>NQII01004098.1:170966-224366 GCA_002778355.1 Clitarchus hookeri | reverse complement strand
CAGGCCCCTATAGTAGTTTTGTATGTATATGATGCGTGCATTTTGAGCTACAGCGCCTTGAAAAGGCCGTTTTTTTTTAGCGGTTTTGGAGTACTCTGAATTGATGTTTCTAACGCACGTGATATTTTGAAAGTACTTAACAGCTCTCGTCTGAAGTGTGTGTTCTTTTCGTAGATCAGCACGTTGGACGCACGCTTAATAGTTTCGTTGAAAAACGTGTATTTTGAACACTTTGCCACACAGTTCAAGCGCCAGGTAGATGGGCGCCTTAAACGGCCATAGACAGACACATCCAAGGGTTGAAGGCGATGTGAACAATGAGGAGGGAATGATAAGATAATTACGCCACTTGCTTTGCAAAGGTCCAAAACAAGGTAGCTGACGTGAAAAGAATGGTTGTCCAGGTAGGAGTACAGGATAAGAGATTGTGAAGTATGTTCAATGAAATGCTTTATGAACGTCAAGAAGGTTCCGTCAGTTTGCCAGCCAGATTTAGTTGCAGTTCTATTGCTGACTACAGGCCCATCTCGTACGAAATGATCCCTGAAATTTTTCCGAGGAAATATAAACATGGGTGATAAGGCATTTCCAATTGCGCTTATCGCAGTTGTTACTGTTGCCAAGCTTGTAGGCTCAGCTTGTCTAATTGAAAGTACTGGGTTGCTCTTCATGAAAGAAGTGAACCAATCTGGACCAGCACACTTGTTAGATATTCATGAATCTGGAACATTGGCACCAAATGATAAACCACATTCATAGGCAGGCTTACTCGCCTCTTTAGGCGTGAGGCCAAACATAATTTGAGAACTTCGCTTGAGGTATTCATACAACTGGCTTTCTTGTTCTGCCGTAAAAACACGACGCGGGTTGCTGGTAACCAGTGCTAACAGGGTTCGGTGTTTCCTGTTCTCTAATTTGGCATAACTTCCTTTTCTTAAGTTTCTGTATATATTGGGACAGTGTAGAGAAATGTACATCAAATTCTTTTGCAATTTTCAGATGAATACTCACGTAAATCAGGATTCTCCATGACGAGTTTGGATGCTGTCTCCTTTATATCTGGCGGAGTCTTCCCTCTTTCTGTTTTCCTTTTGTACGCCCGCATTTTCACTGAAACAGAAGGAAATTATATACATAATTTGTTGGTATTCATCGCTTCCTTTGACAACGTAATAATATTCCTAGTCTAATAAACATTGGCAGACCTACATTTAAAAGGAAATTATTATTGTGTTGTTTGCGTAATAAAGTAATTAATATGAGTAAAATTAAACACATCCAGTAATAAGTTAAGCAATACAAATTTTTAAAATGCAAAAAAATAAAAAGTGCAAGCAACTGTTGAGGCAAGTTGCAACAGACTGTTGCAACTTGCCCCGATACAGGACTTGCCACATTTAACAGAATTTTCGACTCATACCTTTGGAGATACGAAATCGCTACGCAATACAAATAAGTATGAAGGTTTGCACAATTCGTTACAATAAAGGCTGTATTACTAATCACAATTCACTAAAAACCACAACAACTGTAGTTGAGCTCTGCACATATTACTTTTATGTACTGTTACGACTACAACACAAGAAGCGAGGCCGGTTAAGACAGGTATGCGGCCAACGACTGTTATTAAAACAATGTTCACAAACAACGGGGGCTGTAACGCAACTGTTGCAAATGCAGGCATCTGCAGAAGTACGTAGAATATATGTGTCTGGCTGAAACAGTGAAGTTGCGGCAATTTCATCAATATCAAACAGCAGTAACCCCACCCAGGCTACAAGGGAGAGCCAATAGGAATTAAGGATATCGGAGAAGGTGGGCGTGAACGAGAAGTGTGGTGCACACGGCAGCTAAGGGCCGGGGTGTCAGTCGGCGTCGGTTCTCTCTGAACGGCGGTCTCCGAGCGGTGATTGGGGGTAAGTGTCTTACGCTAGGGTGAGAGAGGGAGCCCGTAGCCCCTTATATCCTTGTCCTCCCATAACAGACTGTCCTTCACGCCTACCTTGATCCCTAACCCCACCAACCACATCACGCTGTAATTATTGTAAGCTGAATCAGTAAAGATCCTCCTGAATGAATTTCTCTTCCCACTTATAACTCACACGTGCATTATAAGTAGACAGTACTTTCTTAAGACATTAAAAAAAAATTAAATACATTTCTAATTATGTCTGAGTTCAATGGAGGGAGGACACAATTTAAATGGAAAATTTAAAAACTTAATTGACCCTCTGCCAGTACGGGACACTCACAGCACAATCAGAGCACGCAGTTGTCTCTGCAGTTAAATAAACGGAGCACCGTTCATGAAGAACTGACCGAAAGTCCACACAATAAAAGGCCTTTAACCTGAGAATATTTACAAAATTTACTTTTTACATCCACATTTCAGCCTACAGCACAGGAAGACGAACATGAACACCTAGAATCATGCTCTCAGAGAATTAGCAACACTTATCAGAATTTATGTACTACCATTTCAGAAGATAGTACACAAACAGAATTACAATCTAGTGAAAATCCTACGCAACATAACCGCAAAAACAATACTTTAGTAATGGCGACTACAGAACACGTTCATGTTGTGTTGCAAAAGCTAATAAGTATAGAAACATTTCATCGGAGTTCAGAGCAGGATGTAGTAGAATTTTTTTGAAAATTTTTTAAAGTGTAGCGAAATTAATGATTGGGATGAAACTAGTAAAATAAAGAGGTTACAGTTCCACTTAGGGGGATCAGCAAAAAGAGTATATCACATCATAATTGCAACAGCTCAACAACAACAACAACTTACGTGGAATTATATTGTGCAGCAGCTAACACAAGTTTCCTGCAACATATGCAAGTAGGTTACAGTACAAAAAACAGCTCTACTAAAAAATACAAGATCCGGGTGAATCGGCAATATTACACANTATGCAAGTAGGTTACAGTACAAAAAACAGCTCTACTAAAAAATACAAGATCCGGGTGAATCGGCAATATTACACATTCAAGAAACATTATATTTAGTTCAGAAAGTAAATCCAACCCTGCCAGAGGAGGAAATATTGGAGATACTGAGTAATTCTCTCTTGCCATCGGTTGTGGATAACATCGCTGTTATGAAAAATCCATAATTAGTAGCCATGCAAAATAATGCAAAACAGATTTAATCAGGACTTTTGAAATACAAACACAATAAATAAAACAAGGCAACAACCATCTCCCCTGATATTCATAAAGATATGCAAGAAATCAAGGAGGAAATAAACAAACTGAAACTGAAAGAAACAAAAAGTCAGACAGACAACAAAAAAACACAGATCAATAGAAACGTATTTCAACATCACCACGTAAATAAGCGTAAAGTTCAAAGAAACTGTACACTACCAAAACAAAGTTTTTACCCTCAGAACACATGCCACCATTNGTAAATAAGCGTAAAGTTCAAAGAAACTGTACACTACCAAAACAAAGTTTTTACCCTCAGAACACATGCCACCATTACCCTTACCAACAAGTCTACAATAACTGTTACATAACGCAGCAAGGACAATGTTTTAGGCCAATAAATAAACACAACGCAGAAAGGAACATACCATCTCTATTTGATGTACCACCATTTCCATTTCTCAACTATTATATGAAAAAGGAAAAGGGAACACCACGTCCAAAGTATTCACCCCCCCCCCTCCAAACATCCACAATTCAAAAACTCAAAATATTTAAAAAAAAAACTTGTTTTACAGGGTGAAGAAACCTCCTAAAAACCCTGGCAATGCAATTTTGAAATAAAGGAAAGCTACCTTCCTACACTCTAAATTAGTCAAAAATTTACCATACCAGTGTATACGCTTAATGAGAAAACAGGAATGGTAATGTTTTCCCCTNACTCTAAATTAGTCAAAAATTTACCATACCAGTGTATACGCTTAATGAGAAAACAGGAATGGTAATGTTTTCCCCTGTACATTTATTGCAGCGTTCCTACATTTGCTCAGGAAACAGTCAAATGCTTAGGGAAGTTCCCAACTTTTTATAGCAGCGACGCTAATCATTCCTATATCTGCAGCTTGACGTGTGGCATTCTCACCGTACAGTGCATAGGTTAAAAACTTCCATTGCAGCTTGGGAAGTTTACCAGACATTTTGTTACAGTGTACATATGTAGAAATAGCGGCCAGAAACTGTAGGCCCAATCAGAACACGTACTCAATAGTATATGCACAAGAAAGTTCACTAATAGTTAAGAAAGCAACTCGTATACCACAAGAAACAAATCTGGTTACCACAATTATAATATTAAACACAAAATATACTACACAGGGGAGCATGTAAATAGGCGATAAAAAAAAAGTCAAAATAGGACAACTGACGTGACAAATATAACAGCTGTTAAAGAGGCACATAGGGAAAACAAACAANATAGGAGGGCATGTAAATAGGCGATAAAAAAAAGTCAAAATAGGACAACTGACGTGACAAATATAACAGCTGTTAAAGAGGCACATAGGGAAAACAAACAACGAAACCTTCAACTACAAGAAGTACAAAAGTAAAACCACTGATTAAAAAACTGCAGTGTTTCACTTCACAACAATAAACGCAAGACAGAAAAAGAAATTAAATTAGGATGCAAATACCAATTTGCAATCACTTGTGCACTGTGTTTCTATGGAGATCATCATGCCAAAAACTGTCCCATGTTCCCCAACGAAAACATTACATGGTTCACTGATATTTCAGAACGCTTCAAACAATTTAATAGGAAAAATGCAACATAAGACTTCAAAAGAAGGGATGCAACGAAAATGGAAAACTTTAGCGACTTAAAATCAAACACACGAATCACAATAGAAAACAAACAAGGTATAAAATATGAATTGAAACAGACCAGTAAAAAGTCCTGTGCAAAACAAAATGTAGATAGCATCAATATTATGGCACTCACAGATGACATATTGTCTACACCGAAAATCACTCTTCAAAAAATAAATAACAATTTTTTGCACTTCTAGATACAGGATTCAGTAAATCATGGATAGCGGAAACAGTAGTACACAAGCAGAAACTGAAACCTGGTGAACACAATATAAATCTTATTGCAGTAACTAAAGAATAACCCTCCCAAAAATTTTACGGAATAATGACATATCGAATTTCAGGATACACATTCAAACACGACTTCCTAGTCATAGGAAATTTACAAATTCACATCATATGAGGGTGCGATTTCATTCGTCGTCATCATCCAATAACGTGCTAACATGACAAGATTGCCACCCTTAGATATAAATGACCAAATTATCACTGTACCCTTTATAGACGAATTAGGACCCTTCACAATAATTTCACATTTCATGTAATTCAGAAACTCGTAAATTTTGAAACAGAAGAACAAGATTTACCAACGAAAAATACTAATCCAGATTTAACAACCAGAAGAGAAATTACAAATTCAAAAGCTGCTGAAACAATATGAGGATATATATGCATATAAATCAACAGATATCACAGAAACGTATGAAATAAATATTGAACTTAAAGCAGATAAACCAATATATCACAAACCGTATAGACTTGCTCAAAAAAGACGCAAGACTATAAAAGAACAAATTAAAAAAATGTTAAGACGCAAAAATAATCGAGCCTTCCACAAATCTATGTGCAGCTCCTTGCATTGTTGTAACAAATAAATATGGCAGTATTCGTTTTCTTTGTGATTTTCGTGCTCTGAACGTATATATTAAACAGGAAAATTACCCGCTTGCCCGAACAGACGATATACTTCAAATCATTCGAAACACAAAATATATTACCAGCCTTGATAAGTTCATCGGATTATACATATGCGATCCCGGTCAAAAAGGAAAATAGACATCCATTAGCTTTCAGCATATAGGAGCACCAGCTATTGAGCTCATAGCACACAGGTTAATTTTCCAAGCTGTATCAGATTATTATCACATTAATATTAAAATTATCCCCAGTAATGAAAAACGAGAAATTTTTATTTCAGTCAATGAGCCGCTATTATCAATAACAATGCTTGTTCAGCAAAAAGACCTACACGCTATATACAAACCGGTATTCCATAAACTACCAAATGACCAGGAAATTGAAGATTATAAGGAATTATTTATATTTCCCCTACAACACGTACCTTCTAACACATCCCCATTTCAAGTGGAATATTCTAAGGACGCAAATATAAAAAAAAAATTAAATTAGTTCCCACAGAACCACACACAAACTTCACCCATTGACAGAAAGAAGGCACAACGTTATGGGATAACTGCAAATAGCGATATTTATTATAAAATACACACACCTGCAGGCGAAAAACACCTAACGGTCGTACCCAAGTACTATTAGCACAAAATAAAAACACCACACCATGACGCAATATTAGGTGGACGACACTTCGGGAAACTTAAAACACTACAAAAAATTAAGGGAGCCTGCTTTTGGGAAACAATAGCGAAGGATGTTGAAAATTACGTCAAAACATGTGAAATTTGCTATAAGACAAAGCCAGCGAATATCAAACAACAAGGCCAATTACAACCAGTTGATCCCCCCTATATTCACAATATGGCCACTCGATGACAAGGGACCACTACCAGAAACAGAATCAGGGAATAAGTATGTTCTTGTAATGGCGGAATTTGCTACCAGGTGCGTAGTCGCTCAAGCAGTCCCAAATATAGACGCACAATCTTGTGCAGAATTTACAAAAACTTAGATTTGTTTGTCCCAAATACACCCTGGCCGACAGGCGAACTTCATTCAATAATGAAATGATTACTAAAATGCTTTCAGATCTACAAATTAAAAGACTAAGAACCATATCGTATAGTCCACAAATCAATGGATTAACCGAAGCAATGAATAAAATAATTGGTCAACATTTAACCACGTATGTTCATGAATCGCCACGGCAATGGGATGAATATATTGATTTCATAATGTTCAACTACAATAAAACTGTTAACACGTCATCAAAATTCTCCCCATTTTACCTAATACATGCGATAAACGCCACACAGCCTACTCAAGTAGTATTAAATAAACCGCAAATCCGCACCCCCAACTGGTTACAAACACTAAGCCAAGCCGGGCAAAAATGGAGAGAAAATATTAGAAATAGTCTGATAAGACAAAAAACCAATTTGGTAGGAAATACAGGATGAGTATAAAAGAGTACCCCAACTTTGAAGATCTATAATATCAAAACCAAACAACCTAAAACCGCGATTGACCAATAAAATTAATAGTTTAACCGTGAAGTTTGTTTACCATACACTCATAAATGTTCCAATGTTACCACCATGAGCGGCCCGAACGACATCTACGCGATAATCAAACACGTACCACGCTCTTGTCAGCATNTGTACAAATTCACATCATATTAGGGTGCGATTTCATTCGTCGTCATCATCCAATACCGTGCTAACATGACAAGATTGCCACCCTTATATATAAATGACCAAATTATCACTGTACCCCTTATAGGCGAATTAGGCCCCTTCACAATAATTTCACACTTCATGCAATTCAGAAACTCGTAAATTTTGAAACAGAAGAACAAGTTTTACCAATGAAAAATACTAATCCAGATTTAACCACCAGAAGAGAAATTACAAATTCAAAAGCTACTGAAACAATATGAGGATAGACATGCATGTAAATCAACAGATATCGCAGAAACGTATGAAATAAATATTGAACTTAAAACAGATGAACCAATATATCGCAAACCGTATAGACTTGCTCAAAAAAGACGCAAGACTATAAAGGAACAAATTTAAAAAATGTTAGACGCAAACATAATTGAGCCTTCCACAAATCTATGTGCAGCTCCTTGCATTGTTGTACCAAATAAAGATGGCAGTATTCGTTTTCTTAGTGATTTTCGTGCTTTGAACGTATACATTAAACAGGAAAATTACCCGCTAGCCCGAACAGACGATATACTTAAAATCATTCAAAACACAAAATATATTACCAGCCTTGATAAGTTCATCGGATTATACATATGCAATCCCGGTCAAAAAGGAAGATAGACATAAATTAGCTTTCAGCATAGAGGAGCACCGGCTATTGAGCTCATACCACATAGGTTAATTTTCCAAGCTGTATCAGATTATTATCACATTAATATTAAAATTATCCCCAGTAATGAAAAACGAGAAATTTTTATTTCAGTCAATGAACCACTATCATCAACAACAATGCTTGCTCAGCAAAAAGACCTACACTCTATTTACAAATCGGGATTCCATACGGTATTCCGGGTACGTAGTCTCTCAAGCCGTCCCAAATATAGACGCACAATCTTGGGCAGAATCTATAAAAACTTAGATTTGGTTGTCCCAAACACATCCTGGCCGACAGTGGAACTTCATTCAATAATGAAATGAATACTAAAATGTTTTCAGATCTACAAATTAAAAGACTAAGAAC
This sequence comes from Clitarchus hookeri, assembly GCA_002778355.1. Lineage (NCBI taxonomy): Eukaryota > Metazoa > Arthropoda > Insecta > Phasmatodea > Phasmatidae > Clitarchus > Clitarchus hookeri. The sequence continues at coordinate 215,918 of NQII01004098.1, read as the reverse complement.
CACGTCGTATAGTCCACAAACCAATGGATTAACCGAAGCAATTAATAAAATAATTGGTCAACATTTAACCACGTATGTTCATGAATCGCCACGGCAATGGGATGAATATATTGATTTCATAATGTTCAACTACAATAAAACTGTTAACACGTCATCAAAATTCTCCCCATTTTACCTAATACATGCAATAAACGCCACACAGCCTACTCAAGTAGTATTAAACAAACCGCATATCCGCACCCCCAACTGGTTACAAACACTAAGCCAAGCCCGGCAAAAATTGAAGAGAAAATATTAGAAATAGTCTGATAAGACAAAAAAACAATTGTGATGGGAAATACAGGATGGGTATAAAAGAGTACCCCAACTTTGAAGATCTATATTATCAAAACCAAACAACCTAAAACCGCGATTGACCAATAAAATTAATCGTTTAATCGTGAAGTTTGTTTACCATACACTCATAAATATTCCAATGTTACCACCATGAGCGGCCCGAACGACATCTACGCGATAATCAAACACGTACCACGCTCTTGTCAGCATGTCCGGGGTTACTCTCGGTTTGAGGAGGTGAGGGGGTAGCGAGATCGCATTCGACACGCCAATGTGAAGGGGACGGTCTGATGTTTGATTACCCATAACGAGGTAGACGATGCATTCATGCTTAAGCTGGTTTTTAGCGATGAAGCGACGTTCCATCCAAATTGTAAAGTGAACCGGCACAACGTACGGATATGGGGTCAGGAGCCTCCACATGAAACCACCGAACACGAGCGCGCTTCCCCCAAAGTGAACGTGTTTTGAGCTTTGTCCAAAGACACCTTTCTTCGGCTCTTTCTTTTTTCACGAGCCCACTTTTACTGGAATCCCTTATTTTGATATGTTTACAGAGTGGCTTGTTTCCTCAGTTAGAAGAGACGGCGGGGGACTTCATTTTCCATTAGGATGGTGCGCCACCCCATTGGCACCTAGCTGTTCGCGGATACCTGAACGAGACGTTGCCGCAACGCTGGATTGGTCGNAAGTTGCTCCAACACTGGATTGGTCGAGGAATAGCTGCTGACCAGGCCTTCATCACTGGCACCCAATAAGTCCGGATCTCACCCCGTGCGATTTTTTTTCTATGTACGTACATACAGGATCATGCGGTTCGTCCATCATTGCCAGCTAACATTGACGACCTCATTACGGACGCCATCCAAACCGTAACACCTGATATGCTGACAAGAGTGTGGAACGAGTTTGATTATCGCGTAGATATCGTTCGGGCCGCTCATGGTGGTCACATTGAACATTTAATGGTAAACAAACTTCACGGTTCTAAGTTACATTTGATTGGAGAATCAAGGTTTTAGGTTGTTTGGTTTTTATATTATAGACCTTCAAATTTGGGGTTTTATATATACTGTGTCTGTATAAACAAATGTCTTACAAACCTAACCAACTCGTTGACTTCATAGACGAAGTAAGAATGAAGCCATACATTTTAATTACATTGGACCATACAAAATAATTAAAACATTAGCTCCCAACACATACTTATATCAAAAATACACAGAGGGAAACGTATTGAAGACAGTAAACACCAGACAGTTGAAACCAGCGTACCTAATACAACACACAGTTACTTCCACCATTGAAACAGCAAATCAAAGAAAAACAAAACCCCCGATTTCCGACAAACCACTTCACTATCCCCTTTCCCCTCATCATAACACAGGCGCACCTTAACTTGCGTAGTCACATATTCACAACAACCGTACACATTCATATATGATTCAACATGAAAGGATAAGTGAAAAGGTACTCACCAATATTTTTTTACAGGTAAATCCTCCAACATAAAATTATGCTGAAAGTCGTATTACTTCTCCTACACATTATTTCACCCTCTATACCCAACACCCCTTACCAAATACACACTGGCGTTTAATGGAAGCCCATTAAGACGAGAATCATATATAAAGAGTCTATACCCTTGATTTATCAAATACCTCTCCAACGATCCCGCAACCCGGAAATATGGACCCAGCAAATTTGTGCACTTGACATCCCACACTCATGTAAAAACGCACAATTGATTTTAAACTCCATAACTGACTTGCGGACGCATCTCCTTACGGAATTCAACAGCGACATTATTTTACCAAGTCGTAGTAGACGAGGCTTACAATTCCTCGGTGATGAAATATAATGGTGTTGCAATACTCTTTCTCATAAGCTATTCGATCAAGTACTGTCCAATGACAAAGTATTACTGTCAACAATCAACACACTTAAGATGTCAAAACTTCATAATACCAAGGGCATCCATTCCATAATAGAATCTACGAATAACGCTATTCTCCAAATTGACGGGATATAACACATTCTAAGTGACGCCATTAATAACATAACCATCTCGCAAAACTCCCAGCTTAACTCACGGCAGGTTACATAGTTACTCATCTCGGCGCAACAGATGTCTCTCACTTCTATATTAGAATTATTCTTCTCCCTATTGAGAAACCAAGAACTAACTACACGAATTGCATGCTGTAAAAATGACTATCCAACACTAAATATTATACCATCAGAGACCATTAAAAAAACGTAAGTAAAATACAAAATTTCCGTATCAAATTTAAAAATGATACTTTCACTGTCACCAGCTATAAATGTGTATTTTAATTTACCTATTGCAGAATGTTTCCTCACAGAAACGCAAATGGTTCTAAAGATACAGGTACCCTTAATGCGAAAAAAATGCCTATTGGAAAATATAAAAAATTCTCCCTAATGCTTTTCAGTTCATAAATTGCTCATGTTATATAATGCAAAAGGAAATGACTATACTAGCTGATATGAACACTCACAATATATACGACATCCCAATGCCCTCGGAGAAGCGAGGCCGCGTAAGGCAGGAATTCGACCACAACGACTGTAATTAAAACAATGTTCACAAACAACGGGGGCTGTAACGCAGTGACTGAAAATGCAGGAATCTACAGAAGTACGTAGAATATCTGGGTCTGGCTGACACAGTGGGATTGCGGCAATTTCATCTACATCTATCGGGGAAGGTGGGCGTGAACGAGAAGTGTGGTGGACACGCCGGCTAATGGCCGGGGTGTCAGTCAGCGTCGGTCCTCCCTGAACGGCGCCTCTGAGCGGCGATTGGGGGGAAGTGTCTTTCGCGAGGGTGAAAGAGCGAGCTTGGAGCCCTTTATATCCTTGTACTCACATAATAGATTGTCCTTCACACCTATCTGGATCCCTAACCTCACCAACCACATCACGCTGTAATAATTGTAAGTTGAATTAGTAAAGATAATCCTGAATTAATTAGTTTTGATTAATTAACTATCCCCGACTTCCCTTCATGAACGGCATGAACTATACTCGCCTTAAGGAAACATAACTGTACGTAAAGAGGTTATTACTCTCTGCGCTCCGAACCTGTCTGTTGACGCTCCCGGGAGTTTGGCACAAGATGGCTGCCACCTAGTACCACTACCCAGCCGAGTGGCGCCACTATCGCATCGAAGAGTGCGTTGTTATGAGCAGTGTTGCAATCTACCCCTGTTGCAACCAGCCCCGGTCTCCCCTATATTATGAATGGATGTTTAAACTTGTATAAGTTATGCTTTCAAATTCAGTTACCTGCGAACCTGCACGCCAAAATAATACGCGATACAATGATTAAATTGTGAGGTGTTTAGGAACATCGTAATAATAATGTGGCACACATCTGATAAATCACTTGAGAAATGCAGTATACGAAGTGTTATGGTTTCGTATGTTTCTGGGAAATCCAAAGTGTTTTGAATGCATAGTGATCTGCAAAATTCATGCTATTATTTGGCAACATGCTTGCCTAAACAACCCTGTGCTTTCGAGTCGGTGACATTTGTTTATTTGCTCCTGCAAATGTAAGGACGTCTGTTTTTGGCGAAAAAATTNCCTGTGCTTTCGAGTCGGTGACATTTGTTTATTTGCTCCTGCAAATGTAAGGACGTCTGTTTTTGGCGAAAAAATTCAACGACTTGTTCTCCAAAACACTTAAGTTCAGCTCCAGCTATATGAAGGGATTATTTCAATTGTTACACGTCTTAGCTATCTGTCTGCGAATCACGGATGTCAATAGCGGAGCAACTTGATTCTGATTGGCCCAGTGACGTAAAATAATGTCTTATCCCAAAAAAAACACGCGACGAGTGACCAAGCCTTTGGAGATCTGGACTGTTGAGGTGTCTACGGGGGTGTACGTTATGCCCCTAAGCGCTGCGTTAATTAGAAACACCGGTGGATAATCAGCGCCGTTGCGCAGGCTGGATGGAAGCTCGTGGTCTCGAGAGCTCTTTGAACGCTCGCCAACAGCACTGGCGACGGCGCCGTGACGTAAGCGAACACAAATAATTGCGACGCGGTAACGCTGTCTCGGCAACTCGTTCGCCGGCCTGAAGGGCCACCTGGGGTTAAGGCGGGCCGCCTGGCTGAACGTATTCCCTTACGTCCGAGGCCTTGAATCACGGAATCGCTAAGGGCGACCCAGGCATGCGCATCACGCCTTATCGTAGCCTCTAGGCGCAAATCACTGATCACGTCTGTAACGCGCCTTTATGAGATCTTCAGCAATGCCCATATAAAGTCCATTCGGGGTTACTTACAACTTTGCTGAAGCCCTGCTTAGGTTCTACTACCAGGATATTCCTCCGCCGCATGCAAACAAAGATTAACCAAGTCTGGAAAATTACACCAAAGGGAAAACGCACAACACTCGTTTATGCGCACTCATTGTAATAATATTTTGCACAGGAACTGCAGTATTTCTTACTTGTCATTACCGATACACCTCTTTTCTGTCTGTTAACGCTCACGATACATGGCGTATTCAGGAAACAACCAAGGACGTGGTGCAGGGGATGATTTTTCAAAATGTTTGGTTCAAAAAGTGTGATGATACCGGGAACAGACTTATATATTTATTCTGTAATACTAAAAGGTTAAAGTGTTCTGCACCTGGCTATATACCTATTTGAAATATTCTGCACCGTAATGTTTATACATAAAAATTGACTGCGATGGCACACGATTAAACCATTTTTACTTGCGGAAAAATACGATTTGGAGATAAATAGCGAACCCGAAATAGGCATACACGTGCATCGTTTCTTAAATGCTATTCCTACGGGTACCACCTGTCTGCAGCTACTGTAGCTATCTCACGCTTTCGAGGCATCGAGACGCGGCGCGAGCTCTTTAAGGCCGACTGTTGCTCGCTCACCACTTGCCTCATCGCCTCACCGTGCAAGGCGTTCAACTGGCTTGCAGTCTTTCCGTTGGCCACTCGCCTCAACGTGACTTCAAGCGATGACTAGAGATGATGGTTTATCGCAGAAAAGTCGCCTGTTTGCTAGGATTCAACGTACTGTGCACATGTCCGACAGTTTTCTTTCCTAGTCATGCATGTATGAAGCTACTACCCCATTTCACTGGGCTTGCAGTCTTTCCGTTGGCCACTCGCCTCAACGTGACTTCAAGCGATGACTAGAGATGATGGTTTATCGCAGAAAAGTCGCCTGTTTGCTAGGATTCAACGTACTGTGCACATGTCCGACAGTTTTCTTTCCTAGTCATGCATGTATGAAGCTACTACCCCATTTCACTGGGTTTGCAGTCTTTCCGTTGGCCACTCGCCTCAACGTGACTTCAAGCGATGACTAGAGATTATGGTTTATCGCGGGAAAAGTTGACTGTTTGCTAGGATTCAACGTACTGTGCACATTTCCGACAGTTTTATTTCCTAGTCATGCATGTATGAAGCTACTACCCCATTTCACTGGGCTAATGAGAATTCTCATACTAGAAGGCAGAACGTTCGTCATTGGTCTGCAAACAACTTAGCCGGGTCAAACTTTGTTCATCCAATCATGAAAGAATAAACTAACGTGTTTCTAAGGACAACTCCAAAATTCTTATATAAAAATTATTCACTATAAAAGTATTCTGGAAACACCTGTTGTAGCCATTTTAACTCCCAAAAATAATCCTTGTACGAAAAGCGTTTCGAGTTTAGACGCCACTACAAAATATTCATCAGTTTGTTAATCATGTATTTTTTACTGACTGCAACGCACTTCATACAGCAGGTAGATGGAACCTCATTTTGAATTTTAAAATTTTTGCGAAATAGGTTCCATTTTAAGAGGTTTGTCGATAATTTTCTCTCGGAAAAGTATAACCTTCTCAAACTCTACCAAGTTGATGCGAATCCACTGACTTTATTAATATTTACTTATTTCATGCTGGGAACAAATAAGTGATTTTTTTTCTCGTGGGCTATCAAAGAAATGATACTATCAACAGCAGTCAAGAATTACCGAGTTTAGAAAATGTAAAAAAGCAGTGACCTATGGTATGTCGATCCGTGAAACGTAATTCAGTATCTTCCATGCAGCCTGTGGCGTTAATTCCGTAAATCCAAGATTGCATGCCACTGTTTCTTCTTAAGCTTGGCAAGCACACAACAGCCCAATTTTTTTTATCGTCAATTGATTACTACGTGAGAGATGAGCAGGCATCGTTTACCTGATGATGGCAGTTGTGCACCGAGGAAAAGGTTTTGTCGAAACAAAAACTAAGCTTGTTTGGCGCAACCAAATTAATTGTTTGTAAAGTGACAACAAAATATTTTGTTGCTGAAACCAAATTATTTTTATTCTTATTTCACTTTCGTTACACAGACGCTCTTGTAAGAAATAAAAGAACAATAACTATAGCTTTCATAATAAATTTCGCAACTACAGGTTTTTTTTTAAATACGTGGTTTTAAAACTAAAATGCTATGTGGAATTTCTTACGTTACTTCATTGAGTGCTGTGTCTGAAAGAAAAACTATTTTGTTTCGTGAGGTAGTGAGGTGCGAGAAGAATGAAATACGTAACTGTGCAAACGGTTTCATGTACATTGTTTTATAATTTTTATTTTTCTTCCACAGTATACTAATAACACGTATCAATGCGTTTTAACAAGGCTTGATTCATGTAGTGGAAATATAGCTATTTTGAGCTGTTATCGTACGTATCAAAAACGTAAATGCATCAAAACACAAAATAGGGGAAGTTAAGCTAAAAAATATGCTACTTTAAATGCACTTTACTAGAACACCCAATTTTTACTGGTTAGCTTACATATTTGAATATCCTTAGAGATATAATAAATGTATTACCTTGGTACCTCACTGATCTACTAATGTCATGATATTGAAATATACTTACAAACTAGTACGTATATGTGATAACAACTTTATTAAATTCATATCTCTTTCCTTACATTAACATTTAAGAGAAAAATCAAACAATATTCATCGTCCTGGAAAAGTTAGGCAACTTTCACCCACACAAGAGTTTTATTTTTTAGAATATTTATCACAAATTCATTAATGCTTGCTTATGCTTACTCGGAGGTAACCAGTCAGAGGTCGGGCTGATGTCCTATCGCGCTTAGACACTTTTAAAATGAGCATTGTCACTAATAGAGTATTAAATAAAGTAATTAATATGGTTTTGGAAGAAACATTAGTATTTGGCAAGCTCCAGTGTTTCGAAGGGAAAAGAATGCTCGAAAGTAGACGAGAGAGAGCGAGAGTTAAAAACCTCTGGACTAATTTCTTGTGTTTATCCTCGAGGCTAGTGGAAACTGCAAGACCGCTAATTTCGCCTGTAAGCCTCCTAGCATTGCGAGTGGTAATACCTTGCCAACAACCCTAACGACATGTTTCAGGCGCGCAGCTGTTATTATGAAACCGCATCTATAAAACGGTACTTATTTGCATTAATTTATCTGGCGATCATCAATTCTCGGCCTGTGTGGTAGGTAGACCTACAAAAGCCGCCCACACCACTTCGAGACAGAAATTCTATATTAATAGACTACGGACGCATTTTACGTAAACAGTTATGGAATACATTAATTATACTTGCATCGAAATAATCTGCTGCAGTATTTGAGAAATCATACGAAACATATTTCTTGGTTTAGAATAAGAAAATGTTATGTTTCGAGTTAAATAATATGCCTTTTTTTTCCAGAAACAAATTTTAATTTGAAATTTGTGTGGATGGGCGCATTTGTAAAAGAGTTGAAGATAAAAAAAAATAATGTGAGGCCTACAGTTTAGGTTTAAGATGTTTTAGTAGAAGACGGCTTACAACCTGCGTCAGTAATTTCAGTATGTAGTGTGCACTGTCTGATAATTCTGCCAGTTTTGTTTCGGAAAAGGAATTTAAGGAATCTCCCACCTCCCTCATGTGGTAGCTACCAATAGAATTGTTCAGTAAAAGGCGCTGTTTGTATTGGTGCTAGCTTCTGGCATTGCAAAGCACCAATCATGTTTTTAAGTAGTCTGCAACATGTCACACATGAACGGGTATACTCGGGATAATATGTTATAAGGGTTAAAGGACATCTCTTATTTTGCCGTACGTCTGGTAACCCCACGTGCAGTAAAAATACATTCGTAGAGACATATTTTTTTTTTCACTGCTTACGATTAATTTTTTCCTGATTTAAAGACCTTTCTCCCTAGTTCATCTTTCGAATGTTTCCCACGTGTTTTTCTCATTTACCGGAGATAACGGATCTCTGATGTGCTTCCTGCGACGTGTCTAGGACTTCTCGTTGCTTCAGAGATGATCGGGAAAACGCGGAGGAATGCAGGAAGCAGGTTACAGACGCGCGGAGAAGACCCGGCCTGCGCTGACGCGGGGCGAACAAACCAAAAGATTCTCTTCGCCCCCGCCATCAACCCCCGCCCCCTCCTTTCGGCCCTGGCAGGACGCGCAGGACATGCCCCGACTGTGGAAACAGGACCTCCCATAGTCGTCAGGACTCCATGTCTAGGGGCGGGGTGTCTCGGGCCGGAATCAAAAAAATAAAAGAAACACTAACAGGAAAGGTTCTGTTGTGCTGGGGAGGGAAAAGGAAAAATGGAAAGAGGTAGGGTAACCAAGGTTGGTTGGGGGAGGGTTTCAGAAGATTTACGAGGTCGACATTCTGTGTAAAGGCAGTCAGCGGCAATGAATAGGAAGACGCGAACGCCACCGAGGCCTGATAGCGGGAGACACGGGGGTTGCCCTTTTCATGCCGCTTTCAAGGGATGGCGTTCCGAAATACGCCACACCGCGCTGCGCTGGGGCTCCAGGAATCGATCGGAGGGTTCGGCAGGGTTCCACGCGAACACAATGGTGGCGTCTGGACGAGTCGACAGCTTCGAGATACGCTCGGCACGGCGGCTCCCGCCGAACGCATGTGCCACGTCATTGCACTCAAGTGTAGCCAAATCGGGAAACTTGGGCCCTGTCCGAAATGGCGGATTTTGTTTTTGGAAAATATGATCACGTCACTCGATTTTGTATACAAAAATGGTGACGTATTTGGTCATTTGGTATTTCTTATTTTATAGCTAGCGGCTGTTAGGAAATGAAAATTGTTTAAATGAGCGCCATTTTGGTTTTGACCTAAAAAAAACACATCCGCTAATGCGTAATTAAAAGTTATTTTGAACAAATAACTCTTTATAAAATACGCTATTCATGTTTTAAAAAGCAAGTAAGTGTTGTGCTTTGTTTATATGTTTCCTAACAAAATTTTGTTAAAAAGTCGTTATTGCGTGATTATCTTCTTATTTATTGACATATTCCCAGCATTCCAGTGATGTTTGTAGGGATACCACGTGCGTTTTAAGCATTATATTTAGATTTAAAAATTTTCATTTTAGTGTAAAAACGTGTTGCCGCGAGTGCTAAACAAGTGACTGACAACAACGTCCGAACTAAGACTTACGAAATGACAAATTACAAAATAACGAATTTGTCATTTCGGACATGCCCTCTGCTCGCTGCTCGCTGGAGCCGATACATATTGCGGATTCCTTGCTGACGTGTATCAACTCCTGAACGTACACATTGCTTTTTCATTACAGCCGCTGCAGACGAGAAAATTTGTGGCGTGAGAAGTACTTATCGATTGCATGTAACAACTCACGCTTTGGAATCTATGGGAAATGTTTCGCTAGAACTACGGCACAAGAGGCCACCAATTATAATACAGTTGGCTTATGGGCAGCAACCAATAGAATTGCCCAGAGAAATGCGCTGTCCGTATAGGTGATGGCTTCTGACCGTGAGAAGCTACGATTGTGATTTCACCTACTCTGCAACATAACAGACGTGAACGAGTACACTCGAGGTGATACGTTAAGGGATTAACAACTGCGTGGGAAACTGATGAATTACGTACACATAACGTGCAATTCACGTCACGGGACAAGCACAAATGTCGTCGGATAAAACAAAACAACTAGACGATAAAATCTCAACTGCAAAGAGGTCTTACAGTTGTAATGACCACCTGTAGCGTGATAGTTCGTCACCAAACTCCAGAATGATATTGTGACCCGAAAACTTCTGAGTGTCAAATCGGTGACATAGTAGTATAACCACACAATAATGACCCTTACAGTATTTTCAAATTAAAAGGTTCGAATGGCGAAATGGTTCTTTATTACCAAATTCAATTATTTTGTATATATATTTTTATTTATAACATGAACCCATGATTATAGTTTTTCTCAGTAACATTTTTATAGCGTAAAAATTGGAACGAGGAAATCACTTTAAATTTTCAAAAACTTGAAAGAAAAAAAAAGAAAGAAAAAAAAAAAAACAAAGGACTCTACAACAGTATTTTCTGCAGTTATTTTACTATTCCAAAATTTTTTTTCCTTCAAAACTTACTATTATAAGCAATAAAATCATGTTCCAAAGAGTATGTCTGCTAACCCATCTTACAGAAAAGATTCTTATGTATAAATTCCATGATAGTTTCGCAGCAGTGGTGCTACAAAATTGACCAGTGCAAGTTAAATGTAAATCCTGTAACTAAGTTGTAAATATTAATTCAGGTAATCCAAATTCGTGTCAGCATTTACGTGTTAACTGTGAAACCTGTTAAAAGCTGGCAGTATTTCTAATATTTAAAAAGATCAATTAAAAAATTATACCATAGTGTTTCCAAAATTGAAATTTTTTTTACGTGATCATAGCTTATAAAATTATGTCCAGCTGAGACACAAAAATTCGAAGTAATGTGTGTATATGGGTTGATCGGGCATTAAGGCCAATTTTAAGATTTTTTTATAAGTAAATATACTACATAATCATGTTAATAAGCAAATTAAGATATAACAGCAAATGGTGTGTAGCCTTTTCACCTCATGCTAAAACCTAGGCATTGTAATTTGTGCAGCTGTGAGCTTTCTAGCGAAAAGAATAAGAGGTCGTTACTTAGGCGAAATCTTGCAAAACTGCAGCCTATATTGTTTTAATTTTTTTGTTATTTAAAGGAACGCGCATGGAAGCCATATGTATCATGGAAATCTTGAGGAAGAAAATTTGTTCCAGAGTTAGATACGAAATTTCAAATTAGGAGGTTTCTACCTTGCCAAAGGGTATAGCTAGGGGCAGTGATATTTCGCGAAAAGATTTCGAGACAAGATACAGTCCAAAGCACTGTAGGGTCGTCCAGCTTCTTTGATTGGCTAAAAAATGTTCTAGCCCGTGTTAACCGTTTGCGCACGAATCACGAAGATTCAGTGTCGGAGTTACTTAGTCCTGTGTGGCTTGGTCAAAGACGGACACGGCACCAGCAGCCAATGGAGGTATAACAACAGCTGAGGTGTGTATATAGTATTGAAGTCTACTGTGTGCTCCGATTTTTACGCGAAAAGTCACTGGCCCTACGTATAGCTGTAAAGTCAAAATTTCCTTGGGAAAATCGATAGTAATCGATTAGCTACTTTTTAAGATAATACCCTAACTACACACGTAATGTTAATAACTATAGTGAAATCTCAGAACGTTTGGAGAAATCGTATCAGATTTTTCCCTGCGTTACATCGACGTAACCAGTTATTAAATAGATACACCTGAAGCAGAAAGTATTCCAGTACGCTTACTATATTTGCTATTTAAAACTTCCAACTTAATCAATTTCGCCATCAAAATGTTTCAGAGCTACCTCAGCGTTCACTTACAGTTACCAATTTTACACGGGTTTATGTCGTAGCTGATATAATATGAAGCTTTCCTGCCAGAAGGTAATCCCATCGCTACCCTGACCTTGGAATTTGCCGTCGGATTAAGGGGAAAAGTGGCTGCCGGTCATATTTTTGGAGAGTTGCAGTATTAGCAGAGCGGTATGTCAAATAAGTAGGGCTAGTGACTTTTCGCGTAAAAATCGCAGCACACAGTAGAATTCAATACTATACACACACCTCAGCTGTTGTTATACCTCCATTGGCTGCTGGTGCCGTGTCCGTCTTTGACCAAGCCACTCAGGACTAAGTAACTCCGACACTGAACCTTCGTGATTCGTGCCCAAACAGTAAACACGGACCAGAACATTTTTTAGCCAATCAAAGAAGCTGACCGACCCTACAGTTCTTTGAACTGTAACTTGTCTCGAAATATTTTCTCGAAATATCACTGCCCCTACCGATAAGAATTTAATTACCGTTGACTGAAAGCAGAACGGATTGTGAATGTAACGTGAAACGACGGTGGTTGACGAACGAAAGCTCCGCCAGCACTTCTTCAATATATAAGGACAGAAAAACTCGCGGTTTCATTTTTGAGCAAGACAGACGTCAAATACGTGTACACTGAAGTCACCTTTGCAACTCGATCATCGTTTATTATAGCCGCCCTGGACGACCTTGAGCCAATAGCTGACTTGCAAATGAATCAAGTAGTGAATCTCACACTCCCAGGTGTGGGGTAACACTGGCTGCTCTCTGGGGCATCAGCCAATGAACAAACATCTGGTGCTCGAGTTCACACAAGACTGTGGAGTCTAACCTACATGTCATTGAACTCATCACATTTTCCTGTTCATGTCTATTCTTCAATAACTAACAGTACATATCGCCGTGACTCGGTTTTCCGAGCTTGTCCTGTACCGTGTGGTCTTAACTTGCGTATAGACAAGGAGTCTACTGTTTCTGGTTTTGACATAGTACCATGCTATATTTAATATTTCCCCTAAATACCCAAGCGAAGCTCAGTATATTGGTTGCCCACACAGAAATAAGAATCACGAGTGCTACATGTTTATCACGGTATTGGATCAACGAGGTATAATGACTGATATGAAACGGACGTGCATATATTTTGTAACACCTAGCTTGCTACCGAATTATAACGCGAAATGATAATGTTTATACGTGCGTACTCTCAACACGTTCCAGGTTTTCAACACTGCGGGTGACGTGTTTATGCTTCGTCGTCTTGGACGATGTAAGCATTTAATTTCATTAATTTGAGTTAAGGCTGATTAAGGCGAAACTTAAGCAATCACGTGACACATTAGCACTCGTAAAACGCGTCGAAGATGTGCGTAACAGAGAGGTTCGACTTGTAAACCAAACATTTTGATGATACGTTGAACACCTTCCTAAAATTCCTCACGAATACATTTATAAATGCAAAAAAAATTATTTTTTTTGCCAAAAAAAAGTAGAAATTTCCAACAATTTTTGCACTTTCAAATTTGTTGAATAATACCTAGAGCTAGTGATTTTTCACAAAAAATATGAGTGCAAGGTTCACATCAACACTATAAGCACCCAACAACAGTTTGACAGTTTTATGTACCCCCATAAAAAAAAATCACACGGGGTAAGATCCGGGCTTCTTGGGGACCAGTGATGAAGAGTCTGGTCACCAGCTGTTCCTCGACCAATCTAGCGTTGTGGCAACGTCTCGTTCAGGTATCCGCGAACAGCTATGTGCCAATGGGGTGGCGCACCATCCTGCTGGAAAATTAAGTCCCTCGCCGCCTCTTCTAACTGAGGAAACAACCGCTCTGTAAGTATGTCCAAATAAGGGATTCCAGTAACAGTGGGGTCGTGAAAAAAGAAAGGGCCGAAGAAAGGTGTCTTTGGATAAAGCTCAAAACACGTTCACTTTGGGGGAAGCGCGCTCGTGTTCGGTGGTTTCATGTGGAGGCTCCTGACCCCATATCCGCACGTTGTGCCGGTTCACCTTACCATTTGTGTGGAACGTTGCTTCATCGCTAAAAACCTGCTTAGGCATGAATGCCTCGTCTACCTTGTTCTGGGCAAGAACGAGCGCGCAGAAATTATGTCTCAGTTCTTTATCCCTTTTGGTAAGAGCCTGTACAAGCTGTAACCTGTATGGTTTGTACAGCAATCGCTTTTGCAACACTGTCCATGCCGTCGATTGAGGGATTTGCATTTCCCGGCTAGCTTGTCAAGTTGATATTCTCGGGCAGCGAACGAACGCTTGTTGAATCCGTTGCAAATTCTCTTAGAACACACGCGGCCGCCCGGAACTTTCGCCTTTGCAAAGGCACCTGTGTCACGGAACTGACGAAACCAGCGTACGATACTCCACCCATCGGGAGGACGATGTCCGTATTTGCGACGGAATTCACGTTGAACAGTCATAACCGATTCACATTTAGCAAGCTGAATAACACAGAATGCCTTCTAGTGTTCCGTCGCCTTCGTGATGCGGACTAACACACAACACACGCTCATAGTGCAACGAAAGACGCTCCCAGTGTCATCTCTCGGCACATAAATGAAACACCAGACCACCCCCTTCACATTAACGTGTCGAATGCGAGCTCTCCTCCCCCTCACCCCCTCAAACCGAGAGTTACGAACGCCATCTAAACGAAAACACCGGACATACTGACAAGAACGTGGAACGAGTTTGATTATCGCGTAGATGTCGTTCAGGTCGCTCATGGTGGTCACATTGAACATTTATTAATGTATGGTAAAAAAAACCTCACGGTTCCACGGTTCATTTTATTTGTCAATAAAGGTTGTAGGTGGTTTGGTTTTGATAATATAGACCTTCAAATTTGGAGTATTCTTTTATACTCAGCCTGTACATTCTGCCATCCTGTTTCTAATGTTAAAAAAATATATTTAATTACTTTTCCCGAAGAAGATTTTGATCGTCCGTGTGTGCTACCCTGCAGAATACAACTGGATGATGGTCAACAAACCACATTAACATTAATTACCAAATAGTTAATTAATCATCGGTGTTATACAGGTGGTTCGGCCGACAAACCACGCCGTACCTGAGCTCCTGTTGTTTTCTTTGAAGGTCACGTTTATTCATCTCGTCGGACTTTTAAACCTGAAACAGATGGAAAATACATTCAGGTCTGGTTCAATTATTAACGATTATTTACAGGTTTAAAGCTGAGTTTCTAATCATGCACATCAGACTACTTCAGTTGGGCCAAACGAAAGGCTTTAACAAAAAAAATTCAACATTCATACCGGCCATCTGGTAATTTTTAAATATCCTTCGATGTTTTCAATTCAGTTCATTTGCATTAACGGTTTGTTCTTATTTTGACAGTTATAAAGACATCTTGTGTGCAGTCAACTGCTTACATTGGTCTGATATATGTTCTAATTGAATAATTTTACTACACATGACAAGTCAAAATAAGAACATTTTAATCCTTTTTGTCTCGAGTAGAGGGATTATTGGGGCTTTGGCACATCGGGACCTGGGATCGGAGCGTCGGAGCTGTTCGTGCTATGTCATTCCGGTCATCAGTGGGCCATCTTGGATTTCTGTGACCTTGACCTGGACATTTGGCCTTGACCCCGGAGACCTTTGATCCAAAAAAATTGGAAAAATTCCAAATAATAGATATCAAAATTATATTATAATTATTTATAAATTATTAAAATATTTATTTAAAAAAAAATTAAATTTACGGAGGTTCCCCACACTTCTTCCACCAATACTCATTCTACTATTTTGGTAAGTGCAGTCCACCATCTTAGTAGGCGTCACAGCCACCGTCCGTCATTTTTATCTGTGCGTTCCGCCATATTGGTATGCGTCACAGTCACCGTCTGCCATCTTGGTTTTGTTTGGTATATCATTTGTTTATTCTCATTGGCTAACCACATCAGGTTACAATCTCTTGGAGCAATTAGCCAAATTGTTCATGCGTTTTCTGTAGCTATCTTTCCAAACAATCGGCGGGTTACTATAATCGCGAGCGTTGACTATTCCCCCCCCCCCTTAAAAACACTTTATAAGACACAACCCTGAGTCCCTCGGGAAATAGTCATTTTTTTCGCTCTTATAAATGTACGCGTGTTGTTCGAGCGGAAATATAATCATTTCTTCCATTTTGGCATTTGGAAGGGTGGGCTCGCTTAGTGCCCGGGACAAACGGGACGAGTTACCATACCTGCCAAAATAATTTCTCCTGGTCTACGCACCTTACGAAATTTCGACCGTATTCAAGTATTTGCCGGCCTATCTGCAGCAGAACAAAGACATACGGGACTGCCTCCCATGCAAGGAGTATTTTGAGGGCTGCACCATCTCGGTTCTCGACACACCGCATCGCAGGGGTTGCTGCAAGACCCGCCGAGCAACCCTCGCGACGTCTGCGCCCGTGGGAGACGACTTCCCTGTTGAAGTCAATGCCCCGGTGTAAGACGCCGTCCCTTTGAAGGCGCCCTGTCCGTAGAAGTCAATTGGGCGCGGTGCTGGTGACAGCACCAGAAAAGTAAAACAAATGACTTATGAAAAAATGCAATATGGTGGTCGGACGAACTCTAGTAATGTATAAACAAATGACAAATGAAATAAAACCAAGATGGTGGGCGATTGCTGTGACCTTTACCAAGATGGCGGACTTCACCGACAAAGAAGGCGGACGGCTGCGCCTACCAATATGGCGGACTGCCTGCAATTACCAAGGTTACGGACTGCACCGATCAAAATGCCGGACAGTGGCTGTGATGCCTACCAAGATGGTGGAATGAGTATTGGAGGGAGGTGGAGGACCTCCTAAAATTTAGGTTTTAAAATTTTTTTTAAATAATTTTTGTTATATTTTTTTATATATTTTGGATTTTTTGGAACAAAGGTTACCGGATTCAAGGTCAAATGTCATAGGGATCAAGGCTAAATTTCAAGGTTCAAGTCACATGTATCCAAGATGGCCGTCGGCCGATCGGAATGACAGAGCACGAGCAGCTCCGACGCTCCGGTCCCAGGTCCCAATGTGTCAAAGTCCCCATAATCCCTCTACTGTCTCGCTTATTAATTACATCATCATTGGAGTATTAAAAAAAATGCGGAGGCTTCTATAATGAATTACGTCATAGAGTCACATACGTCTTCCGTTTACTGGGGGAAGGATTTTCTTGTACAGAAAGAGTGATTGCAAGCGGATTAAAAATTTTGTTATAGCGGAGAAACACTACTTGTTAACTTAATTACCTGGGGACTGTAAGGTTTAATTAATCCTCTATCACGGAGATCGGTAATTATGGGCTACTTCAGTGGCATGGGTGNGAAATCTGACTCTTGTTATAAACACTACGCGAGGAGAATCAGCTTTTAATGACTTTGTCCTAAACGCGATTTGGTGTGCGTGTTTGGTATGCCGTGCGTACCTACCTGTTGAAGTGGCGCACATCACTCATATTTGCGATGTCGTGAGTTCGTCCCAACTCAAATGCATTTGCAATTTTTAAAAATTTTTTTTTTTCTTATTCTAGTCCCAGGAAAATGACGGTGCGATTATTAAACATGTGCGTTACTCGTGCTCTAACACTTCAAGTAACGGCTGTAACAGTTGGTCAGTATCATAGAGTAGATAAGAATACAAAGGCGAAACAACCGCTTCTGTACCGGGAACTCCGGCCTCGCACGCCAGTAGAATGACATCACTGGTCAGAAACATGTCGGAACGCCGTTCGCCAATCAGCGCCTGGTACGTTACTTGCCAGCCGTCAGCCCAGCCAATAGGAAACTTTCGCAGCTTACGGCAGCCACTTAGACACGAGGCTCGTTCCAAGAACCTCGCGTATGCAGTATACGAAAGGGTACGCTAACATCAAATGATCCGCCACGCCATTTATATTCAAATACTTATATATTCTCTGCAATTACTTTGTCTAGACATAGTCCATTCACGGTTACTTCCAACTATTCTGAAGCGCTGCTCAAGTTATGCTTCCATGATATTACTCCGCAACATGCAAACAAAGCTTCGCCGAGTCTATAAAATTACACCAAAGGGACAGCGCACCGCATTCGTGTGCACTCAGTGTAATAATATTTTCTATATGAACTATTTCTTACTAGGCATTACCAACGCAAATATTTTTTCCTTATTTTTATTCAAAGTAATTATAAATTAAACATTATAATTTATGAATAAAATATAAGTTAAAGTTCAATTTAACCAAAAGTAATATACTCTTAGATAACAGAAGTATACAACGCTTGTGATACCTAACATACTTAGGATACTTAGGATACTTAATATACTTAGGCAAAAACAAAGAACGGCATACATAGGATAATTTTTCAAAGGTTTGGTTCAAAAAGTGTGGCCGACCTCCCGTGGCGTAGTTGGTTGGTGCGCCGCCGGTCTGAGGTGCGGGAGGTTCTGGGTTCGAATCCTAGGTAAGGCATGGGTGTTAGTTTAAATTAGGCCATAAGTTAGTTTGTAAGTCGTCCCCTGATAAGCGTTCAGGAATATCACCAGGGGACGTTTATATGCCCAAAAAGATGCTCACAACTTTGATTACCCAATTTTTTTTGGAAACGGTCAGTAATATAAAGTAGTGGTTTGTTGCACAATATTTTGTCACACCTGAAGTTTATTTATTCTTTCAAACCATTTCACTGTGTGCTCAATTAGTAGTTTGGAGAATATCAAGCAGGTACCACAGTTCCTGCCGCACTCCAGGATGACCCTATGAAGCAGTTATTTGAGCCCGAAAACCATGCAGGTTCTTCACTGTAGTTGTGTAAACATCTTCCACGAACCCCCAAAGGAAAACATTTGTAAAGGTGTTACGCCAAGTGACATTCGTGGCCACGTGGTGAGACCTCCTCTGCCAAACCAGCGACGAGGAAAATTGTTGTTCAGGTTGGTCCTAACGGCCAAGGACCAGTGGACAGATGCACCATCATGCTGAAGCCGTCATGTTGAAAGTATTTGACCTGTTGAANGAAGCCGTCATGTTGAAAGTATTTGACCTGTTGAAATGCAAGTTGTTCAAACATGCACAAGTAAACAGCAGATGTTCCTGTAGACATTGATCTTAGTATTGCCGCACACAGTTTCCACGCTGATAAGCTCTCGTGGGTGTTCCTGGGCCCCTCAATCCTCACACTGTGCCAGTTTTCTTTCCTGGCACGTGGGAACAGGCTTCGACTGTGAACATTACCTTCTTTGGGAAATATTGTTCCTTATCGGTGCGACCAAGAATGCCAATGTCAATTTGTTGAAGAGCATTTAGAAGATGTGCCTGGTAGGGATGCAGCTTCAATCTTTCGTCCAGCATCCCGTGCTCAGTGGTTGTCGGAGGCGGAGAGAGGAGTATGGAGAAGTTTGGGCGACTCTTAAAAAATCGGGATCTTGAGAGACGACGAANGGATCCCCGAGATAACCCTCAGGCCAGCGGCATGGTCCGGCACGATTCCCACGTGCGAAAATCCGGAAGTTGCAGTCCTGGAAACACGCCGGATGGACTTCTTGGGGATCCGCATGAATACCTGTTGCACACGTGCGATGTCTGCTGTACTCATGCTCGGCTGCACTGGACTCGTCTTCATGTGGGCATTCCTAGTATTCGTAAACTTCCTGTACCGCGCAATGATATCTGGGTGTAACGGCGGTTTTGACCCCGTACATAGTACGGAAACGACGCTGGCACCGGCACCGTTTGCCGACGGGTTTTCTCGGAGATCTCCCGTTTCCCGCCCGTGCATTCCGGTGCCCCTCCCTGTTCACCTCGCTTCAGCCTCATCAGCTCTAAAGACCCCGATGTTAATATCCGCTCAAATCTCCCCACTCCATTCGAAAAAACGACGTCGGGAATATTTCGATTGGTTCTGAAACAACTTTCTGAAGTCAAATTGCTGCCACCGTGAAAATGATTTACAGAATTATACCCTCGCTGTTTCTCTGTTGATAGTTGTAAGCATGCATGGCCTGCCTCGGTTCACAAACTCGCTGCAGATTGAAACCTCTCCCTGCATGCAGCCCGGGAACGTGAAGTTATCCAACCCGAAGGAAGACCCGAGGGAGGAAGTTTTTAGGCATCGCGCGCTCGCATGGGACTATAAGGCTACAACGCAGCAGGGTTACTCCCGCGGCAAGCCACCAGAGTGACGTCACGCGGGGGAACGTCCGAAGGCGGACCGTACCTGGCGGCTGATTTACTGCCTTCTCTGCTGGCTGTACGTCCCTCCCGCTCGTGATTTATCGCAACTTGTTCACTTATTTGAAAAGCCGCTCAACTTCTGTTTGGCCACGAGAAGTAATGCCCTCTCTCCTTCTCCCCCTCTTCTGTCGACTCTCTTTCTTTCTCCAACCTGGGAGTAATTTCTTACAATCTAGCCGTGAGATTATGGACTGCTGATAACGCCCCGGCTACGAGAACCGCGCGCTACAAAAAAAGGAACGAGAACGCTAGCTTCCTGGGCCTTTTTTTTAAATTTTATTTCCAGCGGCGGAACGGGTTCTGGAAGTTATTGAGACGTACGATTTTGACAGCAGGCAATGGAACTCCTGGCAAGAGTTTGTAATGATGGGAGATGCCGAGTCGTGTAAGTGGGAGAACGATATCACGCACGGCGGGAGGAGAACTTCCAGGTAGTGTTGCCAACCGTATCTTAATTGCAGGACATGCAGCTTGTAGCAGAATGTGTGTAGTTGTAAGTCAAAATGTAGCCGAATTAAGTTTCGATCTTGTGATCACATTTCAGTAACTTCAATAGTAATTTGCTCTTATCTTCTCTTCCTCCCAAAAAGAAACATCAACAGCACTGCGGCCTTTCAACTTCAAAGTGTTTTCATCACGCTTCTTATTCCTCAGTAAGCATGGTATCGCAATATGTTCGCAATATTTTGAACTTGTCTTGAATTCCTAGTTTGAAGAGTCTAAATAAATATGTATAGCTAAGTCATTTATAAATAAGTTTTAAGTATTAAAATTTTTAGCAGAACTTATTATTATGTTATGAATAATAATTAGCAAATGCTTTAGGTTTGGAACGTAGCTCAATTTTTTTATTTGTAGCCGACTTGCTGAGATTTTAGGATGGCGAAAATGCTTCTAGGTGGTTTTTCCATGCGATTTCTTTAGGCTTTTCTTTTATTTTCGATGGCTACTCGGGATGTTGCCATAGAGAGAGCATGATGCATAGATGTATGCTGATATGTTTTTGCACAAATTTAAAAACCAGTTTCGGCAAACATGTTTAGAGAACTCATAAGAAAGCCATTTCAAGCAATCATTTAACAGCATTTACAACGGCTGAAGAAAATATTCGAAACAAATGTATCTGAGCAAAGGATCGTTCCAGAAAACGCACATATACAGACACGGGGCATTTTTAAGAATTTACTCTGGTTATACGATTTACACAATTTGAAAAGTGTGCAACCCTTCCGAAATTTTCTGGAAAAAGCAAGCAGATATTCGCGGAATGGTCCGTACACAGAGGATTTAAATTTAATGTGTTTAAAAGTCACCGTCTAAAAAAATATTTTATAACTACAAAAAATTGTCACTATTTCGGGGAGTTAAGGCATTTTTGCCTTATCTTACATTTTAACCATTTTTTTATGATTTGCAGTTTTTTATTACAATTTGAAAAATGAATAGTGTTCACAAATTAATAGTGACTACTGAAAAATTAATTGTCTTTAAACATTAGTAAAACATAACTAACACAACAGCAACATGCACATTTAAGTTCGTTTACTGATAAAACTTAAAATTAAGAGTTATAAAGCTTAAAATTAATAGAGGAATATTAGGTATAAACAAGACCAGCAAACGCTGATGAAATGGCAGATATTATGCCAAACATTATTTGTATACATGCAAGAATACACATTAGTATAAACGAATAAGTGCACAAAAATTACTCGCGCTGACAAGTTTTTGCTTCATTTACTAAATTTGGATTTTAAAATATTTCAAGTATGCCATTAAGTTTTGTGTAATTTTATTTTGAGGTAAATATTTTTGTTTTGGAACGTATTATTTTCCTCACTAACCATTATACGATTGAATTGTAGTTTTTCTGCTTGAAGGAGTCCTTAATTATTATCTCTGGCACCACAATAATAGAACAGTATTTTTTTTTCACTATTTCCCTCTAAATATGTATGTCTCATTTAGAAAATTCTATTATTTTTGTAATCCTGTTATTTATTTTGAAATAACGTGCCAGCATTTAATTTTTCCTTAGTGCAGTGAGATTTCAAAGACAGTCAACATAACTCCGTATTTGTGATACAGATGACACTTTATATAAGTAGAGACCTGGAAAATTCCCGAGTTCAATGACCTGTAGGCTATATTCTATTTTCGTATGCAAAATCATGCAGATATCACTATTCATTGGTTGCTTGTTGTATTAGCGGAAGACGGTGATTCGGTCTACATTTTACTGTGTATTTATTATAGGCTCAGAGTTGCCAATTTTATCACCCAAAATACTGGCTGCAGAACGTCTGCAAGTGTATTCTGTCGCCCGATGTAAACCAACCTGAAAATTTGATTTCACATTTTTCGTCAAGATTGGTAAAATTCTCGGGACTGAACGATATTCGTTATTAATATTGTATTTAATTTTGGTGAAGGGTATGTGAAGTATTCCAACAACAAGAGTTTGTTGACTTATCAATTTGTGACTGACTTTTGCTAAGAAACAGCAAAAGAGGAACTATTAGGCTAAAGTAAGATACCTAACAGTTGTCAGATTGGTTGCCTTGCCTTAAGATTTGTAGCTGCCTGTAAATGGTTTCAGATTCTTAGTACCCGTAGTTTAATCTAAAATATAATTGCTTAAAACTTAAGGCTTAACATCTTTAGGATACCCGATAGGCTTAACGTTTTTATGTTAAACGTTTCTAACAAAAATGACGTTTTACAGAGCGCATTTTGGGCGAAACGCCTTGTACGATGAAAGCTGGTTACGCAAAATGCTTTCAGGTAAAAAAAATGCCCGTACGTAAGCAAGTTGACAGAGGCAAAATTATTTTATGCTGAACGCAGCAATACCGCAATGACAAACTTTTCGTAGTATGTTGCAGCAGGCATCTTTTAAAAGGGCAGAACTGAAATTATAAAATAATTTGATAGTGTTACTGCCAATTACAGAATATGCAATTGTGAAAAAAGGATATTCATAGAAGGGCGACGGGACATCCTGATTCTACAGTTTTTTTTTAAAATATTAATTAATGTATTTACAAGTTACGATGTTAATGCACACAGCTTTATCTAAAGTATTGCTTTTTTACCTCATAAACGTAGGGTACAGCAGACAAACTCTAGACCTGAATCAGTTGAGAATAGATCATTTCCAATCAATGAAGAAATTTGGCCGACCGTTATTATTAGGGACATCCGATAGTCACGAAAAGATTTCACGATCAGTTTTAATATCAGAACACTTTAGCTCAGATCCACTTTCGTCATTGGATGATTCGGGTGTTACTCGTCTCGCGTGCCTGCCCGCGAATCACAGACGTACAGCAACGGAGTAGCCTAACTCTGATTGGCCAAACGAGCAAGAAAATGTCTTCTCACAAACACTTGCTGCCAATAAGCAAAAGAAAACTGCTGGTAAGCCCGTGCGGTGTTGACATCTAACATGCGCGGGAATCTTCCCGCGAAATTCAGGTGTCCCTAATAATTGTTACTATAAAAAAACTTTTTCTGCCTGGTACAAAAATACGGTGCAATGGTTTGTCTTTGGAGCTTGTTTTCAGGTTCATCTACTTTTTCTTAATATGTGGGCGAAGGATACGTTGTTGGTAGCCCGAAAGTAGAACTTGAGGAAAAATTTAGAAAAGTCCGAAGTAACCATGAATATTCAACATCGTTTCTACTCCAACTTTTTGGTTCTTGGAAGTTAAGACTGTCGGTTATGTTGTCAGTTTCCAACACCTGCGTGACGTTAAGTCACAATATTTTAATTACGTATTTGTAAGTAAGTGAATTCTTAAGAGTGAGCATTATACTCAATATTCACTATTTTCTATGTGATTCGTAAAGACTTTGCTCTTATGTTTTTCAACAAAATGTTCAGCCAATATACTATTACTATTATATACTGATTATGGAATTCTGTGAATGTACCCAGCATTGACCTACCCCCGCCCACACCTATACGACTATCAAAATTCACATGGTCGGCAGTGATGAACGTACTTGTTTAAATTTTAATTTTAAAAAGATACTCTCGTTTATACTCATAGAATACTTTTACCAGTGTGAATGTAATTGCGTTAAAAAAAATGCTTAGAAGCAATATACAAGTATCTTAAATAACTTGTTTACGTTAACAGTGTCCAAACCTCAAATCCTATCCACGTCTTTTACGATAGTCGTATTGGCATGAACGCATTCCAGTGCTGGAACACGGAGTGACTGCTCACCTTCGACGCGCGCTCTACCCTATTTCCTTTATAGTTCAGATCAATCCGCCGCGTCCGCGATCTGGAACAACGCTGGTTTTGGTGCATTTTGTTATCTCGTTATAAAACAACAAATAAATATTTCATTGCTGGAACACATTGCATGCACACAGCTTATTTTAACTTAATATACTATTAAAGGGCGCGATTAAAATTTTAAATTATTACGTTTGACACAAAAAAAAAAACTTAAGAACTTTTTTTTTCCGCAATTATAAAGTGGACCGACTAGCAAACCAATGAGTTTTTGAGTTAATCATTATTTCTTGCAAAGTTCATCTCTGTGTATTCACGGGCTCCCTATGTTGCAGAAATTCCTGCCAAAACACATTGTATCGATGGCCCGGCGCGCGCACGTGCTCCATGTTTATCGGGCAGCGAGCATCTCTGGGGGCCAAATCTNAACTTTTCTTTCGCTCGCCCCTATCGTGCCGACACGCAAACGCCGAATCACCATTTTACCTCCGCGCCAGGGATGTAGTTTTTGAGGGGGGTGGGGATGTTGGGGATCCATGTATCGGGATAATCGAATCGCACGCACGGGCTAGCCCCACGATAGACTGTTAGAGAGGCCAGCGGCCCTTGGGTACTCGGTGAACTGCGACTGCAAGGAGAACTCAGGACGTTATTACCGCCCCTCAGAGAAAGAAGTGATTTGGAGAGAAGGAAATACAGGCTGTAACACTGAATTTGCAACACTGAGAAACACCTGTAAAAAAAAAAACAGAAAACCACATTTAAGGCGTCATATATTCGGAGGATAGTTTGCGTGTGTGAAAAGTCGATTAATGTCGTTTCATTAGATGTTGTGTAGGGACACCCGCAATTTCGCGAAAAGATTTCCGCACATGCTAGACTTCAATACACTACGGGCGTGCCAGCAGTTTTATTTTGCTGACTGGCGGCGTGTCTTTGTGAGAAGACATATTCTTACTCGATTGGCCAATCAGAATTAGGTAACTCCGATTCGGCACGTCTGCGATTCGCGGGCTGACACCTAATACACGCAGCGCCTAGCTCATCCAATCAGGAAAGTGATTCTGAGCTAAAGTGTTATGAAATGCAACTGGTCGTGAAATATTTTCGTGAAATTCAGGTGTCCTTAGTTATAGGTCGGGGCAGTGATATTTCGTGAAAAGATTTCGAGACAAGATACAGTCCAAAGCACTGTAGGGTCATCCAGCTTCTTTGATTGGCTAAAAAATGTTCTGCCCCGTGTTAACCGTCTGCAAACGAATCACGAAGGTTCAGTGTCGGAGTTACTTAGTCCTGAGTGGCTTGGTCAAAGACGGACACGACACCGGCAGCCAATGGAGGTATAACAACAGCTGAGGTGTGTATGTAGTATTGAAGTCTACTGTGTGCTTCGATTTTTACACGAAAAGTCACTGGCCCTAGTTATAGGTCACACAACATTGCGTTCGCATTCGCTTGAAAATTATGTAAAGTTAAATTTTCCACGTGAGAAGATGAACTAAGTTTCAAGGACTGATTTTTTTTTTACCTTTGGTTTACTGTATTTATTCTCATTTCTACCTTTTTCCTCCTGGACTATATATATTACATTATTGCGTCGTTTGAGAACGTCATACGATTGCAACGGAAGTTGAAGTTTTTATTTCAACTGTGTGTGAAAGTGCATGCATAAATAATAAACAAATTAATATCCTGAAAATTGCTTTACTTAAATACATTTATGGACGCAAATAGGCGCCAATTTTGGCGAAAGATGAGATTTTTGTGCCCACGTGTAGACCCTAAGCTCTTAAATATTTATAGAACATGTATTTGTTTGAAATGCCAATTTACTACATGTTTATACATACTCGTACAATTAGACACGCATTCGAGCCTTTTTCATATCCCAGATAAGCACATTTCGTAGCATCCCAACAGAAGATGTAAAAGACGTATAATTTTTAACTCCAGTGTGAATACAGCAACAATAAAAAAAAAAATCTGTCATATAATAAAGAGCAAAGTTATCCTAACAATCTCCATGTTAACTTCGCTAGTAATCGACCTCAAGGGTGATAACGTTACGCACATCTAATTCAAATACATTGCCTCCGCGCACGTGATACTGAATTGTAGGAAGCAGAATTATTGTCTTGTAGCATGCAGTTACCATTGTATCGGAATTGTTGGCCTTATCACGTGGTTACCTGAAAGTATGTAGCAAAGTTCACTGCAATCGCCTGTGGTATTTTCGCACGTTATCCGCGTAGTACATTGAAAAACACCACCTGCTTGTCTCGTTTACGTGAGCATTTAAATGGACTGTATTCATTGCCGTAAACAAGCCTAAAGAGATAAAAAAACACGTAAATAAAGAAACCAAGAACCGGACAAACACCAGATAATAAACGACGAATAGCTAGGAACTACAGAAGAACCTAGCATTCAATGGAACCTGAAGTAATGCGCGACAGGCAACAAACTGGACAGAAAAATGGGCTGAACCAACCACACTGACCACAGTTAACAAACTGCAAAAAAGAATGCAACAAGGAAAAAAAAAACCAATATCAGAAGATACAAGATCGACAATGGAAACCAATACATAAAGAAACACTGATGTAAGGCTGCCCTATTTCAATGAACACAATTCTGGAAAAAGAACTACTTTGTTGTTTAATTTTATGGGAAAGAACAAAAAAAAATATTTTCGTCAATGGATACAGTCAATTTAAATGCTCACAGAATCCCCGAAACACAGTTTCCATTAAACTTTAATGATTACANTCGTCAATGGATACAGTCAATTTAAATGCTCACAGAATCCCCGAAACACAGTTTCCATTAAACTTTAATGATTACACCTACTTATCATATCGGATTAATTTATTTCTTGTCCGTTTAAGCTTTCAATAGTCATTCGTGGTCTGCATGTCAGAATACCTCCATGGCGTTCAAGGTTCGATCCCCGCTGGACTTCCGCAAGAGGTAAACTTTGCAGACTTGATGTCGAGGGGTTTCCTCACGGTAGTCCTATCTCCTACCGCGCGCGCTTTGTCACTTTTTATTTACAAGGTCTTTTTGCACGTCACGCTTTAAGGCATTTTTATTAGTCAAGTGTAAACACTGATCTGAGAAAAGACTTTAAAACTGTTCCAGTGTTGACTTTTTAGTGTCACGTATTAATGCCGAGAGGCATTAATACGCCTCTCGGCATATTTATACTAACCTAAGCATACATGTGAAAACTATGCCCACTTATTCGTCTGAAATCCACGTCTTACGAACTAGGTTATGCAGGTCATCTTTAAAATAAGATGGAAGAAGAGATTCAGCAGAATGGTAACACCACAGAGTAGACAATAATACAGTGATGAAATAGCTTCTTATTCAGCAAACTCCAGCCACACACGCCAACAAAATGGCGTCATCAGCCAGCAACGTGTCGAAAGGCCGTTCACAAATCAACGCTCGGTAACTTATTTGCCAGTCAATAGCCCAATAGCCAATAGGGCGCTTTTCGCAGAGGAGCGGTAACCGATCAGACTCGAGGCCTGTTCCCGAACCCTCGCACAACCAATCAGCGAACGGGTACGCCCACATCAAAGGAACCGCCACATCATTTCGTCTCTGTATATGTATCTACTCTGTTGTAACACTGACACACCACATACGTGTTTTTTTTTTAAAGTAATTTTTAGCGTGATCGGATAATTTCGAGCTGCAAAGCGTCGAAAGCAGTGCTAGGATTGAGGTAAAGCTGTTTTGAAAAATCTGCTCGAGCAGAACGCATGCGCCCCTCGTGGTGGGCGTACATTCCTCGGGGTTTTAAGAAGCGCTTAACGAGTGGCGTAAGCCGATCGGCCAGGTCCTGCTGCACAGTGCTTCGAGATCTCCGGGCCTCGGTAGGCGTTTAGTATGCAAAGTGCGTTCGTGATAGTTTTATTATTCATGGGCCGAAATGCACATTAATATTGCTTTCCACTTGACTGGCATCCCGCTACCGACCCCCACCCCTCCCNACCCCTCCCTCCTCTTTCACCACCACCCCCTCACAACATCCTCGTTACGGCTTCCCGGTTCCGCGAGAAAAGAGAAAAAAAAGTTAAAAACTTCTCTTCAGGAAAATAAAAAGAAATATGTACAGTTTAATCCGAAGCTCGTTTATTCATCCGTACTTGCCCGATGTTAATTTTTACTTTCCAAACTGTGTCGGCCCAAAGGAAAAAATTTCATCTGATAACTTAATCAGCTGTCGTGTGATAAATTGCCGGCAGTGAACAGAAAATGAGTTATGTGCAATAATAAATACCTTATCTGCCAGATCCCTGTAACGACTTCTTCCAAAATGTAGAACCTTATAATAATTGCTCTGCAAATTGCCGGAAATTACTGGTTTCTTTTTCACAAGTTTAAATGCGACATATCCCCAAGGAAAAAAAAATAGCAGGCCAAATCACAAAGTAATAACGCAGGGCAGTCATCTGTGGCAACATGATTGGTCGACGTGTCAGACGTGAGGTGCTTTGGGTTTGGATCTCAGTCTATATGTGGATTCGCGTGTCGTTTTTAATAGTACGTTAATATTTGATTTTGTACGTTCGATGTTGCCAATGTGAACGTCAAACGTTGAGCAGTTCTTCAGTAAAAGAACATTGTGTTAAAAAAAAAAACGCAATAGTATGAGTGATTTCCGCTTACGTTCAAATACGTGTTTAATTTCCTGTATTTTTTTTTAAAGAAAGAAAGCTAAAACGTCATAAAAGTAAGTAAAATTTGTATGCAGTACGCTAATGGGCATAAAAATTGAATACGATGATTTGCTTTGTTTTCAAATTGTGGTCAGGAATATAATTTTTTTGGCTTTACGCTGTGTAATCTATGCTAAGGTACTGCCAATTTAGGTTAAAAAAAGTTTTAATGAAATTGATTCCTAAAAAATTCATAGGGGTCTCCGATCTACTTTACCGTTGCACTGACATGCACGCAAAGGCTAAATACAAACAATGGCATTTCCTGGCCGTAGTAAACAACCAACCACCGGTTGATTATTGTACTTTAAGCTGTTCACTGATGAGAAAGGAACAGGTTCATTCCAACTGTATTAACTTCCAAGTGGATACGTGCTGTTATTTTGTGACGCGTGGGAAATTTATGTTACGACGTATTATGCATGAGGTTAGCACACTGCAACGGGAAAGATCGAGAGAGCTGATAATTTTTTCTGTTTCATCCTGTCTCGTTTCTCCTCGTTTCGACCAGCAAACTGCCTTCAAGTTAACAACGGCACATCAGCTGCAAAAAGCAATTCTATATATCGTTCCTTTTTTTTTATTTGAATACGTCTTTAAAATCAGACCACTACATAGGACATCAGGACGAAAACGGCGATATAATGTTTGCAGGGTGATAAATTCAGATGCCATAACATCGTGACTAATAACTAGAGACCTGAATAATTCGCGGATTCATTTTAGGACAAGCTAGAATTCAAAACACATGCGTTTATATAACTTAATCTATTGGCCCACGCCGTATTTTACACTTCCTGGAGAATGCTGGACCAATCGTCGCCTTCCACTGTGACAGCAAGCAACCAATGTTCAGTTGATGTCGTCATGTTTGTACATAAGACTGTAGAGTCTAGCCTGCAAGCCATTGAACTCGCGATTTTTTCCGGTCTCTACTAATAACTATAGCTAGGGGCAGTGATATTTCGCGAAAAGATTTCGAGACAAGATACAGTCCAAAGCACTGTAGGGTCGTCCAGCTTCTTTGATTGGCTAAAAAAATGTTCTCGCCCGTGTTAAAAGTTTGCGCACGAATCACGAAGGTTCAGTGTCGGAGTTGCTTAGTCCTGAGTGGCTTGGTCAAAGACGGACACGGCACCAGCAGCCAATGGAGGTGTAACAACAGCTGAGGTGTGTATATAGTATTGAAGTCTACCGTGTACTCCGATTTTTACGCGAAAATATGAGTGAACGGCAGATTTCAATACTTTAAGCACCCAACAACAGCTTGAATAACACTATTGGTTGCTGTCTGCTTGAGACGGCGTTTTCATGTTGGACCGGACCACTCAGAATTCAGCAACATCAGCACGGTTCCTACGTTATTCGTGTGCAGACAGTGAACAAATCTCAAAAATTAATCCAGCCAATCAAGATAGGTAAACGACCCTACAGTGTTGTGAAATATACCTTGTTTTGAAATATATTCGCAAAATTTCACTACCCCTACTAATAACACGAATGAAATAAATGTGGTTCTGTTCGATCGAGTGTAGGACTAACAAGGGACCATGAGGTCGAGTACGCTCTGCGCACGCATTTCTGTACATCTGTTTAAGAAATATTTTACAAATGGGTAGAGACCTGAAAAATTCGTGAGTTCAATGACCTGTAGGCTATATTCTATTTTCGTATGCAAAATCATGCAGATATCACTGTTCATTGGTTGATTGTTGTATTAGCAGAAGACGGTGATTCGGTCTGCATTTTACTGTGTATTTATTATAGGCTCAGAGTTGTCCAGGATATGCAATTTAACGGGTAGACCAATAGTATTAGCAATACAAACGCACGGGGTTTTGAATTCTAGCTTGTCCCGAAATGGGATGATACAACGATTCTACAGCGCATTTAGACATACACTACAGTCACTAACAGTAAGATTTTGAAAATATTGGCTTTGGACTTAAACGATATTTTTCGAAAGGTGTAAAATAATGTTACCCGCGTACCGCCGCCACACACAGAGTAATTAATAATACAGAGGTGAAATTGCCGCTCATTCTGCGAACTCCAGCCGCGCTCACCAGCAAAATGGTGGCACTGGCCAGCAAGATGCCGAAACGCCTTTCGCGAATCAGCTCCTGGTGTAACTTACTTGCCAGCCGGCGGACCAGCCAATACGGAAGATCTCGCAACACGCGGCAGCAAGTCAGACTCAAAGCCCGTTTCCACAGTTTCGCATGGCTAATCAGTGAATGAGTACTCTCACATCAAAGGAACCGCCACGTCATCTCGTCCCTACGTATCTATACAAATAGAGTGAATACTCTTGCAACCCACTTAGCCATTAGGCCTTCCGGGTCTCCTTTTTAGCTACTACCTTTTCTTATTTATTATTCTCAGAATCTTAAATGTTTATTATCTTTTATATTTAATTAATTTTAAAAAAACCACACTGCCAAGGCAACGCTTAAACTTTTACATTAAAATTCATATTAAAAATATTAACATCACAACACGTTAAAATAATTATATTGTTTCGATTAGTATCGAAACAGGCCCTATTCTGTGCGCACCGGGTGCGTTCCGCTAGTCACGACATAGAGATTGAGGGGGAGGGGTGACCCACGTGGAACCAGCCACCACATGTCGCCGGGCGGGATGATTGGCAGCTGGCTGAGCTGGTACGACCGTCACTCCCCCTAATAATCACCCTTATGGAGAAGTCGGCGACGACGGGCTATTGCATGAATTTTCTGGTAATATCCTCCCTCGGGGCGACCCGACACATGAAGAAGATTCTGGACCAGGACGCCTGCCACTATAAATACCCCTGCAGCGGGAAGGTCGGCAGTCCGTGATAGCCATCTGGCGAAGTGCGGCGAAGAGTGAACCGACAGAGAGCGACGGTTCAGACACTGTGGTGGACGGACGAGTGTGTGTGGGGCAGGGACGGACGAGAGTGCGCGAGTGTTTAGGAGGGCCAGGTATCCGACAAGCTTTGATCTGTCGTGCAGTGTTCTCATCGTGCTGCGTGTACCGACGGGACTTCAAGTGGTGACTGTGGAAAGTTTCAAGCAAATTTCAATACGGGCTTTTATCGTGGTTTTACTAGTTTCAGTGTCGTACTTGTGAGATACAGCAGTCTAAAAAGTATGTTCATAACGACATTGGAGGGCTATGAAATAATATTTATAGAATGCGCTATATCTCAAAAGTACCATTCCTTCCCCGACTGGGGCAGGTTTTCTTTTCGTACGTAAAGATTTTGGTGACACGTAAAATTGTTTCGTCAATAAACCCTTGCGTCAAACAAGCTGCAACGGAGTTTATGTGCCAGGTAGGCGACCTCCTGTGCTTTTCATCCTTGTCGTCTTGTTGTTAGTTAGTTTTAATATTTCTTGCGAGTGAATGAAGAGATTTTGCCAGCTCTTAACAGCGAGGTCTTGAGAGCCGATGGAGGTGATTGAGGTGAGTATGGAGCAGCACCGGAAAGAAAGGGTGGGGTAAACGGCAGATAGCCGAGAATACCCGCCGACCAGCGGTATCGTCCGGCACGATTCCCACATGCGAGAATCCGGGAGTGACCCGGCCGGGGATTGAACCGGTTCGCCTTGGTGGGAGGCGAGCAAGCCAACCGCTCAGCCACCGCAGCCCTTTTAATATTTCTAGAGTTAAGAGATTTTACAATATACATTTATTTTAGCATGTGTGGTATATCTGTAAAAGTCAAACTGAAAAGATAAAAATACAAATTAATGTTCCTTGAAGCATGTGCCGCTCTTCCTCTCCATGCTCGAGATTGATACTGCAAGTTGTGGATGTTCGCGGACCGCTCGAAGCTGAAGTTTGATTAGTATTCAGCGGGGCGGAGTATCCTCCTCGCCAACCCCTCCCCTCACAAATTTCTGCCAGTTTTCCCTCGCAGCCCCCACAGGGGTTGTCAGCCCTCTAATAAGATAGGGGAATTCCGAGCGGCAGTACCCCAGCAGCGCCCCGCTATGATTACTATGTAAATCCATTGAAATCCACTGCGAGTATCTGGACACTTACTGCAGTTCGAGGCGCACCACGCTCCCTTCACCCCCCCCTCCTCCCTTTTTTGCTTTTCACCCGGTACCACCCACGCTTCGTGTCTCGCCCTCCCGCTTTTCACCTCCCTCNAACCCGCTGAGCTGTCGGCTGCGGCTCGGCAGGAAACTTTGACGCTCACGGGAAATATGGCGTCGGAATTGCAAATGAGGAGGATTGGGTTTGACGGGGGTGGCTGGCGAGGGGGTTGAATGTTAAAGAGCGGGTGGTGCGTGTAAGGGGGGGGGGTCGAGGATCTGCCTGGCGCCAGGAGAGACTCCGTGTGTACACATGCGTGGCTCGACGCTCGTGACATGTCGGGCCCCGAGGAGAGATCCAGGAGCAGAGAGAGAGAGAGAAACACTCACAGAGAGAAGGATGAAAGGGGGCGTAAGGACGGAGTGAAGATGAATGCTCGACCCGTAGCCACCTACGCAGCCTCCGAAAATGCATGCCGACTAGTTGCAGCACCTTTTAGAGCCCTTACTGGAGTCTCCTTAAGGTGGGTCACCTAGCATGGGGGAATTTTGCACGTCTGAGGCCTAAAAGCGTGGGAGCACTATGGGTGCCAGAGACATGCGCATCAACTCTCTCATCGCCTCTACGCGCAAAGCACTGAACTGGCGTGCAGTCTTGCAGTTGATAACGCGCCTCTACCAGAATTTCAGCTGAGACCCTGCCATGTTATGGCGTAATAATAAAAATAAAGGTTCTATGCACGTCCCTATTCCTTTTTTTAATGTTTTGCACCGGAATGTTCATACCTAAAAATGACCGCGAAAACACCCGTTTGAGCCATTTTCACTATCACAAAAACATGCTTTAGAGGGAAATGGTGGAACAGAAAAACGAATACAGACGCGTAAAGTTTCTTAAAAGCTATTCGTAAGCAGACCTCACTCAGACACGTTGGAGGGTTTTTTAATAAAACGTTTCCTGCTGGAGCTCTGCACACCGTTCGGCGGCCTATCCAGGCGGCCACCTTAAGGCTGCCGCCTCCCAGGAGCTGTTTTCGCGAGTGAGGCCAGTAGGCGCAGGAGCGATAAGGGCGACACTGGCTCGTGCACCAAGGGCGTCATCACCACTAAGCGCAAGGGTCTTAACTGGCGTTCAGTGTTCTCGTCGCAATACGTGTACCCGTGGGACTTTCAGCGATAACCCTATAATTTTATTAGTGGAAAATCTTAGGAAGGTTCAATGTAGGACTCTTGAGTAGTTTTGTGTGTATCTATTGCGTACATTTTGACATACAGCGCCTTGAGTAATCCATTTTTAGTTATTTAGGAGTACTCTGGAATGGTGTGCCTAATGTGTGTGTCGTCTTGAAAGCACTCAACAGACCTCGTCTGACGTGTGTGTTCTTTTCGTAGACCGGTACATTGGACGCACGTTTAATGGTTTCGTAGAAAAATGAATATTTCAAATAATTTGCAGCCCATTTCAAGTGTCAGGCAGGTGGGAGCCTTACAGACGCACACGCAGATTACATCATCTTCATTACACCCGTTATGTTTCTTACAGCACTGTAAGTAGGCGTCAAATAACAAAATATCAAGGGCGCAGTAAAGTTAGATGTGATTATTTTGTATCAAGCACTATTTGTTACTAGTCGTTTATTAATTTTAAAATTTTTTTATTATATAGTTTTTTTACTTATCCCCGCTGATTCCGTCTGCACCACCTAGACTCTGGCAAAGTAATGAAGAAGCCTTGCGAGAGCTAAAATGCGATGAAAAAATATGGCATTCTTTTTTCCATAAATGCCTGCAAGAAAAAAATTTTGGACGCAATAATCCAGGCGAAAATTCGTATTTTATTCAATGCTGCTGATAGCTATAATTAAGTGTAACTTTCGCACCACCTACCCTCTAAAGGCACTGACAGATATTCTAAAAGTGTATCAAAAACTGATAACCCCGAGGTCAAATTCTATTCTAGTTATTCTTTCTTTCTCTGCTAGCGTCCTTTCACGTCCGCATTCCCATCGTAAACCCTTTGTTTGCTGCAACTCGGCTCTCAAGACCTTGATGTTAAAAGCTGCCCAAATCTCTTCACTCACTCACTTACTTCGCTGCAACACATAATTTATTTCCGTAAAGAAAATGTTGTTTAAATATGAACAGCCACAAACATAATATTAGTTTGATCAATATGTTACCTATCAGTGTCGTTACAATTGTTCAGCAGAATTCTTTGTGCCAATGTCATTTTCACTGTAAAGAAAATTTGTGCTCTGAAAAACAACCTTGATTAGCCAATAAGAGGGAAGTAGAAAATATTTAAAATTTTTTTTTAACTAAATAAATTAACTAGAACTGCTTAGAGACTACTTTCATAAGTGATAGGCGAACCTTGTGGTTTCTGAGAAAGGGGAAATAATGTTCGTGTCTGTTCACGATTTGCTGTTTCAAAATAACTAATAAAATGCAGATAATTGGGGCCCCAAAAACATGCATACTACACATTCAGTTCCTAGACATTACATAAGATGACATTACTCTGAAATAAAAATTATTAATAATTTTTTTTAACAATAAAATATGTAATTCACACCTTTTTCTTCTTTTTTTTCAAAACCACAACAAAATAAAAAAAAATTATTTAAAACAAAAAAAAGTAACTTAAATGTGTCGTCTTAATTAATTTTAAGCTATGGTTAGTATTTTTTTTATAAAATTTCAGCAAAGCCAAAGTTAAAATTTTTTTAAATTCATAAATTAAAAAAAGCAAAGCAGATACGTATCTCTGTGTGATTACATAGATAACCTTAAGTAGTAAGGTAAGAATTAATTTACGCAAATCTCTACAAATAAGTTAGTTATTATTTTTGTGTTGATATGATAAATGTAGAAAATCAATAAAATAAAATAAATAACTCTCAGAGTTATTCTTGTCGACAAAAATTACTCATATGCAAGACAAGTAATTCTACTTGTCGGCTTTTCACACTCGGCGTCCACATACGAAGTCAAGCTGGTTGTTTTGCTATTCAAGCGGAATCGAGCATGGCGTCTCGCTGGCGCCAGTGCTTAATCGAGCGACTGACTGTGGTCTGTCGACGATGCCGTTCGCGTCCCCTGGAGATGGGGAAGCTCTTCAAATAAAGGGCGATGCTCGCGGACTGATACACAATTGGGGAGCGTGTTCGCGTCCTTGGAAATTAGTACGCCGAAGTTGACCAAGCTTCCGTCTATACGAGCCCCAGTAGACGTCACGACCTTTCATCCAGCACGATGAACAGCAAACGCCTTCATCTGAATGGTTTCTCCTCAAGTACAACTAGGCAACAGAGAAGAAGTTCGAATTAGCATGGGGCTTAAGCGAAGCGGACCTGGTAAAATGTGCTTTGCGGTAAAATCTGCATTGTGTTATTCCATTGGGGCGACTTTGATGTTTATTTATTATTTATTATCCACCAACAAGCTCCTTTTGCTCAAGCTACATACGTGCCAGTTACACTGCAAAAAACAAAGATATTACGTAAGCATTACGTAATGAAAACAAGAATGTATCACAACGTTCAAATCATTTACCCACGCTTAATATATGCCCAGTCCAATTTTGGTTATTGACAATAAAGCCTTATGAACCTGGAAACCGACAACATAAAAAAATGTTATGAAAATGTTAACTTTTACACGGTTTTGGTGTAGACGGGAGTATCTACGGAAACGCATTGATACCAACTGGTTGGTAGGTACCAACTGTTCCAATACACTAAAAGTTGTAATGTAAAGTTACATGAAATATGGTGAAAATTAATGGCACTGTAATTATAAGTTATAAAATAGACATAAACTTAATATTTAGTAATATTTTTTGGTATTAAACTAATTTAGCAGAGAGTGAGATAATTGGTGTTATGATCTGACTGTACATTATGGCGTGATTTTCTCTATCAGCGCCAAAATGTATCTTAAGAGGGTCTGCGACACTTTAATGGCATTTGTGCCACAATACTGTGTTGTTCTTTAGAGTTGTTGCAGGGGGTTGATCTCCTTAGCTGACCAAGTCCGTTGTTCTTCTGAGTTGAGAAATGGAGTTGAGCCCATTATAGCTTACTAAATACATCCCTTGTTTGAAATTTGAATAGGCGATTTGAATCATAAAATTATAATAACAGAATATTTTTTTAATAGGCTGTTTTTGAAAGGCAAGTGAGCGGAATGCACTGAAAACCAATGCCTCTGAGTATTATAAATTACTAGAAATGAGTGAAAACCGTGAGATTTGTTCACAGAATCAGAAAGAACCGTGCGATTTCATATAGCAGTTTTCGTGGGTTCGCAGTAACAATTCACCAAATTAAAAAAAAATTACAGCGTTAAAATTTTTTAAGCACAGACATTACTAATTTTATAATAACCCAAGGGTTATGCAACCTTTGTGCAAATACACGATACAGATAAGAGGCAAAGATAATCGCGTTATACTGGTGCAATATTACAGTAAGGATTCCTAAGGAATGGCTAGGCATGAAAATATTACGATTTTATGCAATTTATAATAAATTAAAACATATATAGTCAAAACTCAAAAATCTATTGAAGACTTTCAGGAATGATTTTCCTAATTCTTCTTTAAAAATCAAATATTCACGTAGCAGGCAGCGTACATATATTGTAATAATTGTAAATACATAACGTGGTCAAACTTAGAAAACAAACAGTTTCTTATATATTTTTTTCAACAATGTACATAACACGCCCTAATACTCCAGTGGTTCAAAAAATAGCTTGCCCTCGCCTATTTGTCTAGCGAGAAGACAATCTTCAACGCACAGGACAGGCCATAATATTGCAATAGTTCAAATAACCCGTCACCTAGTGTGGATACATAAACTTACATTTCTTTAAACTTTGGTTCTTCAACGCACATAATGTGCCTTAATGTTAATGTCATTGAAACTGTACCTTACACAATAGAACAGCTCGTAAGTAGGGATACCTGAGTGACGGGAAAAATAGGTCCTGCCTAGTTGTGTTTGAAAACACTTTGATTCAGATCCACTTTAGCGAATGGACAGGTATAACAACTACCCGTTTTAGCAGTCTATCCCGTGAACCACATAAATTCAGCACCAGAGAAACGTTATAAGCTGTCCACGATTAATTGAGCACTTTCAAAAACCCTGTTGAGGATCTACTTTTACTTCTCATTTTGCATTCTTGTGCCATATGTAAAATTAACATTACCATGGTAGAGTTTTATCACTTTATTCATGCGCCGTATAAAAATAACTGTGCTATTGTTAGGAATGTAAATGTGTTGGTAATGTGTAAATTTCCACTCTAATCAATGTAAAAGAAGAAATACCAACTTTAACAGTCATACATTTCAACATTATAAATACAATTCCAAGTTTTCGTAACTGCTTTTATTAATTCGTTGGAAATTTAACTGGAAGAGAGGCCGCGGTGGTTTAGTGGTTAGACTACTCGCCTCCCACTTAGGTGAACCGCGCTCTATTCCCGGTGCGGTTGCTCCCGGATTTTCGCAAGTGGGAATCGTGCCGGACGATGCCGCTGGTCGGCAGGTTTCCCCCACCCGGCCCCTTCATTCGGGTGCTGCTCCATCCTCACCACATTTCACCCTCATCGACTATCAAGACCTCACTCACTCACTCACTCACTCAACTGGGAACCTGCATGCCAGTGGGTAATGTAGTATATTTATAGTTATGAGCAGTGATTTTTTTCAAAAGTTTGTTTTAAAAGTGTTTATTTTACCGTGAACAGTCTATACTCTGACTGGCGCAAACAAATACCACACTGCCTTTTCAAGAAATCAAGTGGCTAATAACAAAAGGAAAACTTCAAATCTGCAAGTATATAACTTCGAAAATAAAGAGGGGTAACAATTAACCTTTTTTCACAGTCGACATATATGTAATCTTGTACCAACCAATTTCCAAGAATGAATTACTATACTATATATTATTCCATGTTTTAAAACATTTTATTGTACAATAATATACCACTTAAGTCCATTCATAAACAAAATTGATAGAGCCTGTAATTTTTCGCGAAAAAACATGATTACTCGGTAGACTTCAATAACATCATCACCCAACAGCATTTTCTCTATTGCCATTGGTTGCTTTCTGCTTGAGAAGGCATTTTCATATATGACAGGGACACTCAAAATTCGGCAAAATTAGCACGGCTCCTAAGTGATTCGCGTGCAGACAGTTAAAACGCGTTATAAAGTAATTCAGCCAATCAATCAAGGCAAACGAACCTACAGTGTTTTGAAATACAATTTGACTTGAAATATTTTCGCGAAATTTTACTACCCCTAAACATTGGTTATTCGAGATGAAATTGTGTAACTAAAAAAAAAATTACATTGAGTTGTTAAGAGGAAATACTTGAACCCCATAACTCCCCTTCACTCTTTATATAAGTTCTTGGAAGTGAATCAGGTCCGTCGGCCAGATCTTCGGAGTCGGAGGAACCTCCCATCCCATCAGACTGGCCTCCCACGCCGGGCGATCTCTCCGGAGTGTCCCCCTGCGGTCGCCGGTGTCACGATGACGGATGCTGGGCGCCTTGTATTGTCCCCTTATCTGACTGCGCCCGCCCCTCATCAGTCATCTTGCCTCCCCGCGACTCGGACGAGACACAGCAGTCCCAGCCTGGTTCATTGTTTTAGACTGCATTCTCCTTCCCAGACAGCGGGAAGAAAATTCTACGGAGTCCGCGTAAATATTTTCATGAACTCCTAAATGAGAAAAACTGACAAATACGTTCAGGATTGTTTATTTCGAACGTTTAAAAGTGTCTGTGACATAAATTAACGCCCAATACGTTCGTCGATATCAACATGTTTTAGAAAGCCAATATAGAAAATCTTAAGAAGGGGACATCCTAGGTATAATCTGTTCACGGTAAAGTGAGCACTTTTAAAGTATTTTCTATCAAAATATTTTTTTTACCCTTCCACAACTTTTTAAAATAAATATTGCCATGAAAGTAATAAACACAGTGTATATATAACACCGTATTCGAAAATTAACGTCTAAGGATACAATAAAATATATTTATTGATTATTATTCCGAATGAGAGGGCTTCAAAATGTACTCGTTTTACCGTAAATAGTCTATAACTGTTTTATCCAGCTTTGTGAACAAATGTTTTCCCAGATTGATGCATTTATTGCCACAGTGACATGTTCAGATTTACGNTACCCTTCCACAACTTTTTAAAATAAATATTGCCATGAAAGTAATAAACACAGTGTATATATAACACCGTATTCGAAAATTAACGTCTAAGGGTACAATAAAATATATTTATTGATTATTATTCCGAATGAGAGGGCTTCGAAATGTGCTCACTTTACCGTGAATAGTCTATAACGGTTTTATCCAGCTTTGTGAACAAATGTTTTCCCAGATTGATGCATTTATTGCCACAGTGACATGTTCAGATTTACGGCGGAAGAAATACTTTTTACAGAAATTCTTCCCTATATTGAAACATTTGCTCGAAAAGTTAGCGAAAACAGAATTCCACGCTTATTATTTCTTGGATTTTCTGTAGATGCTTTCGTAAATTTGTAGAATACAATTACCATTTATAATGTTGATTTATGTCCCATGCACTGTTTTAATTGACTGTGTCCCTTACCAAGCAAAACTTATAAGGAAAAAAAAATAGCAAAGAAAGGTTACGACAAACAAATTATAACAGTTATCACAGAAAGAGACAGCAAAGAACTAAGACATATCAAGAATCCTGGTAATCCTTAAAATGTTGACAACTGACAATAAGAATTATAACAAAATTGCTAAAAAAATTACTGAACTGAGAACAAGCACAATGGAAACCAATTAGAAAAGTAGATATGGCTTTCTCATTGTGGGTATGAAGATTTAATACTGTCCTGATAGGTTTGTACTGTGTTTGTACTGTGTTTGTACTGTGTTTGTACTGTGTTTGTACTGTGTTTGTACTCTGCTGTGTTTGTTTTATTTTCAGAAAATATTTTGCATTTTTGTCGGGATTATTATTGTCTGTGGTTCGATGTTTTAATTGCTAAGCCTACTATGATTCCTGTTGCTCCCTGGTTCTTTGTAGACTGCTTCTGTGGTTATTAGTCTATGGTGTCCTATCTCCGTTAATTATATTGTACTTTTCTTTGGCAACGATCACGGTCCATTGAAACGATGAAAATTATAATTTATCTATGCTATTGACATCAAATCCGAAGAACAATAACATTTTTAATTGACAATAATGAAGCGTATCTGGAGGTCGTTCAATGTTCATAACACGACGTTGGAAATGTTTCATGGTAGACTGAAAGCGTGATATTTAACATCTGAAAGATGCTCCCACCTTCAACTGAATGTAATTTCTACGCCGACACTTACTGGACAACCTGCAGTAACATCTGCGAATAAGAAAGATTAGTATTCATTTGTAGCAAATTAGATTTTTTCTCTGTGTTTAAAGCAGAGTCTATTAGGAATTGGCATAGTAGTTAAATCTATTAGGAATTGGCATAGTAGTTAAATAGTTACGAATCACTGTGAAAGTTTTAGACATAGTACTTGATACTGCACTTGAAGTAATACGGTAAGACCACATGCACCAGGCCAGCTTACATGATGTGCGTTCAAGTATAGTTTTGTGAATCCAAAGGGAATTGTTATGATGACCCATTTGTAGAGACCTGAAAAATTCGGGTTTTCAATTCGGGACAAGCTAGAATTCAAAACTCCGTACGTTTGTATTGCTAATTCTATTGGTCTACCCGTTAAATTACTCCTCCTGGACAACTCTGAGCCTATAATAAATACACAGTAAAATGCAAACCGAATCACCGTCTTCCGTTAATACAACAAGCAACCAATGCACAGTGATATCTGCATGATTTTGCATACGAAAATAGAGTATAGCCTACAGGTCATTGAACTCGCGAATTTTTCAGGTCTCTACCCATTTGTTATACGACAGAGTCGTTACAATCCTTTACCGGTTGCTGCAGAAGTTGGGAGGTAAGTAATTATATGCA
Source organism: Clitarchus hookeri (assembly GCA_002778355.1). Classification (NCBI taxonomy): domain Eukaryota; kingdom Metazoa; phylum Arthropoda; class Insecta; order Phasmatodea; family Phasmatidae; genus Clitarchus; species Clitarchus hookeri. Next base: position 173,549 of record NQII01004098.1, on the reverse strand, counting down.
ATAATTACCTGTGATGTCACCTTCCGAAATCAAAACTATGAAACCTAAAATAAAAAATTATATTAATTTCAAAATATTTTTGTCAGCGTTTGGTATGGACTGTAAAATGTTTATTTGGTAACGCCGGTTACAAATTATCCAGACATCTGCATTAATGACGGTCTCTCAGTTTTTTTTTTCAATAAGGTTTACTCCGTAATCTCCGTGAATTCACGGGACATGTCCACAGAATTGCAAGTTTTTTTTTACTTCCCCTCTTTTATAAAAAGGGCCAACAAAAGAACGTTTTACTCCTGTTATGGGGGTGAATCACTGTGTATAAAAATTACTATAAAGATAAATAATGTTATCTGGTGGCGTGATTTGAACTCGGAAAAAATGTCGACAGCTTATCACCTTATCCACGCACCTACCACACTTCTATAAAAAGAAAGGTTGTAAATATAGAATTTCTTTGAAATGATGCATGCACCTCTTGTTTCTAGTCATGTTAGAGTATGTGCGAATATGGTTTTTCTATTTCAGTTTTACAAACAGGGGCAAGAAAAAAAGTATTATTTTCGTAATGTGTTTCACTGTGTATAACAGAAAAAAAAATTAAATATTTTTTTCCTGTAATGGAATTTGAACACGAATCGAAAAATTTACAACAATTAACTCGAGCCACTCACCTACCACACCGTTACACGAAAATATGGATTTTACGGGAAAATGACGAACACGTCAGTATTAGTTTCAAGGCGTGTTAGAGCGCTTGCTATGTTTGCGGTTTATAAAACGAGGTTACGAAAAAATTGTTTCGTTTTCGTTATATGCGCGTTTCACTGGGTGTACATAAAGTTTTCTCCTGCAGCGGAATTCGAAAAAGAATCAATGAATTGGCACTCCCATAAGTGGTTCGCCACTCACCTACTACTACTTTACGCGAAGTAGTAGTGTGAAGGTGGGATTTTATAGGCTACAGGTTGCATTCTTCGTGTATCAAAGTCGAAGACATAACACTACGAAGAACTTCCGTATCTGATATTTACGGAGCTCATTTCCTAATTCGTCATTACAGAGTACTTTTCCGTAAGTTAACTCTACATCTGCGTAAAAGTTTTCGTAAATGTACATAAATTTTTTAACATTGTAGCAACAGGTTTTTTTTAGAGTGAAACCTTCTCCCTTGATATAGCGAATACGCAGTATCTGTACAATTCGCATTTAGTTTTCTATGCGTGTGTGCTCAAACAATGACAACTGCTCCGCTGGAATCACTGCATCATAGTTGTTCTTGTAGCGAAGTTTCACTGCCTTAAATGTGATTCTTAGCGATTTACGGTGAATTCCATTGCCCTGGGCTCTAATTCACCGCTGCATTCCGTCGCCAATCTGCAGCAGCGTATAGAATGAATTGACAGTGAGCAGTATTTCGCTGTTCGAAGACACTGATTGATGTTGAGAGCACGAATTAAATTGTCCAGAATTATCTTAAAACAGTTTTCTTAGTAGCTGATATCAACAACTAGCTCGGCGTGTTTATGGTTAAAAAAAAAACCTGCCTAGAAAGGCATTTCAATTACGAATCACTGTTGTTTCTGACATAAAAAGCAATCTTTCTTGCAAAGCAAAATCCAACATTTTGTTTCGTTATCAGTTTGGGTGAAACCTTACTTTGCACAGGTGTTACAAACTGTCCCGTGCTAAGTGACGGATGTACCAATAAAAAAATCGATTACGTGATCAAAAAATGACTTCTAAGAAGTAGAAAGAAGTAAATTTCCCTATGGTATTCACATCTTCAGTTCTACTTCAGATTGATGAATCAATGGTCAGAAACATTGCCAGCGTCCACGTCCAATTTCAATTTAACTTAATTGCCGAGAAAAGAGTTGTTTCTCGAACAAAAGAAAACATAAAGGGCGAGCGGAATAGACGTACAGACACACACATGAAAAAGTTGATCTCGGAGCTATCATATTCATTGGTAGCCTATTAGGCAAATATATCTGTGTTCTTTTGGAACGAGTACGACACCCACACACATTTTAATTTTCTCGCCCACCATACACTATAACCAATCAATTACACATAATACAAAATCTTTGGACGACGGAACGATAAAGCGAGAATGATTATTACGTTATAATTTAAGTAAACATAAAAAAAAGGAATGTTTCAGCTGGATAACGGGCTANAAAGATTGTTTCAGCTGGATAACGGGCTAATTAGGCAGAACTAAATTTGGCCTTCTAAAGTTGGTCCAGGACCAATCAAACACTTTTGAAAGCCGCATTTAATTTCTTTTTTTGTTTCCTTTGCGTGCCCTCCCACAATGTGTAACGATTAATATTTAAGTTGGCTTGGTTTGGAAGGGGGGAGGGAGGGGTGTAGTTGTCAGACTACTCGCCTCTCAACATGGCGAGAACTGGGCTCGATTCCCGGCGGGGTCGCTCCCCAGATTTTCGCATGTGGGAATCGTGCCGGATGATGCCGCTGGTCAGCGAGCTTTCTCAGGAGTCTCCCGTTTCCCCCCGCCCTTGACTTCCAACGCTGCTCCACGCTGACCTCTTTTCACCCTCATCGGTTCTCAAGACCTCG
>NQII01004098.1:143481-170930 GCA_002778355.1 Clitarchus hookeri | reverse complement strand
CCCCAATTTACATTTAAAAAATATTGAATGTTTTCAGTGACGAACCATTTTACTGTAAAAATTAGAATTCATAGTATGCCTGAGCTAATTTACTGTTGACATTACTGGACGATTATTCAAGACAATATTTTTGTAAAAGTAATTTAAGTTTGCCAACAATATTTTTTTTCCAATGTACGTTTTTCATAAATCTTCTAAAATATGCACATTCGGGAAAAAAAAGAATGCCAAAAACATTCCACGTGGATTGCAGTTCTGTGTTAGTAGAAACACCTTTCTCGAAAATAATTACGAACATGGTAGACTTCAATATCTTACATTCACAACTGCAGTTATCTTTTGGAAGACGTTTAGTTGACACTAGCCAAATCATAATCATGTTACCCTTTTAATACTGCACGTCGAAAATTTGGAGTAGACAATTGAGATGCCAAACAATTAAAATTATAGAATCACGAAATTGGATATGTGCTAAACTATTTCAAAGTACAACCACTTGAGAATATTTTCGCAAAGAGTATAGTTTTTTTAAATCCAACTACATGACTCATCCTACTGTGCGCCAGAACTTGAGCTAAGAATAAAATTCGCAGACAGTCACAATCCCTGTGCCAAGTTGCCTTCTACCTGGACGGAAGTCAGAAGGGTAGGTAAGTGCCAAGAAGGGGGGGTAACAGGTTGGGTGGTAGACCTTGAGAGGCAGGTGAAAACGCTTTTGGTCCTTTACTACACACCCGCGGCACCATTCAAGGTCGACGGGCATCTAGTGTAGGGGAGGTTACATCGGACAACGTCTCAGGTTTGCAGATTTACCACCGTAACTAAACATTTATGAGCGCCTACACTGTAAAAATTTTTGTTTTTAGCTTTACAAGAAAGAACTTTGTAAAAACACAGTTGCCAAGAAAATCCTTTGCAGAACTATAAATAGATTTCCTGTAAAATCCGCAAAACATATATTTGTAATACTACAAATTATAGGCTTGTTTTACATCTTACATTATTGAGAAGTGGAAATAAAAAATATTTTTGGTTCTTCTAGAGAACATATGTGATGAATTAATAACAGAAAATAGGGAAAAAATTATTTCAAATTGTAATTCACCTAAATCAAAGCTATATAATGCCAGCACAGAGATTAGAACTCACGTCTCTAGCGTTGTTAACCCACACATTGAACCACATGACCAACTTAACTTACGTTTTGTTCTGAATACAGGAGTAAATACCTACAAAATATATGTGAAGATCGTATTTGTTTCACTTTAAGACTTATGTGTAGATATGAAACATTAACATAAACCATTAATGAGTAATAGCGTGTCGTTTCTTTAAAATTGTGGTAATTTTATTATGATTATTTGAGTTTGAGTTGTTAAGTGTTTTGCGTTACTTAAACTTGCAATACATTTCTTTTTGCATGCAACTATACTTTAGATCACCCTTAGTTTTTGCACCATTTGCTGTATACGGTTTTACATTGTTGAGTGTCTGCCATCTTGCTTAAGTCTGTGGGTGCGAGCCCGTATAGTACAAACATTTCTTGAGGTCTGTTTCAAACACGGCTATTGTAGTTTTACAAGAAAAATTTTGTACTGTTACAAACATTTGTAAAACTACAAACAATTTCCCAGTGTCGGTACGAGGCCACAGAATAGACGATGCGTAGAGAAGCGAAATAGCGGGGTGGTTTCTTTGATGTAAGCGAAGACGGTCGCTGATAGGCCGCGCGAAGCTGTGGAAACGGACCTTGTGTTTGAGTGGCTATTGAATGTTATGGAATACTTCCTATTGGCCGGGTTGCCGTCTGGCAAGTTGATCTCCAGGGGCTGATTGATGAACAACTTTCCGCCATATTGCTGGCAGGTGCGGCCATTTTGCTGCTGTGTTTGGCTAGAATTCGCAATACACGCCATCATTTTACTTTGGTGAGTATTCGGTGCCGAGGCTTCATATAATTCTTTACCTGGTTATAGCTCGGGAATTAAAAATAATTTATCGTTCATAACAGGGGTCGCGGTGGTGTAGTGGTTAGACTACTCGCATCCCACCTAGGCGAACCGGGTTCGATTCCCGGTGGGGTCGCTCTCGGATTTTCGCATGTGAAAATCGTGCCGGACGATGCCGCTGGTCAGCCGATCTTCTCGGGGACTTCCCGTTTCCTCCGGCTCCCATTCCGGCCCTGCTCCATACTCACCTCGCTTCACCCTCGTCGGCTCTCAAGATCTCGTTGTTGAGAGCCGTCGAAATTTATCCACCCCACTCTCCACTCTTTTATAACAGGATTAAAAATATAGCTGAATGACGATCAAAATTTTAATAAAATCTCTGGCTAAGAAGGCCTACATATAAATTGAACATAAACAGTAAAGTTGCATCGCAGTACTCTGCTTGGGCGTACTGTAATATGAAAAATGCAATTTTAAATTATTAGCCACAAAAGTTTGTTGTAGAAGTCTTGCACTTTTGTGGAAGAATTACCGTAATTATAAGTTAGGCATATTACAATCAATTTCAGGACGCTCTTTGATCGGCGCATGAATGTTTGTAATTAGGCTGAGAACAGTGTTTATGGGCAAACAGAAGATACAACATAAGCAGGGTTTTAAAATACGATAAAATATTTTGACATCGTTATAATGTTTGGGGTTAGTAAATTGCATGAGTTGAACACTAAGCTATAATATATGGAAGCATCGAGTCGAAATAAGCGTAACTATAAAAGTCCAGGTTCATCCTATGTATCTGATATGGGTATTTATTTATTTACGTCTTATTTTAAAATGCCGAAATTAAGGCAAACGCCTTTTATTACATTTAACCAAGAGTGCTGCATTGCAAAAATTATGTAAAAACTAATGAAGTTATTACAAAATTACAAAATTATTGATTTTCGTACTGTGAAGTTCTTACAAAACTATTATAAAGTTACTACTAAAACACTGAGATATATTATTAAATAACTACGTCATTATTGATTTGATACTATGAAAACACTGCAAAATGATTAATAGCAGGTACATCATTTTACCAATACTGAGAAATCATTTATCATAAAGAAAACAACGAGCCAAGGAACACAGAAATTTATTATAAAAGCCATACAGTTACTAATTACTAAGACTAAGCACAACATTTTCAGAACATGTTTTGCATGGAGAAAATTAGTTCTTAAGACGAATGTTAAATGTGACTGTCGATGTTGCAGTTCGGATTTCGTCTGACAACTCATTCCATGATCTTGATGCGAACACTGTAAACGACTCAGCAAATATTTGTGTTTAGATGGGCGGTACGGATATCACTTTAGTCAGAAAACCTCTAGTATGACGGTTGTGTTTGTTTTTTATTAACTGAAAACGCGTTACAGTAATTGGAATATAGTGATATACTGATGACATCCTGAAAGATCTTATATAATGTGTCGTGTGTATTATGAAATGTATATTAGGTAAGTAAATCCATTAAAAATATTTTTTTAATTATTTACTATCTTGTGTCTGTGGCCACGAGTAGATTCTTGTAGTTCTCTCCTTTTATTACCGTGTCTAAAAAAATAAAGAAATAATCAAACCGTTAACTTTTAGAGACTGTTCTATTTTGAAAAAGTTTTTAAAAACTAGGAATGTTTTTTTAGGTTAAATTCAGTTATTGGCATCGAAGCATTAAAGGGAACTTGTATACAGGAAACGATGTGGTAGAAAAATAGAGAAATGTACTACTTATAAAGTTAATCACCTCAGTAACTAACATCAAATTGTATGCTAAATTTTTAATTATGCCTGGATAACACCAAGAAAGGTACAAATTAAAATGAGGAGTAGTCCCAAAAACCTCAACAAGATGTTTTCTAAAATTTGAGTGTATATACACGTGTGTGTGTATGTGTGTTATTTGTGCCCAGTCAATAAATATTTATAGATCTATTATGTTATATGACTGAAACTGTTTTTATACGCGTGTGTTGCAATTATAAAAATTTACAGNTTTTATACGCGTGTGTTGCAATTATAAAAATTTACAGAAAGTAACGAGTTCGAATTCAAGGCTGTGTTTTTGGTCATCGAGGGATAGAGGAGCAGGACACGACATGCATGTGTTAAAAAGATTCAAGGCCGCGTTATTCGTCACGGAATAGTCGCAGGGGCATTGAGTATTGTAAGGTACTCGTGGAAGTGAATAAGGGTGTGTTGCATTGGGTTCAGACAAGATTTCACCCCAAAATTTGGGGAAAACGGGACCGAAATGTCTGAATAACCAATCGATTCCGTTAGGTGACAGGCATATATTACTTTTGATTCAGTTAATTTTCAAATACTCGATTGCTGATGTTAGTTTTGTAACTGGGGGCACACTTTGTTTGACAAGTCCTTGAGGACTCTGAAGCTTTGGTGAATAATTCTGAACTGTTTGCAATCAGTTCTTGAATAAATACAGTACCCCGTGTAGAAAAAAGGCTGTGGGCGTGCCATGAAACTCGATAAAATATTCCAGCCTCATGTGGCTTGTGTTACAAATCAGACTGCTGTTATTTCGATTGCTCAAGCCCCTGAAAGGAAGCTACACCACGAAGAATTTTGCGGACAGTAATTGGAAAAATTATTCTACTGAACATCTTTCTGTGAAGCGAGGCTACGGATTGCACGCAATAACCGTTACTTGGATGCATACGAGTTCTTTCAAGTGTCCGTTTCTGGATTGTTATGTGAAGGGGGGTGATTCAGGATTATTGTGCCAGCTCTTGAATTCCTGTCGTTGCACGTCTGCAAGACTGCAAACCTCGGTTCAGCGCCACGAGCGCAGAGACGACGAGAGGTTTGACGCGCGTGCCAACGTCGCCCTTAGCGACCCATCGCTCGAGTGCTTCAGATGCGCGGATTCGCCACAGCGACCAGTCAGCGCGACCCAAGGTGTCAGGCGGGTCAAACGGGGCACACTAGCATCCCCGGTCGCCAATCAGCGAGTTTCGTAACGGTCTTCTATGGGTAGGTTCCAGAGGGGATGGTGAGGGGGCAGGGGGGATGTCGAGCGACTCGTGGACGGTCATAAATGCGTCTCCACCGGTCGATCTTCGGATTTTGAACAGGTTCGCCCCCGGGGTAGATTCACCCCCTCCTGCCCCCCGGCAGCAGGACGGTCCCCACCGTGCCTTCTTCATTCGGCATGTGTGAGTGCCGGGATACTGATTACTCCCATTAGTCTAGCGACACCATTGACATTTTTATTAATGCTTCTCCGTTGTGCCGCGGAGCAGCTCTTCTCCCGGGCTACCGTCTCCCAATTTCGCCGTCTCTCTCTCTCTCTTTCTCACTCTCTACGGAGCGGCTGCCTGCTTCGCCCCGTCTCCGTCGGACAGGGTGAAAAATCCGGTGGACATGTGAAAAATTGCCACACCAGTTTTTCTTTTGCCAAGGCTTCTGCGTTCCTTTTACCCCCCTTCTACCACAGCCTCCTGGAACCAACCCTACTTTATCCTCCTTCCATTCTTTTTCCTAAAGAAACCGTTTCTTCTNCTTCTACCACAGCCTCCTGGAACCAACCCTACTTTATCCTCCTTCCATTCTTTTTCCTAAAGAAACCGTTTCTTCTCTTTTTTTTTTTTGCCTCTCACTCTCTCAAAAAAAAATATCTTCCATCCGGAGTTCCAACATTTCACTTTCTTCCTCGCATTTTACACGCTATGCAAATGCGTGGTTATTATTATTTTACCCCGCGAAGTGCATTATTACGTGACAATTACAGGGTGGGACCCCGATGTACGTAAGGTCCCATACGCATTCAAAATATTTTCAGCTACTCTCTCTGATTAATTGGCTTCCGTAACAGTTTCTGTTGGATCTCGAAGAAGGGAACGTGCAAACGGCTATTAAAAAAACAATACTGCTGTGTTACGACTGTTATTTTGGCGCTAGAGGCTAATAAAATAATGCATAGCATTCATGGCAGTTGTAGTTAGTTATCCTGTGAGATAGTCACAGCGTATGTGAAATATCGTGACAAGAATGAATTGAGTGTGCCTCCCGCAATTCAGATTTTAATTGTTTACGCGGTGTTCTTTTAAGACAAAGGCATAATAATTGGTAGGTTATCTTGTTTATTGTTACAGAATATGAAAATGAAGAAAATTGTTCCAATAGCAGTGCGTTCTTTATATTAATCAATATAAACTTAGACCCTGAAACATATTTCAAAACAAACCATTGAAACCTGTAAAGAAAGAAACACTGATAAATTAAATATTTTAATAGAAGATTCCACACTACAAAAAAAAAAAAAAGTAAAATTTACTGGTAATGTAATGTGATGTAGATAATCATGCAACAATTCTGTATCACTATTTTCAAAACAATGAATTTTTTAATGCTAAAGATATAACCAGAGTCTTTACTCACGTTCCTTTGGTACGTAAATCGACTGTGTTTTGCGATAAATTTCTCAATCTGCGTTGAAAAATTGACTGACAATTTACAGGTTCTCCACCTGCTGTTAACAGGCATCACTATAAAAACAATATTTTGAAATTTATAAAAAATATTCCTTTAAACCAGCTGCCAAAAAAATCTTTTGTATAACTAAAAATTCCTTGTAGAATGTACAAAACTTATATTTGTAATATTACAAATTATTTTCTTGTATTTCATCTTACATAATTACAGAGTGGAAATATAATTATATTTATGTCGTAGAAAACAGATGCGATAATTAAAAAAGAGAAAAAAATATATATCTATATATATAAATGCTGTGTCCGTTTGTTTGGACGCGTATAACTCCCAAACAAATCAACCAATTTTCATTCTGTTTTTTTACAAACCTTCCTTTTGTTCCCGCGAGTGTTTGTACACCTTTCTTTTTATCTGTATTACCTGCAAAGGTACTAAAATCTGCAAAAAAAAAAAAAAGCTCATTTTTACCATGCTTTCGCGTCAGGAAGCGCCTTTGTTGACAGCTGTCTGTTTGAACATTTCAGTTTGTTGTTCTCAATGTTTTTTTTTTTTTACATATATACATATACTTCTTTTAATTAATTTCACTGAAATGAATAGAACCAAAATCTTTTATGCCACAGCAACGCGTGGCCGGGTAAGCTAGTATATAATAATTCAAGAAAGAAAAGACACAGTCGCACTCTGTCGGCATATGGATTCGATTCCACATCCTCTGCGTTACTTTTCCGTACCTCTTGACCAACTTGACTTCGGGGTATAGAGACATTTTTACAATATATACGGTCAGACACTGACTAAACAAGAAGAACATACATTTGTATTCATTGTTTTATTAGGAATGTTTAAGTGTTTTCAAGTTTTTCACGTTATTTACGCTTACATTATGTATATTTTTACACACACCTACGCTTTACACCAACAACAGTTTTTTGTGCTATCACCTAAATACAGTTTTATGTTGTTGACTCTCCGCAATTTTGTCTGAGCTCGTAAATACATGTTAGTGTGGTACAAAAGTTTATTGAGGTCTATTACAATCACTTTCTCGGTGAATATTACAAAACTTTTCTACAGTATACAAATAAACTCCGGAACGCCGCATTGTGATCGGGATATTGCCGAAGAAATTAAGTTCTACGTCGTAGTCCTTCCACTCCGGATTGTAGCAGTGGTCGTTTAGGCGCTTTCTGTAGAGAAACTAACAGTTCTACAACGTTTCCCCCTTGATTTCTGTTAGTTGAATATTCCCTTATTACCGTGTTGTACGTTAACGAAAGGTTAGAAGGGACACATATGTATACTTAAAACATGTTCAGCTCTGAACAAGGTTACATAGACTCCGAATTAGTTACGATTGCAGTTACGTCTACTTCACCGTAAATTGGTTGTATTAATAGGAAAGGGTGTTTTTTTCTTAGGCCGTTTTCCAGAAATATGTGAACTGTCGACATGATATTTGATGTTTTCAAGAACGCAATTGACACTTTAACGTGTTTTCAGCATATCTGCATCGGAATAAATCCTTGAGCTCAGCACAGAATTTTTTTTTTTATGAAACAAAAATGTAACGTGTTGCAAACTAGCTCAAGGTACACCATGGTCTTGGTACAACGCACTCCCGTACATCGGAATGACTTTCCTTATGCGTTGCGCCCCGACTGGCTGCCGTGAAATAAATACGCAATGTGATTAACCCTCTCAGGCACGGCGTCCTATATCTGTGATGTCGCAGAGAAAGTGGCTCTAGTGGCCAGCTCTGTACATAGCAGACACCACCGTCCAACGTGGGAAGCCCTTTCACGTTTGGAAGGTATCATTCTCTGGTGAGACTATATTCCGTTGCGTTATGACTAGCTGCTGGAAGATAATGTGAAGCACAAACAGGTTTCCCGTTGTCTCGATATCTGTGCGCAGCGACTTACCGACAGAATTAGGCGTACAGTTCCGAACAAAAAATTTTTGTTTATTGCAACGCTTAAAACGACGTATCAATATGCGACTATAAGATGTTCACGATTTCAGAATATCCCCTTTTCTTAAGAGGGCAGGTTTTAAACTATAAATCTGGAAATTTGCTACTGGGGAAATGCAAGTACGAAATGGTGCGAAACTCATAACATTTATGATGTTCATTAAAAATAATAAAGAAATTCTGTCGATTTACGTACACAATAGAGTCAACATGAAAATTAGTAATATATTGCGAATTTACATGGAGTTCTTTTGATTTATTTCCAGGCCTTGTTAATGCCTAAATGATATTTCGAATTGGTTTGATATTTATAATGTAAACTTTTAATTGTCTTGAAATAAATCCTGTGTCAAGAATCCTTATTGGGATTAATTTTATATATGGTGAAATGTAAAACAGCTGTCGATTTACAGGTGTCGTTTCACCAAAAAGTAAATAAATAAATAAATATGTATATAATTGAAATCATCCCCCATCCTTCCCCAAGAACGCGTATGAATTGTAAACGACCTCGGAGAAAATACCGTCATCCTGTTATTCACACCTCAGCGACATTTGACAACTGATACTTTTCACGCTCACGCACAGTGGCGTATATCACACGAGGCAGCCAGCCGAAAGGGGCAGGGGAAAATAATAATAAAAAAAAAAATTTGAAGGGTGGGAAGAGAATAGTTCTGAGAGGCCTAGGCATTTCATCGGAGTGAAGCAACCCAAAACCCCATCCCTCCTCCCACCCCCTCCAGACTTTAGCCGTCGCTGACAGATCGCTGTAACGNCTCCTCTTGCCAAGGGCTGCTCGAGGAATCTTACATCATCAGCGACACCGCGCATTAATCCAGCTGCACTCCTTAAAAGGAAGAATTTTTCACAAAAAATATATTACGCGCTGTAGTGCGGAAAAAGACTGGAAGCGTGTGACGGGATGCTTGTACGAGCTGATACCTCGTGTATAAAATTCCATTTGTTTGCAATTCATTGTGTTGGATGTAAAATATTTTCAGCGCTTCCTGGTTCACTTTCATTTAGGTTGCGGTAATTAACTTAGAAATAAAAAAAAATGTGTTGTAGTTGAAAATTTTACTATGCTCGTAGAGTTGGTATGATTCGTTTAGGGTTAACGGAACTTTCGAATCAAACTTTGGGAAATGTGTCTGCCTGTAAATGTGTATAATTTCAAGCGATCAGTGATCACTGACTAGGGCAGTTGCCGAAATGTTGGTGGCGGATAAATAATAAATTATTTATACATCTTAATGTCTAGTTGGAAAGGTAACATTTGGGCGAAATTACTTTGTCAACTGACAGCGCTGAGGTTACTGACCAGCAGAAAATCCGTTCAGGAACGCCAAAAGTCAGTCAGTGGTCTCAATGTCGGAACACTTATCAGCAGTTCCAGCAAAAGAAAAAAAGATGGCGCCCGCCATGCCCGACGAGTATGTTGTCGTGTCATTAGCAATGAATGCGTTTTACGATGATAAGTTTGTAGAAAAAAAACTACAGTATTGCTTTTAATTCTAGTTAAAATAGTTTAATACTAACACATTCTCACTATCTCCTGCAATAATAGCCATTATAGTTTATTGGTTAGCATTATCGTTTATCACCGCCATTTTTCTATCGTCTGCTGCTGCTCATCAGTGGTCTGCGCAGGAAGGGTAGTCTGCAACTTAGGCGCCGAAACACCGCTTGTCTGTGGCTCATCAGCACCCCTCAGTAAATAAAGGAACACTCTCCAGTAAACACAATAGAAAATTTAAGCATTTGACTTTACATTTCCCTTCCTTTGACAAAACAAACCATCGATACACACTGCACTTGTGGAGTTAAAGTTGAGATGATTGAAAATAGGTTCTGCGATCTTTATGAAAATGTGTATCTTGTTATGTAGGGGCCTAAATCATTGTATGTTATCTATGTGAATGCATTTTACGCACCTGTTTTTTAAAATAGGCTTAAGCATTCATATAAATGTTTAATTTCAAAACGCATAAAACTCTCTAGTTTACTTTATTCATAATTATCAATTCATATATTTCCTTTTCACATTACATTCGTTTGCCATTTCTTTAATATAGACGAGCTTGGTTTAATATACCAAAATAAAATTCGTCCTACAATAAAGAAATATTCATTTCACATAAACTCTGTTAGATTCTCGGCAATATGGCTACTTGTCTTTGACTTTAAGTTCCAACCGTTTCGAAATCGCAAAGTTAAGAGTGTTTGACTTTAAATTTGACAGTTCCATTGTGTCAAGCTCCGTAGGAAACATCTTGTCGGAAAGCAAACGTAAAGTCAAATGATTAAGTTTCCAATTGCGTAAGGGGCTTAATCTCGGCTGCTGACAGTAAAAAAAAACGAACTTAACCTTAAATTAATGGCAACTTGAATAAGTTCTTTATACCCACTAGAGATACAAAACGGGCGCAATAATAACATGATCACAGAGTACTTAAGAATACAGAGGTGAAACAACCGCTTATACCCATAATTACAACAGTAAACGCTAGCAAAATGGCGTAACCGGTCTGCAAAGTGCTGGAACGCCGTCCACCAACCACCAACCAGCCCCTGGTAACCTGCTATCAGCCCAGCCAGTAGGGTAACCTTTCACAGCATACGGTAGCCAATCAGATTCAAGGCCCATTTCCAGAGTCCCGCGCAGACAATCGGAGAATGGGTGCGCTCACATCCAACGAAACTCCACGCCATTTCGTCTATGTGCACTTATGTACTCCATTGCATATTTTTAACAATTTCACTATACATCATCTAAGCATGGGTTTTTACAAAATAAGTCAACGGTAATGCAAATTTTTACATCCGGGCGGATGAATTCGTAATTGACAACAATAAGGAAATTGGAAGAGCTCTAAATAATGCTCATTTAACCGAGAAAAACACTTCTTCAACTTTGAAGCTCTGTGATCCTTTCCTTCATGTTCTTGGTGCCACGGGTTTTCAGCGCATGCGAAGAATTGGAGCGAAGTTTTCAATAAAAACCAGAGCCCTTTTCTACTTTTGTATGTTTTTTCCTAATATTTACGGAAATATTATGCCTATTTTCCCCCTATTCCCCTTTCCCCGTTTAACTTGACAGTTCATAATAGTGCATGAGAGCGTAAAACTTCACTCAAACATGTCAAATTATTTTGACATATACGTTCACGTAAATGTAATATGGGATAAACTCAGTTTTTATATAAAGATCTTTGCATTTCGTTTTGGCAAGAAGCGGACTCTCTCTTCCTGACATTTCTTTATATCTCCATACGTCTTTTGTCGACCACAAACTACCGCATTTTGATATGCAGTAATGGGTTAACCGTTTTGTAGTCTCTTTAAAAAAAAATTGTACGCAAGTGATATGAATCTCAAACTGTCTATCCATAACAGCGTTTCTGTGGTTCGACCACCTTTTGTTTATGGACGTTGTAGATTGCACATCTTGCATGATTTCTAGTCAAACGGAAGCAATGGAAAACGTTCCAAAACTTCGCAGATAGCCATCAAGAAAGTATAGCTGCTCATGTGCGGTACTAAATATTATGTAATCACAACAGACAAGTCTACTAAAAACTTTTGATGACTATGCTTTAAAAGACATTGTTTTGTATGCCACGTTCAGTTAAATTGATAACTGCACATTGCACTTGAGTGAGTGTCTGATAGATGTTGTTGTTTGCTAACTTGTCACGCTAAGAAAGGCGAGGCACAACGGGCTACATAAATCTAACACAAACCCAACACCCACATTCAGAGGCCATATTTGAACCAAGCGTCAGCCAATCAGTTGACTCGGAGCCGGCGCCGGCTGTCAGAGGAAGCAGGCCTACCCTGCAAGGGATGAAATCACAAATTTTTTTATGAACTCTTACAAAACGATGTTAATTTATGTTGCAAAATTGTCCTTCTAAATTAACTTGTCCTATATACAATAAACCAAAACCATTATAACATGTAAGTAATATCTAGGGATTTTCAAAATTCCATGCTTCCTATTTTTAAACTTTATAATGTTATATGGTCAAAAAAAAAATATATATATATACATTTGTAAAAAAAACACTACCGACGATTTAAAAAATTCGTACTTTTTATTGATATCTTTTTATGAGATCCTGAATAACCCTAAATGAAGTTTCACCTTTCTTCTAAGAAAAAAAAAACAACAAAAAATCGGTTTGGAAGTTTTGTTTAGGAGAACAAATATCAATGAACTTCGTAGGAAATTAGCATAGTCAAAGCCATTTATAAAATATATTTTTAAAAATGGTCGTGAAATTAATGTATTTCGTTTATAATACTTTCCGTTGTTTAAAATAAACTCTTTTTTTTTAAACGGAATTTTAATTATGAAGACTGCTTAATTAGATTTCATGCTAAATTAATTTCAAGTCTGTGTGATGTTTACGTGTATTGAACGTTGCGGAGTGACAAGGATCCAGCTGTTAATCAACCTTAAAAAAGAAGCGTTATAGCTGCAGCTGTATTTCGTCCGTGTTATTCATTTTTAATAAATAAAAGTTCGCAGTTAAACATTTTTTCACAATTTTTTTTACTTACGAGAATTTTTCCGATAATTTTTTCAGCCACGTTAACAAAGAAACAAGTTAAAACATTTCTGAATATTTAACACCACCAAATGATTATCCTATCGACAGGGAACAACATTTGAGCATTTTGTTACTTTTCCGTCCAAATATGTATTTTGGTCAAAACTTTATTTACGTGTATTGATTGTTGAAGTACATCACCTATCTATTAGAACCAATAACCAGACAAGCAATATTATAAAAAAAAAAAGATGAACTCTGCTTATTTGCTATACGTAGGTATATTAATAGATCATGTTCATTCGCGTGGCCCGAAAAAGCAAAATTCAAAACTTTTATGGGACACAAAAAATATGTATGTAACCAAAATTGGTGTAATGCTGCATAAATGTTTACGATAAGCACACAGCGTCCATAAATAACCGTGTTCTTGTCGCACTTTTACGTCACCATTTTTTGTGTTAAGCTCACTAGGATCCTTGACGTCTGAGGCACGTGGGTGGGCGTGTCGTGTGAGCAATGCCTACTCGCAGTATTAACAGAAGCTCAGAAGCATTTAACACTTTTCACGCCCACCCCTCTCTTTCCTCTTAACCCAACGTCACCGTTATAAAGATATTAAAATGAAAAATAACACCACCATGCTGCTATCTGTGAAATTATCACCACCACGAATTAATTGCTAACCACGCCCCGCCCGATTAATTCATCCCGCTTCCTCTCTTCCTCTGTCCCAGGACCTCTTGCTCTAAAGTTTTCAGCGCAAGGAGAGAGAGAGAGAGAGAGAGAAAAAAGGATGTCTTAGGAGCAGGAGAGACCCGCAATTGCCGGCAGTGCAGTTTCGCTAATGGTCGGGGATATTAGGCCAGCGTTGGTGCTGCGTTCCCTTGAATAACGCCCGGAGGGTTTTAAAAGGTCCTTTCAGCGTACGAGAGATCAACTTAGCACATTTGTAGGGCGGATTACAGCACTCAGGATTCCAAATGCCCCTACCCCCCTCTTCAACCCTTTCACAACCCCCAAATCATCCGAGTCTCGGCGCATTATCATCAACGGAAACAGAGATATGCAATTAAAATTCATTCTTCCTGCCCTCCGATCCGTTTCCCCGCGGACACTTCTTCCCATATTTCGCGTTCGCCAGTGACGTCTTGCTTGAGCGCTCCCATCGTCTACGTATTCTTGATGGCGGACAATGGTTGTAATCAGCGATGGTTATTACGGAGCGCTGAGAAGGGCCTGAACGTAAAGGAAGCACGAGCGAACCAACATAAAATAATGTGCTTGGCAGAAACTCACGAGCGAACATTTTTTGCAGNCCGCGGACACTTCTTCCCATATTTCGCGTTCGCCAGTGACGTCTTGCTTGAGCGCTCCCATCGTCTACGTATTCTTGATGGCGGACAATGGTTGTAATCAGCGATGGTTATTACGGAGCGCTGAGAAGGGCCTCAACGTAAAGGAAGCACGAGCGAACCAACATAAAATAATGTGCTTGGCAGAAACTCACGAGCGAACATTTTTTGCAGTCTAGGGAACTGGGTGGAAAATAAAATAAAATACATTGTATATGCGTAAACACTATTCGACTTGCAGAAGTTACACGTAATGCTGTTTCCAGCCAATTATAAAAAAAAAATTACTGCATAATTAAGTGTCAAAAAATTCATTTTTTTTTTTTTTTAGAACACACAAAATAAATAAATCAAACAGCGTACACAATGTTGCTAAAAAATATAACCATTGTCTTACTCATATCGAGTTTTTTGCAGCAATTTCTTAGAGTATATAGGTGTTCTGGAGGACTCCGAAATAATGTTATAATTTTTGTGTCTTTTATAGTTTGTGTTCTTATCGAAGACAAGTGTGTCGGGAACGCTTTTTGTAAAGGCGCGAATTCCACTGTAGCTGCAGTGAAGTTGACACCAGAGGGCCAACGCACCGCATTCGTGCGAATTCAGTCTACTGATATAATGCATAAGAACTGTTCCTTACTAGGGATTACCAACACGACGCATTTTCCCTCTGTCTTTATTCGTATTAGTTATAAATGGAATTTTGTAATTTATAGCTTAAATACAAGAAAAAGTTCAATATAACCAAATATAAACTACTTTTACGTTAACACGAATATAAAAAGCTTGTAATACATGACGTATTTCGGAAGCAACCAAACACGTCATACATAGGATGTTTTTTTCAAAGACGTGATTCAAAACGTGTGAAGAAACAGCGAAAAGACTATATATATATATATATATATAGCTTACTTCCTTCGCTCCAAGATATAATCTATAATCTCATTTTTAAGTGTTTACATAACTAAAAAATATCAATAGCTCTTTAATAATTGTTATTTAATTTAAAGTTTTAAACTCCTGGCCTAATTGAAAAACAAGTGTTTCGTACGTGCATAACCGCACGCACACAAAACAGCCCAGTNCCTAATTGAAAAACAAGTGTTTCGTACGTGCATAACCGCACGCACACCAAACGGCCCAGTAAGAGAGACAGATGGGTTGGGGGGGGGGAGTATTGGAGAAACTTATGAGGTTAAAATGAACATGGATATTGTCAAATAAATGTTTTGATACCCCGTCCCCTACTCCTGAAACAAGTCGGCTGTTATGCACGGAGCCGTTAAATATATGTTATTGCCGGAACCAAATTATTTTGTTGTTCATCTCTGGTTGTCACAAGATTGTATAATTTGGTCGGTTGTGCAGATCTGCGTACATTAAACAGTTTCTGTTATTTAAGAGAGAGCACGACTGAATTTCGAAACCCGAAACTTTTGCGGCCGAACACAACGCCTTAGCAACCTTGTCTAATGTGACTACCAACGGAGTTGGAATGTTTGGAAGTACGTTATTTTCTAACATAGGGAGTGTATGCAAATCAGTGTTTTTTCAAATTTTACGGCTTTACTTAATTTGCTTGTTGAACTTGTTTCACTGGGATTGTTTATACCATATTATTAAGCATCTATAAATACACTAAGAAACACTGTTACCATCCTAATTGTCACAAAAATTACAAATAAACTCTCGAACCGTATTTTCAGTCCAGGGCAATCAAAACTCCACAGCCAGCCAACTAAATGTCAGTACTGAACCAAGCTGATTTTGTTGGCTTAACAATTATGTTATAATTGACATCAGATNGCCAGCCAACTAAATGTCAGTACTGAACCAAGCTGATTTTGTTGGCTTAACAATTATGTTATAATTGACATCAGATAATTCCAAGTAACTAAATGCTTTTATTCACTTATTTTGATTTGTCTCTACCGTGATATTTATAATGCTTACAGTAGNAATTCCAAGTAACTAAATGCTTTTATTCACTTATTTTGATTTGTCTCTACCGTGATATTTATAATGCTTACAGTAGCAAAACCGATTAGTAGTACTAAATACATATTTGAAACAGCTAAATAACACATTATTTTTATATCGTTTATTTGGTTCAAATGAACGAATGCAGGTGTTTGGAGCAGCAGCAGATTAGTTTAGCGAGCAAAATATTGTTCATTGTAAACAAGTGTTTTCCAAGTAAATTTATATGGTATCCGTGGTATATAAATTAAACCGTGGGCGATCGATAAAAGTAATNAACAAGTGTTTTCCAAGTAAATTTATATGGTATCCGTGGTATATAAATTAAACCGTGGGCGATCGATAAAAGTAATTCACACGTACGCGTATTTGAAGTACCACCGGTATAGATGATTCACGGTTTCTTCACCCGTTTGGAATCAAACCTTCGAAAAATCACCCCATGTGTGACGTGTTTGGGGGTTCTNCGATTCACGGTTTCTTCACCCGTTTGGAATCAAACCTTCGAAAAATCACCCCATGTGTGACGTGTTTGGGGGTTCTATAAATATGTCATCCATCGCAAGCCATTTATACTTTGTTAAAACGGAAGTATCTTATTTTATGTTAAATTTAACTTATATTTATATTTTATTTACAAATTATATTATTCAATTTATAATTAATACGGATTAAAATGGGGATAAAATTGCGCGTGTTGTAATACCTAGTAAGAAGTAGTTCTGGCGCAAAATACCATTAAAGTGAGTGCGCACTAATGGGGTGCGTGGTCGCTTTGGTGTGATTTTCTAGACTTAGTCACGCTTCGTTGGCATGAGGTGGAGGAACAGGCTGTAAGCAGAACTTTTAGCAGTCCTCCAGGAATGTTTCAAGTAACCGTGAATGGAATATAACCCGTGTAACCAAGGGAATACTGCAGGTCGCCAGCCTCGGGCAAAGATGACTTGTAGCCGGGCAGCCATCACAGGCTCTCTGGGATGCTGCGGGTCCATGCTCCTTCCTGTCAGCCAGTCGGCGGTCCCCTGGAAGCTGGGCGTGTTGGCCTAAGGGGGAGGGGGGCCGCAGACTGAACAGGGGGGGTTGCTAAGTCAACTGCGCGCAGAGCTGGTCCCCACTCCACCCCAACTATTCCCCTCCCCACAAAAACCATCCCCCTCGCCCCTCGTAAGGGGCCTTTCCTTCTCACCCGGAGAAGCTTTCCAGCGATGACGCTATTTATCTTCTTCACTCCGCTGTCGGGTCATGTCAGCTTTCTGAACCCCTCCCCCCTCCTCTAAGTTCACATTTCCCCCTGGCACAAAACACAGTCTCTCCTTCAAAAAGAGCCCGCCTATGCCGGGAACGTAGAAAAAGAGACGGGGTATGTGTGCAAGGGGTGTTTGAAAAGAGAGAACTAGAGAAGGTTTTGGTATGCCAGCTCGGTGCACTGCATTTTTCCGTGGATAANTTTCGGAAGAGAAAACTCTTGCTTCCTTCAACCTCTGTATTTCTGACAGCGCACGCTACATTTCCTGCTCGGATAGTACATAGCATGCAAGGTAACACTCCCCCCTCCCACCACCTTGCATGTTACACTGAAGGAAAATGCTAATATAGGCGGTTCACGGTTATTTAAAAACTTTTGAAATCAACCTTTGGAAATACTACCACTGCTCTATGCATGACTGGCGTGCGCCTAGTAAAGTTGGTAAGTTAATGACTGAGGGAAAGTAGTTCCAAGTCTTAACGTTGGATTAAACATTTGCGAATACTGAAATGATTGCTTCTGTTTTATTTAATGATTTTAGATGTAAAAATCATTGAAATCGGCAAAATATATATATNATACTGAAATGATTGCTTCTGTTTTATTTAATGATTTTAGATGTAAAAATCATTGAAATCGGCAAAATATATATATATTTCTAATTATTTCACAGTTTCACGTGACCGACGCATGACTGAAGTGATCAGGCCCATGGTAATGTNATACTGAAATGATTGCTTCTGTTTTATTTAATGATTTTAGATGTAAAAATCATTGAAATCGGCAAAATATATATATTTCTAATTATTTCACAGTTTCACGTGACCGACGCATGACTGAAGTGATCAGGCCCATGGTAATGTTNATATATATATTTCTAATTATTTCACAGTTTCACGTGACCGACGCATGACTGAAGTGATCAGGCCCATGGTAATGTTAGTTTTACATAAGGCGGAAGAATACACATTGTGTAGCATAAACATAACTCTTTACGATACGAAGATATATTTTCCCGGCATGGTACCGTTTCCAGCTTAATATCTTTTCTCAACACAGCTGATGGAAAGCGTAACGTAGAAAGTTACGCCTTAACGCCTCGTCGACAGCGAGGTCTTTAAAAAACGGAGCAAGATGCCCACAGAATGAGGAACGGGGAAAGAATCGGCCATTGTTGGGAGCCACGAAACATAGCGGAATTCACCTGGAGTGATTTCGGGTGAACCATGGAAAGCCTGAATTAGGATGGCTGGACTGAAATTCGTCCCCCCCCCCCACAAGCTGAATGCAAATACGAACGTTTACCACTACCTTACTTGGTACGTTACGTAGAAAAAATATTGTTTGTACAGACAGTTGAAATTGCGATTAGAAACGATAAAACATGTGTCACGAGAGCCATACGGTTGTGTTTAAGTTTACTCGAACCTGGCAACTTTTGACATGCGCAATATGGTGGCGTCGGGGGCTATATGGTATTTACGCAACGTAACTACGTTCATTTACTTAAAAATAAGACCATGGACTACTAGGAACTATTAAAAATCATTATTAACAAATCATATCAAATCAAAAGCTATTTAATTGATTTCTCGCTGAAAGAAAATGTTTCTTTAACACTCGTAAATACTGTTCTTGCGAACACTTACCTACGACAGGATATAAATTATCAATTTGAGTGCATTTAACAAAAGAACTTGTGCTTCCAATAGTCTTAAGGAGATAATATAAAATAACTGGGTACGTATGTAAACACACTTCCAACGATGTAAGATTTTCTTTTGCGCTGGAACCAGTAAAATTAACATCAAGGAAAGTTAATTTGTTAATTATTTGCTGACTAGGAAGTCGGTATCTGGAGCTATGAAATACACTGAAATTCAATGGAATTCACAGTTGAATAAATGGGAATCATCCTCTGAAATAATCGTTAGGATTCCGTTTGAGCAAATTACACCGGTTTGTAGCCAAATTTCTCTGAATTGGAGCAACGTTCATTATCTCAGCTCTTGGTGCACATAAAGTGCAAAATGTTGTAAATAAACAGGAAAATTTTAAAAGTGTTGTAAAATGTTTGTATACATTATGCGTATTTCTAAATTTCGTCCTTAAAAAATATATTAGATTTTTTTTTTGTTCGACCACGTTAGTATGGGTAGTAGTAATATTTCTAACTTTGTAAAGACGTATGTTCCGTGCACAATAAATTATATCGCACAGACGTTTGCCGAAACGTAAACTATTTCCGCATGTAAGCAGTGATATAATACCTAGCTATTGTAGGGTTGTAAATCTAAATTTTTGTACAGGTGTCGCTAGGAGTTGCGTGTCTGTGGCTCCTGGCACGACATCAGACGGGACGTTATTTTACTTCCTGCCCCGTCAGGATTTATTGCTCTCGCCAGGACACTTTGGTGCGATTCACTGTCTCCCCTCTTGCCCCTCCTAGTTTACCGCACCACAACTCTCCTGCAGAACGTACAGCGGCAACCTCGCCCACCCTCTGCCAGCTTTTCACTTCCCAACTAGTGAGCGAGTGAGTGAAGAGATTTGGGCGGCTCTTAACATCGAGGTCTTGAGAGCAGATGAGGGCGAAGCTAGATGAGCATGGAGCAACGCCAGAATGAAAGGGGGGGGGGAAACAGGAAATCCCCGAGATAACCCGCCGACCAGCGGGATCGTCCGGCGCGATGCGCACATGCGAAAATCCCGAGAGTGACCCCCACCGGGAATCGAACGGGTTTCACCTAGGTGGGAGGCGAGTAGTCTGGCCACAACTTCCCTCTTGTAAATTTCATTGTTCCTATTTGCTGTTCTCGGTAAACTGAACCCTTTTGAAAGCCATGATTAATATATATTTGTGTGTACAATACGTATTCATCCACCACACGTGAAAAAATAAGGGCGTATCTCAATCATCCCATAGAGCGCTCTTTCATGCTCTCACGACCACGTCATTGCGCCAAATTCAAGTATTTTAGTGAACGAAAGAACTTACCTTAACAGAACACGTTTTTAAAATATATATATTAATAAGATTTTCTGACAAAGTCTTGTATTCTTTGTTAATTTGCTGCAACATGGCGGTCATACATAAAACCAAAATAATAGTATTTTATGAGCTTACAATTATTCCGGCAGTGCTATAATTATATATGAGATTTTTTTAACATATAAATAACTCCCAATAGCCACGAACGTGATTTAAGCTGAACACAATTTCGCGANATATATGAGATTTTTTTAACATATAAATAACTCCCAATAGCCACGAACGTGATTTAAGCTGAACACAATTTCGCGAGTTTTGGCATCAGCTGTCTGCGCAACGTCGGAGATAAACGATAGCGGGAGAGAGCGCGAAGCAGGGCTCTCACCAGGTTGTGCTAAAGAGTGCTCCCTCGAAAGAGTAATTTTTGAATCGAGACACGGCGGAACAAGGCGATTGACATGATCACTTTGTTCATGCATCGGTCACTGTGAAATTAAGAGAAAAGGAAATTTTTTTGGCGAATTCGCCAATTCTTACACTCATATGAATTAAAATAACAGAAAGCAGAATAAGCCATTTCAGTATCCACAAACGTTTACCTAACGTTAAAGGCATGGAACTACTTTTCCTCCGTCGTTACCAACTTAACTGGCCGCATGCCAGTCTGGGTGCCCGCTAAAATATAAGCAGGTAGGGGCAGTGGTATTTTGCAAANACCAACTTAACTGGCCGCATGCCAGTCTGGGTGCCCGCTAAAATATAAGCAGGTAGGGGCAGTGGTATTTTGCAAAGGTTGATAATAAAAGTGCTAAGGTAATCGTGAACAGCTTGCAACCTCTTTCACCCCTCCCCCCTGGTAGCATTTGTATTAATGCATGATGTTTTGAACTAATATTCTGTCGAGAGGGTTTTTTACATTTCCTGTGCCGGTTTTCCCTTCTCTCTTCTTAGTTATAAGTTAACTATAAGTGCACTTACGGAGGTAGACTCGGCGCCAGTCTGGGCAATTTCTGCCCAATCCCTCTCAGCCGCGATGCACGATTCTTTGCACGACTTTCCCTCCTCGTAGGCATATGAGGCTCAGCCTAGAGACGCACTATGCCCCTGTCCCTACCTTGGACACACACTTAACACCTACATCAGAGTAGGTAAGGGGGAGGAAAAAAATCCGTAGCGGGCAATCTCGCGACGAACCCAAAATGCCGGCACCCTCCCTTACCCTGCAACGAGACGGAGATGACAATACGCTGTTATCCAAGCCAGGGGTACAATAGATATGCACCTCGTCACTGTCGGGCCCAAGAATTCGGCGCGAAATTGAAGTTTTGATCTTGGCTCCCAGGTCCCCTTCCTCACTTCTTGGCATACGCTCATTTTGTTTCTATGAACAGACAAGGGCGTATGTTCCAACTCGTAACGATAATGGCTCTGTTGCTTTTCTTCCTAAGTTTGCAATTTCGATTCCAATCCGTAACACAGTGACTGTAAATTAAATTATCTTGCATCTCCAATTGGCACATTGGCGCTGCTATCTGAACCCGTATCACTGACATCAATCAATGAAATACAAGTCGCACCGAGAGAACAACCAACACAATATTTGTTTGTATAGGGTCAAAAAATATATTTAGCTGCCCCAACAAAATATTTTGTTCCGTAGACAGAACATCAAAAGCAACAAAATTAATTATGTACATCTATCCAAATACGTGTTTAAATAAACGAAACCTCTGTGTTGGGCGAAAAGGAATTAGGTTGTCAACAAAATATTCTGTTGAATCAACTGCATTTAACCGCTAATTTGATAGACTTTGTTGTAAAATACAGCTCGAGTGTTTGTTTGCACTTTTTGTGATAATTAGGTCAGTACCGGTGTTTGTTACCGCATTTATTGATGCTTTATAATGGAATAACATACTAATAAAACAAGTTAAACAGGAAACTAAAAATTAAAACTATACAACTTGAAATATTTACTTGCACACGTTGTCCGGTATTTGAAATGTGTGTATTTAAAACATTCCAATTCCATCAGTAGTCATTTTAGCTGAAGTTACTGATGCGTAGCTATCAGGTTAAAATGATAGGTTCGATTCTCTGTTGGGCCTCCAGTTTATTTTATATTAACGGAAACTGTTTAATTTACTTAGAGCCACACAAATATTTAGTTGCATCAACCACATCTTTGTTTAAGGCAACTAAATGAGAACAACAAAATAATTTGGTTTCAACAACAAGCTATTCCATTGCTCCTGTACAAACAATTAATTTGGTTCCGCCAAACAAACTTTGCTTGATTCAACAAAACCTTTTTCTTAGTGCACCTAACATAAGTTAATATACTGGTACCAACTGGAAAAGTAAGTCGAATTGACTGTAAATCAGAGACTCAGAGACTCGATATTTATCGTAATTAGAAGGAAATAACGAAAAAATAAGCGAAATTTAACCACAATTAATGCGCTGACGCCAATGATTTTCAGTATAGCCGTTTGGATTGGTTTTACTGAGTCAAAGCAATATTGACTACAACAGTTTGAAAGTATGGAATTTCCTAACAAAGAGTGACTCTTAGGAGATCAGTTAATAATGAGAGAAGATAGAAGTATTTCCACAGATTTTAAATATGTTCATTAGCTCAGCATAACAGCCGCAAGGATAGACGACAAAACGATGACGGCAACACTGCCATCGGCTGTGCAAGAAAGAAAGGGTCCAGACAATATATGCGACCTTAGTTTCGAGTTTTCACTTTTAGTCCGACTGAAGACGGCAGAAGATGTCAGCTCCCGAAAAGTCGCAACACGCTCTTCTAATGAAACTTGCTGTGTTCTACTGTGTCGTGATCGTTGTGACGNGTCAGCTCCCGAAAAGTCGCAACACGCTCTTCTAATGAAACTTGCTGTGTTCTACTGTGTCGTGATCGTTGTGACGCCTAGCCTTGCAACTGCTGATTCATAGTTATGTAATCCTGTCTTGTGCAAAATTTGTTTCCCTTCGTCTCTGTACTCGCCTGTGCTGTCTTTAATTTGTTTGCGTTTTCTTTCCATTTAAAAATTCATTTTGTAATTTTTTTTTTTTGTTTTCTACTTTATTATTTACCTGACGAAATTCCTTGTGGTATTTATTATACGATTTATTTACATCTTGTGACTACAGCTACTCTCGGCTCGTTTTTCCGTGTTTGTTTCGTGTACCACATTTGGTTTTCTGTGACGACACGGTGAAGCAATGACGTATGTTCACAATGTTTTATTTTAATTATCCACCCAACAACTTAACGTGAACTTGAGCCGCACACGGCAGCAAAATGGCGTCTTTGCACTGTAAAAACATTTTGAGGTAACATTCCCTGACATGTAAGGGAAGCAAATTACACTATCACGTAAGGTAAAATTACCTTTTAAATGTAGAGTACATTTACGTAACAAATAAAGTATTATTTTCTAATCGTACGGAGAAGTACCTGACAAAAGGGTCGGGAAAATCCCATAAAAGTAAGGTAATATAAACTATATTGCACAATAATAGTTAAATTTAAAAAATCTGGGCATGATAGTACTGTTTATTTCATTATTACCGACATCCTCAGACGAACAGTAACCGAAACAGCAATCCTAAAATCATTGACACTTGCCGGAGGGTGTGCGAACCACGATCCTCTATCTCGGGAGACCAGTGCGCTGTCCATTACAGCACGGCAACAACACAGCTGCGTATCACTTTGATAATTGTATTTCACTTAGTTTCTACTTTTAAATAAATTTTTATTGCTTATTATTATGTCAATCCTAACAAACATATGTCCTCCAAGTTGTCCAACATGGCGACTTGTTTTGTTTCTTCCGATTGTCCTCCCATCGAGCTGTTGCGACAATGCTGAGGAGATCCACATTTCGTAATGTAATTTTCCCATCCGTGTTTTCGGCATTTTCCTCTGCCACGTAAGTGAATTTTTACTCCAGTGTGTGGTAATTCTATCTTACACGCAAAGAAAAATGTGTTCCCCAAACAAGTTTGCGAATAGTACCTTACAGTTGTCAGGTTATTTTCCCAATATTTTTTACAGTGTGGCCAGCAAACTTGTTGGAATGCCGTTCGCCAATCAGCGTCTGGTAACTTATTTGCAACCGGACAACTTACTTGCAACTGGACAACTTACTTGTAACCGGACAACTTACTTGTAACCGGACAACTTACTTGCAACCGGACAACTTACTTGCAACCGGACAAAAAGTCCTCTTCCAAAGCTTCACGCAANTAACCGGACAACTTACTTGCAACCGGACAACTTACTTGCAACCGGACAAAAAGTCCTCTTCCAAAGCTTCACGCAACCAATCAGAGAATGGGCACACCCACTTCAAAAGAACCGCTACGCCATTTCATGTCAGTATTCTGTGATTGGGTGTTCATTTTGTAGCATGTTTAGTATTATGCCAGTAGTCCTTCAGGAAGTCCCAGGTATGCCTTGAAATGGAGCAGTTGAACATATAACACAAGTCTAGTGGTTTTAGTTGTAGCTTGTGACTCAGCTAATCGGGCGAATTTCCCATGTCTCTTCTAATAAGCGAGTGTGTATGGATTTAAATAATGCCGCATGATGTAGTCGAATGGGACAAACAAGAAAATTCACACGGCCAACTTGGATTCAAAACTACCGTCAGGAGGCCTCCTAGGTTCTGTGTTTATCGCACTCGCCTCATAAGCTAAGTTACACGTGTTCCATTCCCTGTGAGAGCCAAACCATGTTAGAGGATGGGAGCATGCAAGATGTCACTTGGTAACTTCTCTTGGTACAAAGACAGGGAATTTACTATTTACATGTCTGTATATTTTTATGAGTAGTGGTTAAAATTTTTAGAGATTAGAGGATCCATCAAGCGCATTTTGCCCATTCCCTTCATGATGGACTGAATGCTCCTCGTAAGAAAACTTCAAGAGATGTTAATTAATTTTTGCATAATATTCTTTAAGTCTATAAAATACACCGTAAATCAAATTCTTCACCAATAAAAAAAAAAAAAAGGCCCAATCATTTTTGCAAAAATTTTAAATGAGAAATTACATTTGTAAGATATATGTTATTTAAAAGGTTTTTAGGCTGGTCTCTCCGTGAATCTACGTACCACCATTGAGGAATTAACCCCCGTACGCAAGTTAGGTACTATGGTCACTATGTAATTACGCATTATGTCTACGTATTACGTACAGGCCCAATATTACGTATGACCAGTTTTTTTGTTTTTGAAAATGCAGGGAATGCTTTGTTATCAGCTCTACAGCTTGTGAACTGATAATGCTTTTATTATTATAACTGGTAACGATTTACCAGTTCAGAAACAAAACCCCTCCTACAACGTTAAGAAGTGATTTCCGAAGATTTTCAGGCCCTGTATGTTTAATCATTTAAAGGCCGTCAACGCCACAAATTTTCTGGTATGTGACATGGTTATTTTAGATTAAGGAAAATATAGCTACGTTACGTTAGAATAAATGAAGTATATTAAGTTGGAAACCTTCATGTCAACGAAATTCAATTATAGAAATACCTCAATAATGTAATTTCAATTTGAGAGATAATTACTTTAAAATATAAAAAGATTACACACTCACAATATAATACAACAAACTATAATGTTTTATTTCAGTTTTCGCAAATTCTAATAGATTTTCAGATAGTATGATTAAATATTCGTAACGTGTACCAAGTGCAAATCCGTTCTAACTTGAGTGTTTCCCTTTCGTGCAATAAAATTCCAAATTTCCTTGATGACGGTTTACATTTTTTTTTCGTGAATACTGGTACGATTAAATGCACTTACGTATAGGCTCCATCCTTGTTCTTCGGATCATGAAAATTAAAATCTGCAATCTAAATTACCCCCCGAGCCGTACTTTCTAAAGCTGATATATTGAGTATTGCTCCCAATTAGTGAACGCTAACTGCGAATCAGTCAAAAACAGTACCATTTCACTGATCTTACGATAATTAACTGGACATAACCGATGTTAATATTAAGTGTTCGTAAAATCACTGGTTCAAGTTTATAACATAAATGACCAGACAAGACATTTATTTAGCGAACATTTCTTCGTTCTTCTTTACATGAATTTTATAATATTTTCTTTCTTTGCTTTAGTGTTCGATGGCACATAAATACAGAGGTAACTTTACAACGTAGTACTGAATAAGTAGTAAAACAGCGTTTCTCAGGCTCATCCTTCACTAGGCAACCGTGGCAAGCAATTTCACCGGAAACCCCTGGTGCTGTTACCGTACCGAACCGAGAGCTAAGATTTGATGGCAGACTGGAATGTGACGTCATCATGCAGCACGGGCCCATGGGTGATGGTTTCGCGGAGGAAGGGGGGTAGGGTGCCCGATGCAAGGTGTCCGGCCGATGAATCAAGCCCCGGGTCCCGCGAGGAAATGCCAGAACGGTAGCGTTATGTCACTGTCAAATGTTACTAATGGCCGTTGTAGCCCATTGTGACAGACACTGATGGTACATCGCGCGCCTGATTGGATGCCCCTTCCCCTCTCCGCACACCCACCTCCTCCAGCCAAACCCTTCTGTCATACCAACCCCCTCAGCGCGGCCATCCCCTTGTAACTTAATGGACCCGGGGGGTGGCTGCGCGGTGGGTGCGAAAGCAGCGCTGGGTGTGGGGAAAGGGGGTTGCTTACATTGTTCTCGCCCTCGGCCGCACAATGCGACCCCTAGCACAATGGTAACAATGGACTCGGATTAAACACAACACTCCCCCCAGCCTCCCCTCGGCCTAGGTTCCGTCTTGGATCCCCCGCCCCTCCCAGAGTCCCTGTGGATGTGGTTCCTGCCAGAGGGGATCTGGAGTCGAGGCCTGCTCGGGGAATACGTCGATGTGGC
>NQII01004098.1:63266-136033 GCA_002778355.1 Clitarchus hookeri | reverse complement strand
GGGGGGAGAAGGTGAAACGAAACAACTTGATATCGCTTACGCGTGCCTGCTTGGAAAACCCCTCCACAAACAAGCACAGGTTCTCTCTGCCTAGGGGGAAAGCGGGGGCATCAGTTGCGCTGATCGACATGATTGCTCATTTCAAGGACAACTCCCAAAAGTGCAGTTGCATGAGGGAACCAAAGGAAGAAAAAAAAAGAATCGCCTATTTATATAGAGATTGGGAAGGTGGAAAAAAAAACGTAGTAGACAGGAGGAGGGGAGAACGAGTAAACATGTAAGCGCGATGGGAATAGAGAAGACGCATAATCTCCAATACTACCCCCGTGCACAAACACTAATGAAAGAAACGCCGTCGGTAGCGTAGAAGGGGGGTGGCAAGGGTGCCGTCGCAAGACCTACCTCCCTCGCCCCCTTCTGCACTCACCTCCAGAGATCGCGCGGCCTACCCCACCAAATCCCGCACACCCCCTGTGGGGTCCTTTCCTTTCGGGAGCACCCCACTGTGATACCACATCCAACATATCCCACCCTCCCTTGCTTCTTCCCTTCTGCCGCAAAACCACCCCCTTCCACCTTCGTGGACGCTACTTTTTTTCTTTTCTTTTTCTGCTTTCCTTTCTGAGCAATCTCTCAGTTAGTGCCAAAAAAAAAAAAAGAAGAGAGAAGACGAAGAGAAAAGAAAGAGAGCCTGCGAGGGCGTCTGTGCGATGGGGTTGGAGGAGGGAGGAAAGATGGATGTGTTTTTCCTGCTGGCGTCTCCCACCGGATAGACGCGTCTACCAGCACCGTGACGCTGCCTCCGGCAAAAGAAGCAAGAGAGGGCGTCGGGAAGCCCCCCGGGGAGGACGCCATGATTACTTTGCTCGCCCCGGCCTCTCCCTAGAACCACCCCCTCGTGCTGGGGCCGGCAACCCCTCGCTAGCTAGCAGCGTTCGTTCGCTCGCTGCTGCTGCGCGGGCCAATTGATGCATTGTCGATGTTAGTGAGGCTGTTCGGTGACTCCCCCTTCCCCTTACTCTTACTTCCGTCTTCCGGAAATCAGCGGTGGTTCCTTTTCCGCCCGCTCTAGGTGTGTAGAGACCGGCGTCCTCGAATTCCGCGCTCACATCACAGCAATGCATTAAATATCGGGGCATGGCTGTGTCGAGGAACACAGGCGTGGTTTTCACCTGAAAGCGGCTCTGTGATCTGGTAGTATTTCCCTCGGGGTATGAGAATTAAGGCTTACGCCTGCCTGGCGCGTGGAATGCGTTGCCGAGTGTTTGAAGTCCCGGTTCCTTGACGAAACTATTAAACGGGCCCCCCGCATGTTTACCTACGAAAATACATCATACTTCAGACGAGGAGGGAATGATATTTTAAAGTTACCACGCAAGCTACAAATATTATTTTCGAGCACTCTAATAGAGTTAAAAACGGCTTCTAAAAACGGCCGTATCTTAAAAAAAAAGCTGAAGACGTGTAAAACTACGACAGAAGCCTGCATTGAACTTTGCTACAGATTTTTCATCAATAAAATGGCAGGGTCACCGCTGAAAGTCCCATAGGCACACGCAGCACTACGAAAACACTGCATGCCAGTTCAGAGCCCTGCGCGTAGTGGCGATGGCTCTCTTGTAGCGCGTGCCAGTGTAGCCCTTATAGCTCCCGCGCTTCTCTGTCAAAATAGGAGAAAAACGAAGCAGGCAGGCGGGACTACTAAGGCTCCCACCCACCTGAATCTTTTTTCCGCGTTTGAGGCCAAGAAGTGCGGGAGCGATAAGGGCGACA
This sequence comes from Clitarchus hookeri, assembly GCA_002778355.1. Taxonomy (NCBI): domain Eukaryota; kingdom Metazoa; phylum Arthropoda; class Insecta; order Phasmatodea; family Phasmatidae; genus Clitarchus; species Clitarchus hookeri. Next base: position 134,260 of record NQII01004098.1, on the reverse strand, counting down.
ACCATGACGATTGACTTTGAAGCCGAGACTGCGGAGGAAAATCTAGCTAGGATGTGTTAACTCATTAAAGACCTGTGGCGTACTGATTGCAGGTTTTCCATGATACTTTATTTTATTGCTTCTGGTCGATGTAAATCTTATTTCTATCTTCTCAAATGCAGGTGTAAGGTGATTTCTTCGTTTCGAAAGTTCACCAACTCCCCGTGCTGGTCGACGACAGTCACGGCCAACTCGTGTGCTCTCTTCGTGGTGACCGGAACGTAAGTGATGCTTTGTGGCGCTAGGACCATTTTAAAACCTGGAGTGACCATATGCGATAATTCGTGCAGCGTATTGCTTGGCCTGCCATTGAGGTATGTGCCACTGGCCAAATTGCAGTTTATTCGTATCACGTTGATAGGAAAGATGTTTACGGGCCGCGACGACATGTGTGTTTTGCCAGCTTCGTAGATGCATGGCTCGAACTCGAGAATCGGTCCGATAGCATCCAGTTTCGTAAAGGCGATATCTTCGCTACATCTGTTAACACTCTTTAGAGTGTTGGGATTCTCATGTAGTTCGAATTCTGTGTCGGGAGACAGCGAATTTTGAATGTAACTTGCAATGTCGTCTATTTCATAAAAGCGCATGGCAGCGACACCTCATGGGAAAAATTATCACTTTTTACGAGGTACAGCTTACAGTTTTTTCATTGATGTTCGGTATCGCATTGTGGGTTTGAATATTGACAAGGCCTATGCACTATTCCCCCTCCAGGTCGAGTGGCAGAAAATTATACAATAACATGTACGAGCGAACCATGAAGCGAAGACACAAATGTCCACAGTTCCACGTGTTAGGCATCTGCTCTATTTCATAATTGTATGTTAGTTTGGTATATTTCAGGTACCGTCACAGTTCGGGTGGAGGACGAAAATTCTCAAAACTATCATAATGGTCTGCACGTGTACCTTTATTTACGTAATCCTCCCAGTGCATACCAGGCCCGGCTGTTGTGTACAGATTAATTATGGTAAATTCGTGTATCTTGGGTTTAGGGGGCAAAGAATCGCTCATAAACACTCCCCTAAAATTACTTATTTTCAATTTGCATGCAAACATTTCCAAATTCACGTTTGTGAGCGGTCGTTTCGGTAAAGATTTCATTAACGCCACTTCTTGCTGTGTCTCTTTTGCACACTTCCACCTCCTATTGGCTATGGCCATAGGTAGAGGGCTTGGCCGTGATTTTACCCATGTCGATAGTTTCCATAATTGCATTGTGTCTTTGTGCCTCGGACAACTGATTCCGTTCGTTCGACGCTGTGTTGATGGCTCGGACGATAACACTCGTGGCTCCGGTTAGACCTCCGAGGGCCACGAGTGCAGGCAAAAGGAATGGAAAAAATCTGCTGGTTGATGTTATATTAACCTTGAATGCCTTTATTCATTTTGTCACTGCTTTTCGTTTCACTTGTGCCTTTCCCTTGCCCTCTGTACCTGTTCCCATTCTAACCTGTGCCTTTCTCTTGCTCTTATCACCTATGCCCATCTTCTTCTTGGCCTTCATCATGTTGGATACACCCCATACAGCTATTTTATCTCCGAGTATGGTGTCTGATGATTTTCTTATTTCGTCGGCCATCTGTGCGAGTATCTTGTCTGCCTGGTGCCTAGCTTGCAGATCCTTGTGCTGGGAATAGGCGATGTCGTGTTGCTTTCATACCTCATCCAGGATGTTTACGCCTGTCTCTTTGCATGACAGCATTTTAGCTAGCTTGGTTCCCAGCCCGCAGAACCTATATATTCTCATGTGTAACTCGAGAGGTAGATTGTTCAACAATGTATCGACGATTTCGCTTCCAATTACGGTTTTACCTCTTCAAAACATAGCAGTGAACTGACCTAAAAATTTAAAAATATGCTCCTTTTATACATTTTTGTTTAAGTATAATTTTAGACTTGGAACAGTACGAATTTATCACATATTCAAATATGTCATTTCAATACAAACATCCAGAGACAGTTTACTCGGAGTAATAATTGGTAGAGACATTATTTTACCAAGAAAATGTGCTCAATGTCATCAAGAAGCTTGTTTGTGCTACCTCCTCCTCTTCATCATCATTCAATGTATGATATAAACCAAGCAGAAGAAATCAGTTTACAGATAATCAAGCAAGATGTGACTCTACCCAAATGCATTTATGCTAATGATGAAGTTATCTCCCACGAATCGCGACATGGAAGCCTATTTCCTAGTACAGTGAGTTACATCATCGTGGGTCCATCAAATTGCCGGAAAACATGCATTCTACTGAGCCTGCTGGAAGAAGAGAAAGGTATTTGGTTCGAGAACGTGTACACATATTCAAAATCGCTCCAGCAACCGAAATACCAGCTATTGGCACGAGAACCACAGGTCATGGAAGGCATGGGTTATTTCCCCTGCAGAGAAAACGAGAAGGTGGTGCCTCCGAGCGAAGCTCTTCCAAACTCGATATTTGTCTTCGATGACATTGCCTGCGAGAAACCAACTTGTATTCAAGAATACTTTAGCATGGGATGGCATGCGAGGGTGGACTGCATGTACCTCAGTCAAACTTATTCGCGCATACCCAAACAACTGCTCTGCGACACCGCAAACATGTTGATGCTGCTTCGCATGGACGATATGAATTTGCGGTGTGTTTACGATGATCACATCAAAATGGACATGACGCTATCATATTGCAAAAGTCTGTTTGCCTTGTGCTGGAAAGAGAAATACGGATTTTTGACGATCTTGAAGAACTGATCTCTATATAATGGGAGGTACATGCGTGGGTTCGATCAGTTCATCACTGACCATCGAGAATGAGTTACAGCATATCAAAATTCGGACAAAGTAGCCTCAAGCTGCGTCTTCACAAAGACGACGATGGAGGTTGTCTCGCACCAAGAAACGATGGAACTTGTGATGCTGGTAGAAGAATAATTCAAAATGTAGGTGAACCTGAACCATCCAAGGATGCTACGAAACATTTCTTCCTCGAAACTGGCAATGGCATCATTTCTCGTCCGCGAGTATAATTCTACCATTCATTCTACCACTCACATTAAGAGCGAAGACGTCATGGATGACTGCCTGCTTTGAACCTTGTACACTGACAGGAAAAGGAGGGGCCCACGCAAGCCTAAAGCCAAGATTGGTGACCTGGTGCACATCTCCAAACAGAAAGGCACCTTTGAGAAAGGGTTCACGGAGATTTGGAGCCCGGAACTCTTTCGTGTGCGACGTATACGCAACTATGCTCCGAGTACCTACTTTATCGAGGATCTCAATAATGTTCCCATCCATAGTGGTTTCTCCAGCCTACAAAGTTTCCAGATGTGTATTTGATCGAGAAGGTGCTGAAACGATGTAATGGAAGGGCTTACGTCAAGTGGCGGAGTTTCCTTTCCCTCTTCAATTCCTGGGTCGCTGAAGCGGACGTCGAGCATTTAACACCGAAGATTGCAATTAATGTAACATTGTATATGTGTTTTATCATTTTGTACATTGCAAACAAAAAAAACTTGTTTTTAAAAAAATATGTATCATTTTATTAATTTAAAAAAACACCCACTTTATATAAAGATTATTTTAAATTAAAATATTTGCATTTAAGAATTAAATAAAAAAATTAAATATGAAAATTAACGTACTTTGCAGGAATGCTCAATGTTATCATTCGGTACAGGTCGATAGCAGGTAGCATTATCGAGAAATTAACTCCACGTAAGTGTTGAAAATAGAATCCAATATGGAGGGCGCCGACAGCACAACTTAAACTTTAAAAACATAAACAAATTTTGCCGCTACCTGGCAGCTAATTATACAACTCGCCTGGTGGGTAATTAATACACTAGCGCAACCTAGGTGATGAAAACATGTGAAATCCAATATGGCATCATTAGTAATGTATAAACAAATTGCAAACGAAAAAAAACAATATGACATCCTCCAGCAATGTATAAACAAATTACAAACGAAAAACAAAGATGGCGTCCTCTAGCAATGTAAAACAAATGACAAACGAAAAACCAAGATGGCTGCATACTACGAAATGAGTATTGGTGAGGGGAGTGGATGGGGACTTGGAGGACCTACGGAAAATTAAGTTTTTTTAAAATAAATTTTTTTATTATTTTAAAATTATTTTAAACCTTTTTAAATAATTTTTTATAAATTTCCTTTCAGAATTTTTTTTTGCATTTTTTGGATTTTTTTTTTTAATTTTTCGGGTCAAAGGTCACCGGGGACAAAGGTCACCTGGCCGACCGGAATGACAAAGCGTGAACAGTTCCTATCTCCGACGCCAGACGCCAACGCCTCAAAGGCCCCTTTTCTCCTCTACTCAAGCTGGTAGATAGTATACTTTAGCAGTGCTACTTGGAATAAGTCTTTGCACACTGTATTACGCTTATTATAAAGACATCATGATTTGATTTGTATCCGAACCACAATGTTTCGGAAAGCACATAAAATAGATCGTGCCGGGGTTCGGCGCTGTAACGATTTAATTTTATTTTGCGCTTTTTCATGCTCTCTAAAGCTGAGTCACTCATTTCAGTCACTGAAAAGAGCCCAAAAAAAAACATGATAATACCGGGTAGAATGCGCGTACTACATGCGCAGTAATAAATTTCTGATTCATAACAACGGACGTATGTATTGCCAACAAGAGTGTCAGTTCCATGCGGCTTGAACTCTTGATTACCAACACTTTTCACCTAAATAGGTGTTTTGAAAGTGTGTCGCAGGTATTATTAACGGATATGAAGATAAGCTTATGTTGCGGATATATAAATACATATAATATAAGTACTGTACTGTAAACAGTCAGTGTAAACAAATGTCACGTCTCTGTTATCGCGTGATTTTGTCAGCATAGCTGGCCGATCGTAAGCCAATTGTAGGGACGTGCGGACACAAGACAAAAATAAGTCCATCTGTCGGAATGGGATGGGAAAGAATGTTTGACAGCTGTAGGGTTAATTAGGAGGTGATATACGTCACCGGTAAACTATTATAACTCATTAAATTTAATATTCAAGGATATTTCTGTGAATTAAATGGGTCAGTTTACACTCAAATTAAACTGATTTAAAGCCCTTTTCACTCTTTTAGGTTAACAGTATATTGATCAATGAAATTATCAATGACTCGTGTTTCCTAATTCCAGTAGAGCAGTTATTATTTCTTTAGAACTATTATCATTGAATCAATCTCTAAAGGTAATAAAACACAAAAAAAACCTTGGAAATACTTACCTTTCGGTTTTTTTATAAGTGAAGAGAAAACTGATTAGCAANTCACCGGTAAACTATTATAACTCATTAAATTTAATATTCAAGGATATTTCTGTGAATTAAATGGGTCAGTTTACACCCAAATTAAACTGATTTAAAGCCCTTTTCACTCTTTTAGGTTAACAGTATATTGATCAATGAAATTATCAATGACTCGTGTTTCCTAATTCCAGTAGAGCAGTTATTATTTCTTTAGAACTATTATCATTGAATCAATCTCTAAAGGCAATAAAACACAAAAAAAACCTTGGAAATACTTACCTTTCGGTTTTTTTATAAGTGAAGAGAAAACTGATTAGCAANCAATAAAACACAAAAAAAACCTTGGAAATACTTACCTTTCGGTTTTTTTATAAGTGAAGAGAAAACTGATTAGCAAACTAGAATAAACTTTTGAGAAAGTTTTCTCTGACGGAGGTCGACCATTAATGATATTTAGATCATGGGAGATACTTTCATGTCTTTGTGTATTATTTGATCGCAGTGTGTGTATTGTAGTTCATGAACAATAGCTACCAAATTCCAGTTCTATTTCAACGTGTTTCTTCTGTTGCAGGTGAACCATAAATTACACAAAAAGAACTTACCAGAAGAAAGAACTGTCAAAATAAGTAAATTGCTGTTTTAGTGTTGCTTTGCCAAATTAAGAAGTCTGATTGCACCTAGAGAACCCAAACTATCTTTGTATGTATGTTTTTGTAAAATGCTGCTCATAATAAAATAAAGTTCTAAATTAAACTGTACGTCTAATTGTGTTGTTTTATTTATCAACACTTCATAGTCAAAAGCTTCAAAAAATGTTATTTGTGAAATGTAATACAAAAACTATTTGTAATTTATAAAAAATTAATAATGTGAAATACAATTCAGCATTTATTAGTAATTATTTTTTAGCGTATTAACACGCACTTGGTGACTAAGAAAATTTAAGTGTTAAGAGCAGTCTGGGCCATTTATAAAACCATTTTGACAGCGTTTCACTGTGTTTCCCACAAATAATTGGCAGTATGCTTACAGTCATACCAAGGTTCAAAATAGCGTGCATACATGTTACAAGTAAACACTTTAGGGAATATAAAATGTGAAATTCTATGTTTAATTCCAAAGTCAGTATGCAAAACTAGATGGTTACATGAAGATTACTTTTTAGTAGTTTCGCAGTAATGGGACTTTTTCCATTAATTTATTGCGTAGCATACGCAAAAATAATCTTAAAAAACTTTGGTTTGAAAAGTGTCGGGGGAGAGAATATCAGTTATTAGTGGTTAATAAATTATAAGACCACTTTTATTGACTGGTATTTCGAACTACTGAAAAGTAATATACAGGTTGTTGAAACAGAGGAAAAGTGTTTCAACGCTACGATAAGTCAGCTTGGATGCTGAACGAACCTCCGTGGTAGAAAACATTCAGCACTCAAAGTTTAATGTATATAAATTATCATGTTTATTTTATATTTAGAAATAAAGACACGCTCCTTTACTTACACTGAACAATTGGCATTATATGTTATGAAGTATCATACAAAATTGTATTGATGTTAAAGAAATGTACTTTTTTGCAAATCACATAAACTGACGAATTGTACACAAAAAAGCTTAAAAAAAGATACTTAATTAAATAATAAAAGAAAATATACAGAAAATAATATTAAACCAAGAATTTTGAGGTTATGATGACTTCACTCTAAAATATTATTTGTAGATTTACCATATCAGTGTATGCCTACAGTGACAAAGCGTGAATGGTAAATTATTTCCCATACATGCATGGTAACGTTACTACAGTTGCTCAGTAAAGAGTCAAATGAGTAGGGAAGTCCCCAACTTTGTATAGTAGCAATGCTAAACATTCCCATATTTTCAGCCCGACATGTATGATTATTTCCATACACTTTATAGGTTAAAAACTTCCATCACAGTTTAGGAAGTTAAAAAAAAATAATTTTAAGTGTTCTTTTATGTTAAAAATAATTTTGAAAACCATTTTTGATTCATTTATACTCTTAGTGCAAACACTATAAACTAATAAACCAAACAAGTGCTTCACAAGTTGACATCTTTATAATGGATGAGCGTTTATTTTAATGACTTTTTCATTATTAATCGATCTATATATATAATGTATATTATAACTAATATTAAGTGGAAACATGAATATGAATATTTCTGTTGAGGGGAGTGAAGTATTATATGCTGCAGTAAAAGCGATTTTAATATTCTTGTAACCTTCCAAGGTGCACTGAGAGAAAGGTTTGTTTTAGCCAACAAAATATTTTTTTCTTTAGGTAAAAAAAAATTTTTTGTTGTCCCAGCAAGTTTTTTGCTTAGTAAACAAAACAAGAAGAGCACACATCCAAATAAAAACAAATCCAACAAGAAACTGAAAAGTAAAGCTGTAGTACTTGAAATATTTACTTGTGTACATTTTCCAGTATTTTAATTGCATGTAATTTAAAACATTCACACTTTATCTATATTTACTTTACATAGTGATCGGCCACCAACGATCTAAGTTCGAATCATGGTTGGGCTTACAATTTTTTTATACTAACAGGAATTTTCAATCTACGTAAAGCCAAACAAATTTTTAGCTGCACTGACAAAATCTTTATTTTGGGGCAATCAAATCAAAACTACAAAATAATTTGGTTTCAACGACAAACTACTTCATTGCCCCTATAAAACAATAAATTTGGTGACGCCAAACAAAACTTTGTTCGATTCAAAGAATCCTTTTTCTCGTAGTACGTCTTCAAGTCATAAAAGAAATGAGTGCGAGAGTTCTGGAGCCTTCGCAAGTATTAGGTCACAATAAATAAATTATGGAAACAAGAGTGTTTGTACACGTTTCTTTTCCACATTTTCTGAGAGAAATCGTTTAAATGAAGACAAACAAACGCAATTTTACATAGGTAGGGCCAGTGACTTTTCGCGTAAAAAATCGGAGCACACTTCAATACTATATACACACCTCAGCTGTTGTTATACCTCCATTGGCTGCTGGTGCCGTGTCCGTCTTTGACNATATACACACCTCAGCTGTTGTTATACCTCCATTGGCTGCTGGTGCCGTGTCCGTCTTTGACCAAACCACTCAGAATTAAGTAACTCCAACACTGAACCTTCTTGATTCGTGCGCAAACGGTTAACACAGGCCAGAACATTTTTTAGCCAATCAAAGAAGCCAGACGACCCTACAGAGCTTCGAACTGTATCTTGTCTCAAAATCTTTTCGAGAAATATCACTGCCCCTATACGTAGGACATTGGCTCGCTGACTTGACCATGTAAGTGTCTGGTACATGTCAACACCAAGATTTTAACTTATCCTTACCATCGTACAGATAACCATGATCGATGGGCTTAACTCACGGGGTTCCCTTTTAAGGTGGCTTGTGATTCATCAGGACATTTTCATGCAATTTGCTCGGCGCCATGCTTGCACAGAGGCCGCAGGTACTCATTGAAGTGTTCCGTCGGCGTATTAAATCGTCTACTTTTGATGAACTGTATATTTAGAGGTAATCTGCGTAAGAACGATATTTACAAAGCGAAATTTGTGTAACAACTTCGTTTGAGTGCTATGAAGATCGTACAGGGCCTAAAAGTGACCCCTGAATGACCCAATTTTCATTAGCGTAGTATTCAGAAGGTACCTCGTCACTACCCACGTGGCTCTAATGTCGTCCAATTTGGTCAAATGTAACATTTCATCTAGCACAGTAGCACTTAAAAAATTTCACCGAATAATGCTACGAATCACGAAGGCATAAAAAAAAACCTAAAAGTATGAGGAGCTTGACTTGACATTGCTTCACGGTAAGCCGAATGTCATACACGGCATTAGAATTTAAAGTGGATTTGCTACGATTTTTCCGAAAACCTAGCTGGAATTCTGTCAGAATATTTTTTTACTTGACGCATGTGTACAGATTCGCGTTGTTGTTGTTTTGTGCCATCAACTTAGAGTTTGCTAAGTGGAAATGCTTTTAATTTTAACTGTTTGCAGCAGCATAACTTTTTACTTTAGGGGAAGACTAAACCTGTATAGAGGGACACCCGAATTTCGCGGAAAAGATTTCACGTCCAGTTGTATTTCATAACAGTGAAGCTCAGATCCACTTTCTTGATTGGATGTTATAGGTGTTACGCGTCTTAGGTGTATTAGTTTATTGAAATCTAGCATACGCGCAAAATATTTTCCCGAAATTTTGGTGTCCCTACCCACACAGCGAGCGAGCTTTTTTTCCTTTTGAAACATCGAAGAAGGCCAAGTAAGATAAATCTCAAACACGTATGAAAAATTATGCCTATGTCAAAAACAGTTACACACCTCATGAGACTCAATAACTTTACCGCGTAATACATCACATGAGTGAAGCCATTTCACAGTTAAGTTGTGAGCTCTGACTGATTTTACAGAAACCAACAGTAGTTGGGAAATGGGCATTCACCGGTACTTGGCGTCTTGGCGCTGTGACGCGGTGCCACGGCGGACATCTTGGATGACGTCAACCGAGTGGCCAAATATATATATATGTAGTTTATTCAACCAAATATGTTGTTGACAGTCTTATTTCTTTTGGCCAAACACAGCGGTTTTGTTAGTTTAAGCGTGTGTTTTGTGAGATGTACAAAATTAATTTTGTTACCTTTCGAGATTTGTTTATTCAACAAAACATTTCGTTGGAGCAACTAAATATATTTTTGGCCATGCGAAATCAAATATTTTGTTGGCTGTTCTCTCAGTGTTTTGGAAAGCCGTCCGTCCGCCAGTCAGCACCTGGTAACTTAGTCGCCAGCCGGCAGCCCAGCCAATAAATAACCCTTCCGCAGCATGCAGTAGCCAATCAGGCAAGAAGGCCTTTCCCAGGACATTGCGCAGCCAATCAGAGAATGGACGCGCCCACGTCAAAGGAACCGTTACACCATCACGTTTCTGTGTACTTTTCTACACTGTATCAGTATGTTGTATTGATACACTGTATCAGTATGTTGTATTGATACATGTACAATCCCGAACAAGAAAAAAATATTGGAGCTCTTTAAAGTAGGATATGCATTTGTTTGTGACAAACAAAAGAGACGAGTGAGCACTTTTACGCCAATCTTACACAGTAAAAAATTACTTCTGTGCTTGTTACAAACAATCAGTTATAAATTAGTTTTTAAAGATTTTCTTGTAATTCATCTAGAATATTGTATATTTACTTAAGGTAATTTTAGAAAACACACAATATTGTTTATGTAGCTCAACATTTTTAATAAACTTAATTGTACAAAATTGTTTGTGAAAATACAACATTAATTTTACATATTTCACTCTACGGTTTTTTGAAATTTACAACAATTTATTTGTGGTGTTGCAAATATGTATTTGTTTACAAGTTTCCAAAGAATTCCGTGTACAAATACAAAAAAAAAATGTTTTACAGTGTATATAATTTCCCTGCCCGTACCTGAATGAAGTTATATGCAAACGCTGACTGGCATACACAGTTATGCTGACAGCGAGCTACGAAAAATAATCCCATGTTTTAGCTTTTATTAAACTTGCACTTGTAAAATTGGGTGGCTTCTGATTTTCTTTTTATTTTGAACACCGGAGCAAAAATTGTCACAGTGTAAACCTATTTTATGTTTCCACCTATTTCAAAGTGCTAACTTTTTCAAAACATGAAACATGCAATTAGGCCAATGACAATGATAACCTGTACACATGGCGGAAGAATACATATTTCAAAGACTTAAATAAGCAGGAATATCTTAAGATACTTAACATACTCTCTCTATTCACGGTTACTTCCACCTTTTTAGGCCTGTTTAAGTTATATTTTCGGGTTACAATTTAAGAATCTTTCCACTGCATCTAAAAAAGTGTACAGTACTAAAAAAAAATTGGAAAAAAAAAAGTTCCGTATTTGCGTGCTGGTCAACAGGACAGACGATCAAAAATTCATGGTTTTGAACATGCAAATGAAAGTGTTCCCACCAGTCTTACCTGAATAAGAATAACAGTAAAAGTCTGCTTAATGCTTCCAGCAAGTGTTGACATTTTGTAGTGAAATAATTGCTACCAACAGGCTAGATGTGAAACGTGTATATGCTGCAGTAGAGAGAAGAAAGTTTTACTGGCTGCTGCATTTCGTTTTCGCCTAATCTCGACTTCACGTGTCCACACTCAACTCATCAGATGTGCCGACCATGAGGGCGAGGCCATCTTTAACTGCGCCCTAGCAGTGGTGGTTCTTGTGGACACTATGTATCAGTTCTATTAAAACACATTGGTTATTCAGTGCATAAGAAGAATTTATTAGACCACAGATACACATAACCACAGATAAAGTAGTATACATCGTCTACAACAGATTGCAGCACATGTAGTGAATACATATTTATTTTGAAATTATTACAATAAGTTCATCATGCTCAGTCACGTGTCTTATGACGGAGTAATTTATTTCGAGCACACAATGCATTTGGACGACGTATTCTCCTGGTATCCATTTTTATTCTGGCGCGAGGAATAACATTACGCAAGTGACTGTACGAGGTTTTAAAGGCTGTTCATGGTAAACTGAGTACTTTTGAAATCATTCTTCGAATAATGTCACTGCATTCAAGTAAATAAATTTTAATGGGCACACTAACTGGCATCGCCCCAGCAAAGTTGGTGACGATGAAGGGAAAGTTTTCCTATGTCTTAACGTTAAATTAAAGGTGTTATGTAAACAATTAAGAGTACTAACACAATATACATTCAAACAAATCTTCAGCAGGACTTTCAGAGGTGCTCAGTTTACCATGGACAGTCTATATAAAAGAACAGATATTAATAAATCGTTACTCGTATGATATAAGAGCACAGTTATGGAAATTTTAAAAAGACCGAAAATTCTCAGATCTTCGAATTATTATTTAAAAGAGACCATGGGTTTTTAATTAAAAATACCATCTCTGATAAGGACCTCACTGCCTTGCACGGTTGTGAATCTAAAACGTACGTAACTTTAATATGATATTAATTATGCGATCTAAATTAATGTATTTGGTGGCTTCGAAACCACGAGCTTCGATAAAAATAAAAACATGCTGGAATTAATTTGTTATCAGGGTCATGGGGAAAGCAGCAATTTTCTGAGAAATATCTGTACAACATAACTATAAAAAAAACTCTGTATTCCCACGCAAGTGCGTGTATTCCTATCGAAAAGGCGATTAATGTAAGAGTGCTTAAACGTAATAGTGACGATAGACGAGAAGGACAGCTGTCGGACGCAGCGTCCGAAACACGTGGACGTTTGAATGGAGAAAGAGGTAGAGAGAGAGAGGGGGGGGGTAGAGAGGAGAGCAGATCTCTCTCGGCCGCGGCAGGCAATCGTCCCTGGAGAAGAAGACATTATTACAGGAGGGGGGTTCCAGCCCGCCCGCGGGCCATAAATATTTATAAACACACACGCACGACTCCCGCGCGCACTTGCGTCACTGATGGCCGTGTAGGGTAGGNGGGGGGGGGGGACTGTGGCATCGGACAAATAGTCCAGGAGCGGCAGCGCCATCCATAATATTCCGTGAATGCCGCCCTCCGCCGTGACCACGTGGAAGGTATACGCGTGCGGCCTCGGATGGATGTCCCCCGATAAATATGACACACCGGGGGCACGGAACCTATGCGTGCGTCGCTGTATTTGTTATGGGTTCAGCCAGAGTTGCCTGCGCTCTTCTGCAGCACTCGAAACCTTCAGTACAGGCCTGGCCGAAATATACACCCCCCCTTCCCTTTCTCTAGGTTCTACCGCGATCGTTCCAACTGGTGGAGTAGCGCGAGATATTGGCGCAGAGTACTTCGAGCCACCTACGCCGCGAATCCCAGCCGCACGCGCCAGCAAGATGGAGCGACTGGCGAGAGCAGAATGTTGCAACGCCAGTAGGGAACCTTTCGCAGGATGCAGTAGCCAATCAGACGCAAGGCGCGCTCCCAGAGCCCCCGCCCAGCCAATTAGAAAACGGATACGTTCTCATCAAAGGAAACGATACACCATTTCGTCTGCGGTTTTGATTTGGAAATGTCCGATGGCCCAGGTTCATATCGGAGCTAGTAAAGCAGGGGCCTAATGATTTTTCCCCGCGAAAAAAAAAGAAGTTTAAAATGTAATGTAAAAGTGTTTACTAATAAAACGTCACTGTATGTTCGTGTTTGCTGCTGTATCAGTGGGTAAGCTACCCAGCAAACACAACCTGTCGGCAAGTTGCCGGCCCGATACCGGCACTGTTGGCAACTGTCGTTTATATGGAAGAATATAGCCGTCTGACAAAGTCATGATGTTTTTTTTTCGAGACAGATTGGTAGCCGTCACGATAAAGACAAAGACCTGGTGTATTATTTAGGATAACATATGGATATCACCGAAACTTTGTCGCCATGATATCGCACAGCGAACATGTTATAGCATCTTAAAAACGATTCTGATCCGATTCCGATACAGTATCTTTGTCTTGTCCATAAGATTGCTAACGTATTATTGATTCTGGCCCGATACCATTTTTAAGACAAGGCTCTTTATAAAATAAAGATATCCATACGATGACTTTTTGCAGACAAACTTTTGGAAAATGTTGTGAATATAAAATATGTTAGCTATCTGTCAGCGGCATAATGTCTTATTTGAGACGGAGTGTTAGCCATTAGGATAGAGTCAATGGCCCACTGTATTATTTAAGATAACGGATTGATATCACCGAAATCATGTCAGCATGATATCTCACAGCTACCTTGGTGCCAATACCTCAAAGAATATTCTGGGCCGATCTCGATAGAGAAACTTTGTCTTTTTGGCATGCATATTATTTACTACGGCCCAATAACGTTTTCGAGACAATTAGTATGTATAGTAAATTATAAAATAATATGTTTAATGTATGTACAAAACCACATAACCTACAGTTTTAACATAGCAGGTGAGTCGCCCGCGCCTATTTTTCCGTATATATGCAACCCGCACACATTTCTACCCATCTAACACAACATCAATCGTAGCAGAATACCACGTGTGCGTTGATCCGTTTTCGTCAGTACAGTACGGATGGCGTTTTGTCAGCAATGTGGTTGAAAAGCAGTCACGTTGCAAAGAATGCACGTCCGTTTATTGCGTTGAAACAGATTATTGCGATGTTTACCGAATACGTTGGCACGTGACGATTGAGTCCTTAGTAGCACACACCTGTCTCGCTTCGAGCCATTGTGTTTCTTCATGTGACATAAAAATACAGTCACCGCTTACTATATGGACGGAAAAGGAATCAATGCGCACGTGCTGTTACGTAGCGATTCTGTATTTTCGCGCCGCTGATTGGTGCAGGCTGGCAACGGCGTCGAATGTTCAGCGAGGCGCCGAGTACGTACACGGAACGCGGCTACACAAGAGTAAATTATTTTACAGAGGAGATGTTTTGTTAGATGGGTAGTACTGTGTGCGGGTTGCATAACTAAGGATTAATAGGCGTGGGTGACTCAACCAGTATATAAATAAAAATGATAGGCCTACATTGATTTACAAAAAGTTGGAGTTTTAATTGCCAAAAATTCTATATTTCATGTATATAACAGATGAGAATTTAAGTAATCACGATTAATGTTATGAAGTGCTATATATTATATATACACAAATTATTTATAAACCTGTCGTCAATATCTCAAAGAATATTCTGGGCCGATTCCGATACATCAACCATTTCTTTTAGGTAATCTGGTTAAAATCTTATTTATTCCGGCTCAGTAACGTTTTCAAGACAGGGCTGTTTATTGCAATAAAGATATTTAACTGATGTCTTTTTGCAAACAAATTGTTGTATTTGACATCTGATTATTCAAAAAATATAAAGTGTACATTTTTTTATTTGAGAAAAATGCCATTACATACAATGCGTACAAGTTGAACAATGTTTGGTACAAATATAAAATTTTTAATTTTTGATATCAAACGCCTTTAAGAATGTATTGATTGTTCGTGCACTAACCTTTAAATATTTGAAACAACTAAGTGATGTCTGTTACATAAATAGCTCGAAAAGGTAACCATCCGACATATATATAAAAAATTAACAAAAACTAGTTTGTTTGCAAGCCTCAGAAGATATTAATGTTTAATATTCCGTGTTTTAAAGTTATTTTTTATATTTTACTGGATCAAATTAGGAACTTAATCTGTGGAGCATAGGTTATCATGCTACACTGTCGACGCAAGTTTTCTAAGGTTCGGATCCCGTACACGGCCGGCAATATATGTTAATATCATATAATGTGTTAGAAAAATTAAATGGAATGGATACATGTAAAGAGAAAATAACATTTACTTAAGTTGTAAATCGAAAAAAATTAATATTTTTGCATGGTCGTACAGCTTATTGTCTGAACATCATTCCGCCACCGACCCGGCACCATTGCGACGTCTAGCCCCCAAAGACCGGGCACCGTGGCGACATCCAGCCCTCGCATCCCCGACATCACGGCGTCATCCAGCCATTACAGACCCAGCATCGTAGCGACATCCAGATACCGCAGACCTGGAATTGAAGCGAAATCCAGCCATCACAGACCCAGCATCGTAGCGACATCCAGCCGTCGCAGGCCCAGAATTTTGGTGACGGTCAGCCAACACAGACCCGCCAAACAGTTAAGTATCCAATTTTGTGTCTTATTGGTCCCAATCCAGGATATTTTTGACACCGTCGGCAAACAGTTAGCCAACGTTCCATATTTACGTCGGCCCGCTTCCGGCATAAGACTGCGGGCCAGAATTAGCTGGCCGTAGTTAGTCGGTTAGCTTTCACCTTTCCAGATACTGGCCAATACCTTTCGCGTTTGCCGGGTAGTGGCTTTTTTTTTATCTGGTACGATCGGGAGCACTTTCTCCGGCAGTTTTCGGTGACAGGAAATTAATATAGATAATTACGGACAGCAGATACACACAAAGGTGCCACCACATGCCGTCCTTGCTTTGAGATACAAAGAAAGTTAATACAATTGTCGTTATCTGCCGTACGCTGGTGCCAGATGTATCTGAACAGCGGGAAGGAAGCTGGTATGCGCAGGTCGTAACACATCCCGCATCAGGACCAAACTCCGGCCCGGGCGGGCGTCTGGATTCGGGAGAGCCACAGAGAGAGAGAAAGAGAGAGAGAGAGAGAAAAAACAAACTTCGTATGGGTAGATACCTGAAAAATTTCGCTTTTTCATTTCGAAACAAGCTATAATTCAAAACCCCGTACGTTTGTATTGCTAACGCTATTGGTCTACCCGTTAAATTACACCTCTTGGACTACTCTGAGCCTATAATAAACACACAGTAAAATGCAGACCGAATCACCGTCTTCCGCTAATACAACAAGCAACCAATGAACAGTGATATCTCCATGATTTAGCATACGAAAGTAGAGTATAGCCTACAGGTCATTGAACTCACGAATTTGTCAGGTCTGTATGTATGGGGAGTGAACCCAGCTTGAGGCGATACCATACTAATGGCGGACTTTCAATATGGGACCCGTAGGTGCCCGTCATCTCCGGCAAGTGGTATCGTCCAGTACGATTCCCACATGTGACAATCCGGGAGTGAACCCGATGGGGATCGCACCCGGATCGCCCTGGCCAATACGCCACAGCTGCCCAATAAGGGAACGGAGCAAAGCACGAAGTGGCATCTGTGGTTTAATTCACTGGTTTACGTTGCTTGCAGTTATATACTACTGTTGCATATCTATAGACTATTCGCGGTATAGTGAGCACTTTTGAAAGCCCTCTCATTTGGAATAATAGACAATAAATATATTTTATAGTATTTTACACGTTAACTATTGAGTCCGGTGGAATGCACACAGTGTGTTTATTAATTACACGGAAATATTAATTTAAAAAATTGTTAAATAGTAGAAAAAAGTCTGATAGGAAAAAGTAACTAGGGCTTGAAAAGTGCGCACTTTACCGTGAACAGATTATATAATGCGAAAAATTCATTTTTACGGGAATAGATAACACATTTTTGGGAGGCCTCTTTACAATGCCTCCTTAATGCCAAAAGTGACCTTGAGGATTTAAAAAAAAAAATTTGCTAGGGTTTCCCCTAAAAGGTTTATGTTCATGAACTTTCAAATATTTCCGTCTGGGAACACCTGGCGTCTGGGCGATTTACGACGCTACGCCGCAGCAAGTACCAACACCAACAGGAACAGCGAACGTACACTTCTCCACCCCGTGGGGTTTTTTTTTTTTTTTTGGGCGTCGCAGGACAAAAGTATTTGATGGATTATGGATGGCCACTCCGCGATACGTCACAACGCAGGCGACATCGAACTGTGAGTTCTCCCTCCCCCTCCACCTTCCGTACACCACCCTTGCAGGCACTCCTCGGGAAAAAAAAAAGAAAAAAAGGGGGAGATCGGACGGGGTTGGTCCAAAGGGATGAAAAGAGGCAGAGATAAAGTGGCGTGTCTCATCTGAAACGCTGGGGAGATGCAGAGCTGGGGCGAAAAAAAAAATGCAAGGAGCCCGGGAAAGATTGGGACAGAAGGAATAAAGGATAAGGCAAAGAGAAAAAGAGCAAAAAAAAAAAATGCTGGATACGATTCGTTCTTATAAAATAACGAAACCTAAAAGAAAATATTTTTATTGTGTAAGCGCCACCTTACGGATGAAGATGATAGATTTCCCTTCGCGTGCCAAAGATGAGAATAAGTGCGAACTGGTGGTGTTGCGGCTTCTCAATAGCATACGAGATTTCAAGCAGAAAACACTGAATAAAGTACCCAGAAACGACGTTGATCTAAGACGCGAATTAAAATATTAATTTACGTAATCATAAATGTGAAAATTTACATAATTTTTCCAGTAACCTCCAGGCTATCCCAGAAGACGGGAAGCAGGTTGGTGAATTATGCCCGAAACTTATTTCAGGGAAGGAACACACAAGGTGAAAATTAGGAAAAGTACTGTTACATTTGTGGTTAACATCAGTACCTTCATATCACTAAAGGCATTATTCAACTATTACGATCAAATCCGTGGTGTCTATTTAGACTACATATATCTTACTGCTTCCTTACATTTTCCCGATACCTTAATTTGCCAAGACACAGCTGTTACATATTGCAGATTGAAAGAAAGACGGTGGATTGCAATTTTTAAAATACAAAATCATTAAAAACTGTTAGTTTCTTGGGAAGGTGAATGGAGAGGAGAACACTTGCTCGCCGCGAGACTCCGAAGTACCTCTGACTGCGTTTGGTGGCCTCACTTAAAATTCACCCGTATACTTAAGGCCCCCGTCTACCTGGAACTTTTTCCCACGTTTAGGCCGAGAAGCGCTGGAGCGATAAGGGCGACACTGCCACGCTCACCAAGTACGCCATCGCTGCTAAGCGCAAGGCTCTGAACTGGCGTGTAGTGTTCTCGTCGTGCTGCGTGTACCTATGGGACTTTCAGTGGTGACCATATTATTTTATTAGTGGGAAGTCTTTAGGAAGGTTCAGTGCAGGTCCCTATAGTAGTTTTGTATGTATATGATGCGTGCATTTTGAACTACATCGCCTTGGAAAGGCCGTTTTTAGCGGTTTTGGAATACTCTGAATTGATGTTTCTAACGTACGTGATATTTTGAAAGTACTTAACAGCTCTTGTCTGAAGTGTCTTGTTCTTTTCGTAGATCAGCACGTTGGACGCACGCTTAATAGTTTCGTTGAAAAACGTGTATTTGGAACACATTGCAACGCAGTTCAAGTGCCTGGTAAATGGGTGCCTTAAACATCTTTCTAATTATTTCTTAGCGACTATGTGAAAAGTGTACATATGCATTCCGTATCTTACTTGCAAGTGCGGGTGAAAAGATTCAATCGAAAATGGTTTACTGACCGAGACATTTGAAAGGAATCTCACAGCGCAAAGATGACCTAACAAATACACGTTATATTTCTTTGAAATGTAGCAAGTTTCGAATTAAATCCTTGAGTGTTTATTTGCAGTCTGTAACATATAGTTAAAGACCTGAAAAATTCGCGAGTTCCATGACCTGTATGCTATACTCTATTTTCGTATGCAAAATCATGCAGATATCACTGTTCATTGGTTGGTTGTTGTATTAGTGGAAGACGGTGATTCGGTCTGCATTTTAATGTGTATGTATTACAGGCTCAGAGTTGTCCAGGAGGTATAATTTAACGGGTAGGCAGATAGCTTTAGCAATGCAAACGTACGAGGTTTTGAATTCTAGCTTGTCCCGAAATGAAAACGCGAATTTTTCAGGTCTCTACATGTAGTTGTTATTGGTGAATTCTGGAAATAATCAACTTGCGAAAAATCAGTGAAAACAGCTTCAGTGGACTCGCGTTCTCAACAATTTCAGTCGCGAATTAATTTCGAGCTCAAGTGTTGCAATCGTGTAATTTTGTGATGCGCGCTCTGCTTAAGTTGATTGTGATTTTTCGCAAACAGTGAACAACGCGCTACGCGTTTGTTGATGCCACCAGTGACCAATCACAAATGAGAGATGCAGGATCTTCAACAAATCAGAGATATCACAAGGAAGACGGTCAAAACACGCGCCATTGATTCCTTGCTGTGTACAGTGCCGACCGTAAATAGCCTTCATGTGCAACATGTCTTTGATCATTGACACGGGCAGTGAACGGGTTAACACTCTTCAAGAGCAATTTTTCTAGAATCTTAGGATACCTCATTGTTTCGTGGTATTACATCAATGATATCATAGTTTAAAAAAAAACAAATCATGAAAAAAAACATTCCTTACGCTTTCTAGTGTTAATATGAGAATTATAACACCAAAATATTAATTCGCAAAAATTTCCAAAATTTTTGTATACACGAAGTTAGGTTGCAGTTGGAAAATAGTGTAGTACACAGACTAACAATGAGTGCATTAATACAAATAGACCGGAATTTGGAAGAGAATGTAGACAATCTAAGAAACGTCAGTCAAATGAAATATTTTATTAGCGTTATATATTACTGTCGAGCAATTTGTCTCGCAATACTTTCTTGTGCAGCGTAAAATGTCACGCCAAAGATACGTATCACTCTGTCAAAATATTTGCTGACAAAGTGGGCAGAAATTGTTATTGTAGGATCGCCCTTTCATAATTTGTTTTTTATAGTGGCTTCCAGAAACCGTTGAACCTCGGTTAACGTTCTCAGCGTTTATCTATGTACCACGCCGTCCTCTTGAAGAGTTTCTTAAAGACGCAGGAGTGACACGTTATAATTTATTTGAAACTATACACCTCCGGTTCACCTGCGGGAGGGTTTTAACTTCTGGCTCGTGGTGCGAATGGACGAGAGTGCGTGAAACCCGACGAGTGAACGCTACAGTGCGTTAGGGCGCTCGGAAGTCTCTAGAACATTGCATACTGGTGGGATATGGACTAAACTGAGGTGGGACTTAATGAACACGTAATACGGATTCGGAACTGTCAAATATGAACAAATTATTTATCAAAATAATTGAATACGTTTTGATACACTATCTATTGGAACTCATTTTTAATTATTTAATTTCATAAATTTCTTTGAGGTCATATGATAAATTGTATTGATTGAAGTCATTAATCCTAAAAATCAAATTATATATATTTGTTGTGAGAATTTGGGTGGATATCATTTTGTTTGTATTTTTTGTAAATAAAACTAGAAATTTATAATTTTAACTCTTTTATTGAATTGAGACATCCATCCCTTAACGAATCTGGTTTAGCCCACTGACTTTTGAGAAAATGGTAACCATATAGACACACAAACACACACCACTCTCTCTCTCTCCCTCTCTCTCTCTCCCTCTCTTTCTCTCTCTCTGTCTCACGCTCTTTGGTTGCAGCGAAAATACTGCAAACGCCAAAATTTTAAAGGCAAAATACTCCCGTGCTTCCTTAAATGTCTGCATTATTACGAAAATCAGCATTGTTAATTCAGGCTGTTTTTGTTCCTTGTTCCTGTGCGGCATGTGAGAAGCCGGCGCGAAGCGGACCAATTTTTCCGTCCTCTCACCTCGCTAACGAGGCTGGGCGCTCGGAGAACCGCAAGCGAAGTTATCGCCGAGCGCACTTGCCCACAATTACTCACGGCGCCGAGACAGTGACGTCTTCATCGCGCAACAATTACGACGAGGCGTGGAAATTACCGCCGCTTCCCCGGCAAAGAATTAAACTGCGCGCGCCTTGTTTCAGCGCGCAACAACGACACGAGTAGCACATTATTTTTTTTCCACCCACCGCATTGATTCCGACCTGGGGCGCACTTTTTGCGAAGGTATTAAGGGACCCGCCCGCTTACGGCTGGGAGAATGGCAATAGGACGACAACCACCAATAACTGCCGTTGTAAAATACAGTAAAAACGTCCTCAACGGCGAGAGCCAACATGACTGCGGTAGGTGGTAATTCCAAGAAGACCAACAGAGCGGGTATTCCTGTAACTTTGGATGGAGGCACCTCGCTTGTAGCTTGTTGTGGATGTCCGTAAATGCGTGCAAACGTCAAGGTGTTGGCTGAGTAGTTTTGAGTTCCCCCCGCTTATTTTCGTATATCTACCCAATACCCATCCTTCCCGCTCGTCTAAAACTTAAACCTTTTAGTACGGCGCAAATTTACTGACACTGAGAGAGAAGTTCGAAGTAAGCTGCCCATATTCTCCACTACAGCAATATCAGTTGTGCTGGTCTCTGTATTTCCACTTACCTTCGTACTATTGTCCCGGTCTAGGCTGGACACGCTTACAGTACCCAGCAACGCCATTGGCTGGCCGTCAGCCAATGGAGTCGCTTGCTGACTGGGAACCAATATATGTATCGCGACAGATGTAACAGGTTTTACAACCCATCGTGTTCATTTGAGAAATCATTGAAAAGAATAGTTTCATGCTTACGAATCGAAATGTTGACTAGTTGGAGTTTTTTACTTAGCTTCCGATAAGGTAAGTTCAGCGAAACAGTGAAACCGCAAAAGTGCGAGTTTTGTCTTCAAGAGCAAAGAAATTTCTATATAAACGTAGCCCCCAGTACATACGTGCGTACTTCTCAAAGGGTTAATATTTCAATGGATGTGCTGGCTATAGTCCATTCATGGTTATTTACAACTTTTCTGATGCCATGGTAAAGTTCTATTTCCAGAATATTCCTCCGCATCATGCAAACAAAACCTTAACCAAGAATAGAAAATTACACCAAACGGATAACGCACAGCATTTGCGCGCACTCAGTTTAATATTATTTTGCATAAAAACTATGTAGGGGCCTCAGTGGCTGAGCGGTTACACTGCTTGCCTCCCACCTAGGCGAACCGGGCTCAATCCCCGGCTGGGTCACTCCAGAATTTCGCAAGTGGGAATCGTGTCGGCCGATGCCACTGGTCGACGGGTTTTTCATTCTTACCTCGCTTCACCCTCATCGGCTCTCAAGACCTCTCTGTTAAGAGCCGCCCAACTCTCTTCACTCACTCACCAACACACCTATTTCCTCGCTGTTGCAATATTATTAAATGTAAATTAAATATTATAATTATAGATAATATATAAATGACAGTTCAACTTAATAAAAAATAGGGTACTTTTATGTTTTACGTTAACACAATTATAAAACGCCTCTGATGTGTGGCACATTTAGGAAATAGCCAAACACGTCATTCATGGGGTGGTTTCGCAAAGGTTTGATTATAAAAGTTTGAAGGATCCACCTATGGTATACATTCTTCGACTTTGCAATACCTAGAGACTGTTATAAACTGAATATTTTGCCATTACCTACTTATCTTTATGGACGCCTGATTTTCGGGTGAAGATTTTCACGCTGCTCAGATCTAATAGCCTATGTGCACTCCTCCTGTTTTGCTTTGGTAAAAGGCTGCGTGTTTTGTAAGAAGACATTGTGATATCTGACTGGGCCAATGAGACTGTTACTCCTGTACGTAACGGCTGTGATCTGTGGCCAAACTCCTAACACGCATGGCACTTAAAACAAACAATCTCGAAAGTGGACCCGAGCTAAAAAAAAACTGTTTTGAAGTTCTACTGAGACAGGAGCACTTCTCGCTGGAATCGGGTGTTCTTACTTATTCTTTAATTCCTATACATATTGAACCAAAGAAAATTATATTTATATAAGAAGTTTACACATAGAAGTACTTTTCTTATTCAATTGGTTACATTCATACAAATCAGTTCGCTGGTATTGCTAGTTTGAAACTTAAAGCGTAAAATAGTTATTTCGATGACCTACAATTCTATGCCAAAACAAGCAAATATCCATTTTTTACTTACTTGAAATGTCACTATATGTAATGTTTGCCTTTTTAACTGACGTCGCACAGTGATGTAGTGATATAGGCCTACATTATACACAGCATAAGACGGCATGCAATAAGACAAGACATTCACGTGGTGGGAGACACCATTTTTTGTTTAGACAGTATTATATATTCTCATAAACAGCAACTGCCAATGAAATCAAACACAAATTTTTATTGTTACTAACACATTACAGAGCGTTATACGCATGCCAGTCAAGTTCCAAACAAAAACTCGTTACTTGCAACGCCTCTAAAATTATATTTTTCTATTATATGAATTATATAGTTAAGTGTGTTTGACATCTAACTTAAATAATAAATATTAATGACAAGTGCACCTTAAAAAATTAGGTGTATGTTTCGCTACAGACTACTTCATTAAAACTCGATGGCCGCCACTTGAAACTGCGAAGCTCCAAGATGGAACTCCGAGAACATATGTGCATCTTTCTCCCACTGGTAGCTGTTCATCGCAACTCGTTTGTTTCATAGTCCATCTCAAGGGCGAGAGTCTCGAATAAATGAAACGACGAATCGTCTCTATCCTCAATGCACTCCCTGCACACAGTCTCGCAGTCGAGTGAGTAGAGGGATTATGGGGACTTTGGCACAACGGGACCTGGGACCGGAGCGTCGGAGCTGTTCGTGCTCTGTCATTCCGGTCGGCCTTCGGTCAAAATGGATCCAGGTGACTTTGATCTTCAGCTTTAACATTGACCCTGGTGAGCTTTTACCTTGACTCCGGTGACCTTTGACCTTGAAACCCAAACAAATACCAACAAGTCCAAAAAAATTATAAAAAATCACATTAACAAATATGAACAAATTATTTTAAAATTATCAAAAAATTTAAAAAATTATAAAAAAAATTATTTGAAAAAAATTTTATTTCCGAAGGTCCCCCACACCCCCAACCAACCATGCTCATTCTACCATCTTGGTAGGTGCAGTCCACCATATTGGTAGGCGACACAGCCACCGTCCGCCATTTTGGTCAGCGCAGTCTGCAATCATGGTAGGTGCAGTCCGCAATCTTGGTAGGCATCACATCCAATGTCAGCCATCGTGGTAGGTGGAACCATCCACCAAGTTGGTCGGTGCAGCCCGCCATCTTGGTAAACGTCACAGCCACCCAACGCCGTCTTGATTTTTTTCGTCTGTCGTTTGTTTATACAATACTGGAGTTTGTCTCTCACCGTCGTAAGACCGCCATCTTGTTTTTTTTCGTTTGCATTTGTTTTTCTTTGCTGGTGCTGTCCACAGCACCGCGCCCAGCAGACTACTGACCACCTCCACTCTCCCTTGCCAATATATTAAATTGACCAATTACCCCACCCCTGATTCTTATTGGCTAATTTCCCACAATATTCCAATATATTTAATTGCTCCGCCAACGTTCCTCTTTGGCTAAATACTCGGGTGTTATAGGAAACATTCGTTAGAATAATAATTATATTGTAATTTGTGTGCATAAATAAATATGGTTCAAACAATACATACATATATATATACACACACACACACAAACTCGAGTTATATCCTGTTCACGTAGGTAAAAAAAGCACTGTTGGAAAATAAAAAATATTAAATATATCGATTTTGTTATAATTTAAAGAAAAAAATATTTAATGAGACTCTAGCCGCTACTTATGTAACGTATATTTATTTTTTGTACGAACGTAATTACTTAAAAAATCAATTAAGGATTTTGAAAAAACCATGTGTCGTAACGGATGTGTAATGATGCTTTCTATAAAGTAATCACGGCTCGAAAACCCCAAAAAACAGAGTTAAAACCACTTCACTACCCCTTACGATACGCAAAACGAAGTATCCCATGCGTTCCCTCTAACCCAGGCATAGACGCTCATCATTAAAAACATTTTCTCCCAAGTATAAAATCAGTACATTAGGAAATTTAGGCAGCGGGGAAAAATACCGAGATGGTTACTCCACGTGCAGAGATTTTTCTAACACCCATTGTCAGCGTATAAAAGTCTTTTTAAGCATAAATAATGCACATATAGTGAGTTTTGTAAGGAAAAAATTATGTACAGTGCGGAGACGTTAGCGTAAAGGTACACCCACAACAAGTAAAAAATCATAAAAAAATTTCTGAATTACCATACATTCGTGTGCGCTTGCTCCATTAATAGATATTTCTGATCCGCGGTACAACATCCCCCACCCTCCCTCACAGAGCCCCATCACACTGCTACGTGACATTAGTGGAATGAAAGTGACATGAGAACATGTTTCTTCTAACGAGAAACAAGTCCACCAACTACTTTACAACTGATACTTGTATTTGATTTTCTGGTTGACCTAATCGAGGATGGATTTTATACACTACAAAAATCCCCAAACACCACGAAATAGCATTACATTTCAAACACAGTTTTTGTCTTGAAATAAATATATTAATGTAGTTCCTACAACACTAACGAAAACCTCGTTGAAATTTATGTTCAAATATTAAATGCATGTTCACTTCAAAGGTATATTGCGCAAAATCATTGAAATTTGACTGACAATTAAATAACATAGCAACACGTGCATCACTGTACGTCTTCCGTTAAGTTAAGCGACTCAGTTCTTTTATTTACCTCTGCTGTAATTAATTCGCTTTTCCGAATCATTAATTTGCAGTTCAGTTCACCGATCGGTTCGGTGATGGATGGAGAATTACAGCTTTCACATTCAGTAACATTTGACTTATGGTATAAGCTGTTCACAGTTAATTGAGCACTTTTGAAATCAACCTATGAAAAATGTCACTGGCCCTGCCTGCGTGTATTTTAAAACGCACACTGAATGGAATGCCCCCTGTACGGTTGGTACAGTTCAATGTCTTAACGTTGAATTAAAAGGGTTAGGTAAGCATTTGTGAATACCGAAATAATTTTTTTATTTTTCTGCTTTCTGTATTTTTATGCAGATAATAGTAAGAATTATAAAATTTGTAAAAATTTCGTTTTCCTAGTATTGTCACAGTTTCACTTGGCAGGCGCATGAATAAAGTGATCAGACCCAAGGCAATGTTAATTTCCATATTATGGAAGAATATACAAGTGAATATAAGTAGATCTTAGGCATGTCATTCAAAAGTGCTAAATTTACCGTCAACAGTCTTTAACTACATTTTCAAATTTACAGTGCACAGATGCTCGTAAAAATGGGTTTTCAGTCCCTTAACTAATTTCTAATGCATCAAAATCTTCTTATTTTTATAGCTTTCCTTAAAGAAAATTCTCGTATATATAGCTACAAACAGAAGATATTTTATAGAACCATATATTACAGTTTTTTTTCATAATAAAGGAAAATGTCTTAAATCTGTGGCCCATGTTTTTTGCGAAGTGATGTACGCGCACAGGCTAGACTTAAAAATCTTAGGTGCACACCTGCAACTTTCTTTTGTTTGATTGGCCGCGTGCCCGTGGGTAAGCTATTATCATCTCACCTGACTGGGCCAATAAGAACTACGCTACTATCACATTTAACTTCCGTGATTCGCGAGCAAACACGTAAGTCACGTGAGACGCGCGACAAACACGAAACTGAATCTGAAGTTTCGTGTTTTTGGTGTACACCAAGTCGTGGAAACTTTTCGCGAAAAAAATGTTTCCCTCTTATAATAATATATATAGTCCATTCATGGTTACTTCCAACTTTTCTGAAGCCCTGCTAAGTTCTGCTTTCCAGCTATTCTTCGCCTCATGCATAGAGACCTGAAAATTCGCGAGTTGAATGACCTGCAGGCTAGACTCTACAGTCTTATGTACAAATATGCCGACATCAACTGCGCATTGGTTGTCTACTGTCACGGTGGAAGGCGACAATTGGACACCGTTCTCCAGGAGGTGTCAAACACCGCGTGGACCAATGGCTAAAGTTATATAAACGTGCTTGTTTTGAATCCTAGCTTGTCGCAAAATGAATCCGCGAATTTTTCAGGTCTCTGCTCATGCAAACAAAGCCTAGCCAAGTCTATAAAAATTTCACCGAAATGACATCGCACTGAATTTGTGCGCACTCAGTTTAATAATATTTTGTATGAGAACTATTTCTTACTGAGCATTACCAATACAAAGGGTCAGTGATATTTCGCGAAAAGATTTCGAGACAAGATACAGTCCAAAGCACTGTAGGGTCGTCCACCTTCTTTGATTGGCTAAAAAAATGTTCTGGCACGTGTTAACAGTTTGCACACGAATCACAAGGTTCAGTGTCGGAGTTACTTAGTCCTGAGTGGCTGGTCAAAGACTGTCACGGCACCAGCAGCCAATGGAGGTATAACAACAGCTGAGGTGTGTATATAGTATTGAAGTCTACTGTGTGCTCCAATTTTTAGGCGGAAAGTCACTGGCCCTACCAATACATATATGTTGTCTCTGTTTTATTAGTTTTAAATATGAAAGACATATTATTATATACACAAACATTCAACATTAAACAAAAATGAGATACCTTCATGTTAACGGAAGTACAAAACGCTTGTGATTTACGACAGATTTAGGAAAGAATCAAACACGTCATATATTGCGTGATTTTTCAGAGGTTTGGTTCGAAAATTTTGACCATACTGCGAATAGAGTCTAGTCAACTGTTGGTTCACAGCATTCCGTAACTCGATAAACTCAAAATATTTACGGAAATTAAGACAAAATATTTCATATTATAACCATACACCATTTAATTTTATTAGAAAGAACAAATAAACACAATAAAATGCATATAAATGCAGGATACCAGGAGTTTTAACGGTTCCTAATAATTTAAGCAAAAACTACCTGTGTAGAAGAAGGGAAGACTCAAAATCTCATCATAATGGTTTAAATGTCGAGTTTCGTGTATAAGCATGCTATTTGAAGTGAGCGGTTATTTTCTTTGTTAGGTTAAATTAATTGTCGTTTTGAGATACTCGAAGCAATGCGTTGTTTGATAAAAAATATTATACGAACTTAAGCCATAATATTTCAACATGGCAACAGACATTAGCGACCCATGTATATTTTAAAACAATGATATGCCCTCCTAATCTGCCATAGTCATGAAATCTATGCTACATAATTTTCTAACGACAAAACAGAACTGGCGAACAATTGAATTACCAAGAGATAACTTCCCAAATGAACATCACGACGATTATTTCAAGACTACAGAGAACGTTAGGTTAACACGGCAATACATTTGAAAGTATAATATTACCATATCAAACATCTTAGCTTCTAAAACAAAAAAAAAGTCTGCTTTTACACCTACAGTGATTACGTGAGGAAAAAATTATTAAAATAAACTGGTAAAAACTTAATTCCCTACACATGACATGTCACACGCATTATGCAAGGTAAACTTTGTTGTCTCTTCCGCCAATTATCTCTGCGATACGACGCTACAACAACTAGTCGTCGTTTACTGCATACTTCAAAAACATATAACCTTGCTGGGAGTTAAACCATCAATCTTCAGCACTTCATTCAGGCACACTCGCCATAAGACCACCATAAAACACTAGGTTGGTACAGTGTTTCAACAGTATGTCACTATACTGCCATCTAGCGATGTACCAAATAACTTTATGTCTGTGCTCGACTGGCAAGTGTTCCTGAAAATCTTCAATCGTTTCAACTTTTTGAGCTATAGAAGTATTATAGAAGAAAGACTTTAGTAACATTAGCGTTGATAATCTTTGTACAATTCCCCTCTAAAATGAAAAGCCATATATACATATACATATATATATATGAAAAAAAATGGTTAAAAATAAAGACATTTTTGCATGTTCCAAACTTTTTTTTAATGTAAGCACTGTTATTCGGTGATTACGACATGTATCTCACGGTAGCCCATGGCATAAGTTTTCTGTGTACATTTTCTCATTTGTACTACTTAGTTAGTATTGGTTATTATGGCTGCAGTAAAACAGGCAAAATATGAATTTTACATCAAATTATTTAAAAAAATATGAAATGAAAAACTCTTTTATTCGAGAAAAATTTCATCACATAATGTGTACTGGTTGAAAAATGTTTGGTACAAAAATAAAAATTATTATTTTTGGGTCCAACACGGTCAACAACGAGGCCTTGAAAGCCAATGAGGGTGAAATGAGGTGAGAATGGAGCTGCCCCGGAATGCAAAGGTGGGGGAAACTGGAGATCCCCGAGAAAACTCGTTGACCAACGGCATCGTCCGGCACGATTCCCACTTGCGAAAATCCGGGAGTGCATGGCTGGGATTTGAGCATGGTTCGCCTTGGTGGGAGGCGAGCAGGCTAAGCGCTCAGCCACCGTGGCCCCAGATTGTTTGTAATTTTACAAATATATATAATATTACAAACATTTCTCTTGTAAAATTATTCCTTTGCCAAACTACAACAGCGATATTTGTAATAGACCTCAAGAAATATTTGTACTATACCGACCCGTATCCACGAGCTAGAGCAAAATGGCGGACATTCAGCAACATAAAACCGTATATAGCCGTTTGTGCAAAAACTAGGGGTGATGTAAAGTGTAGTAACGTGCAAAAAAATGTATTGCAAGTTTGTATAACGTAAAACACTTAAACAACTCAATCACAATAAAAACGACTACAATTTTGAGTACACGAGACGCTGTTACTCATTATCTGTTAATGTTAATGTTTCATATCTACATAGAACTCTTAAAATTAAATAAATAAGTTCTTCTTAACTGAATAACATCAATATTATTTTGTATGTATTTAGTGGTTTGTTCAGTTTGTCTTGTTGTAAAGGCTGTCGGATAATAAGTTAAGGGATTTGGGTTCTAGTTCCTGTGCTGGAAAGGTGTAAATTTATTTTTCGTTAATTATATCTTGATATAATTTTTTCCCTTATCTCTGTTATTAATTCATTACATCTGTTTTATAGAAGAAAAAATAGGGATATGTCCGCTTATCAGTAATGTGAGTGGTTATACAAGCCTATCATTTGTAATATTACAAAGATAGGTTATTCAGATTTTGTAAGAAAACTTTGTTCTGCAAAGAATTTTCTCGGCGAAGTGGTTTTCCAAGAATTTTTCTTGTAAAAGTACCAAAAATATTTTACAATGTAGATTTGGTTAGGAAAGGTTCAAATGCATAAGGAGGATCCCAACTTGTATAACAGCGACTCTCAACATTCCTAAATTTGCAGCCTAATGTGTGGGATTATTTCCATTCAATGTATAGGTTAAAAACTTCCATTACAGTTAAGGAAGTACACTAGAAATTATTTAACAGTAAAAAATTACATTATATGAAGGAACAGATTTCGTGGTACGGTTTTACCACCGGAAAATATTTCCTATTAAACTTTTGCGTTATTTCCAAACGAATAAATGTTTTTCATGATTCAAACGTGTTTGTACAAATATCGTGAAAAGCTAGAAATATACAATTTGTATGAAACTCATTAAATGACACAATATATATATATATATATATATATATATTTCATGGTAAATAAATCTACAGAGCCTTGTTTCAAACTGATGTTTAATTTTTCCAGCAGATCCCTAAAGGCTTTTGTGTACAATTGTACGTTTTGTAGATACTTTCAGAAATTATGCTCACAAAAAAAATATTTGTAAGGATTTTAACAGGAAAATTTGATTTCTAATTGTAATTATTGTTTTCTTTCAATCTGATATTGCAGTTACATAGCAAAATCGCACTGTGAAACGTACCACTGAAATAGTATGAGCGTGTTGATAAAGTCACGGTGTAGTAATAACATTTAAAATAGAAGGTCTCGTTCTTTGCACTGTTTATTTTTACATCGCTTGAAATGTGTATTTCGGCATCTTGGCTAGGCTTATGTTAACGTGTAAATTTACACTTACATGACAACGTAATAAATTGCATTGTCAATTACCACAACCACTGAACTCGTATACATTATTCATATCTAATGCCCCTATAATGTTTCGTAAGTTTCTGCATATAGCCGGTTATCAAACTATAAATAATACTGCAAAACCTATTTGCTGTGTAAAATATTTGGTTATGGCCAAATAATTGTTAGTGGCTACAGTATAACCTGCATAGCGGTATTAGAATAAGTAACAAATAATACTACAAATTAAAACATCGTAAAAAGACTGCTTTCTACACGCATACCACAAAAAAAAAAAGTAAATTTTATTTTTAATTCGTAAATCTTAGTTACCGCAATGTAATGGTTTAGCAGAAGCTAGTCAAACAGATTAATGGCAATAACAGACTAAGAACAGTTATTTATCATTTTGCTGTTTTTTGACATCTAAGAAATATTTTTTAAAATTTTTTATTTTTTTTTTTAACTTTTATACATTTGTAATATGAACAAGAATTAAATGAATCACCGAAAAGTCTACTTGAAACATTTTAGAAATGAACAAGACGTACGCTTTGCTGTCTTGAGAACCTATAATTTGGAAAGTGCTTGAGCAAAAACGTACATGTATAATGCAGGCAGCATGTACAAAAAAAAGTAACCACTTCCAGTTTTTTTTTACTGAAGGTTAGAAGATTCATCGCGGCACTTTTCTCCTGACGAATTAAAAAGTGCGTTGTTATTTGAAAATATTTTATTCCTCGACTTAATAAAGCAATTAAGTCTAATTTAGTCAATGAGAGAGAAGCGTTCTTACCCGCGTGGTATTTTTTAAGTCCAATTAAGAGTCATTTTTTACAGCGGAACCGCCTATCCGAGAGATCTTGCATTACGGGTGTATACGCGCTCAGCATTGCTGGTAAACTGGGAACCCTTGCTGAGCGTGGTCATGTCATAGAGAATAAAAGCACATAGAGGCGGAGTATCGTGGCGGTTACCTTCGATGTCGGCGTACCCAATCTCTGATTGGCTGCACGATGGCTCTGAGAACGGACCTTTATTTCTGATTGGTTACTACGTGCTGCAACATACTCCTTGTTGCCTGGGCTGCCGAGTGGCGAGCAAGTTACGAGGCGCTGATTGGCGAACGGCGCTCCGACATGTCAGTAGTAGTCAGTGACGCCATTTTGCCTGCGTATGATGCTGGAGTTCGCGGATTAAGCGGGTGTTTCGCCTCTGTATTCTTAGGTACTCTGTGACGTCGTACAGTAAATGCATCGTGGCCAGCGGTAGTGAAATTTCGCGAAAAGATTTCAAGACAAGTTATATTTCCAAACTCTGTACTGCCGTTTACCTATCTTGATTGCCTAAATTACTTTTATAACACGTGTTAACTGCCTCCACACGAATTACTAGAGACCTGAAGAATTCGCGGATTCATTTTGGGACAAGCTAGACATCAAAAACACATATGCTTGTATAACTTTAGCCATTGGTCCACACGGAGCTTGACGCCTCCTGGAGAACGGTGGCCCAATCGTCACCTTCCACTGTGACAGCAGACAACCAATGCACAGTTGACATCGGCATATCTGTACATACGACTGTAAAGTCTAGTCTGCAGGTCACTGAACTCACGAATTTTTCAGGTCCCTACGAATTACGCAGGAGCCGTGCCGATGTTGTCTGATTTTGATTGGCACGGCCAAATATGAAAACTTCTTCTCAAGCAGACGGAAACCAATGGCAATAGACAAACTGCTGTTGGGTGCTTAGAGCATTGACGCCTACTCTGTAAGCCTACTCATATTTTTTTCGCGAAAAATCATTAGCTCTAATCGTGGCGAATCAGAACATCTCTAGGGCAATAGGTAACATGTGTCTTGCAATGTAAAAAAAATTAATATGAAGTTACAACTTTCTTATGATATGAATAATCAAAAAACAAGTAGATAGAGAATAACATTTTTACAACATAAAATGAAATATGATATAATTTTACCGCGAAATATTTGTAATTAATATTGTTTGTAGTAGAGCAAAATTAATATAATCGAACAGAAAGTATTTTATATTTATTTATATAATTAACATGTGAAGGAACACTGGCATATTACTATTCGCGTGCAGACAGTTAACACGTGTAAAAAAGTAATTCAACCAACTAAGATAGGTCAACGACCCTACAGTGTTGTTGATACAGTGTATTACAAAAGATAAGTACGCGAAATTTTTAGGTTGCTAAGTGAAAACCATTTATTCGCAAATCCTTTTGCTAATGTGATTTTTACGTTAGACTTAAACTGAAGTATTTGAATGGTGTCTATATTGGAGCAATAAAGATTATGAGATTGTATTGATTTATACATAAGGTTACATTAGAACATCTTAGAGCTATGCGGTCACTTGTTCTTATTTATCAACGCCATTCAAAAGAAAACATCGCAGTAACAAATACGAATCTCATTAATGACAGGCATTAGTTGCGTTGTCCGCACAGCTGTCCAATCACATCACAAACATGGGCTACCGAGCGTGCGTTCGATTGGAATCAGACAGCCTATTACGTGTCACAAGCAGCCAATCAATCTCCAGCCGTCGGTACATAATTACTAGGCAGACCTATGTCGTCGATATTAATAACGACAGCTGTGTACCAGACGTGGGATGGGTTATTTTACGCATTATATATTCGTGGTTTATTCACATTTTTTAAAAATCAAACCTTTGAAAAATGACCCCAGGTATTTGGTTGTTTCCTAAATATGCCATGTTTCACAAGCATTTTGCACTTACGCTCATGAAAGTACCTTATTTTTGGTTCAATTGAAATTTTATTTATAATTTAACTTTAAATTGTAATATTTCATTTATAATTATCATGAATAAAAATAGTGAGAAAATTGGTGTGTTGGTAATGTAAAGTAAGAAATAGTTCCTATGTAAAATATTATTAAATTGAGTGCGAAAGAATGCGGTGCGTTGTCCTTCTGGTGTAATTTACCAGACTTAGTCAAGCTTTGTTTGCACGAAGCGGAGGGATATCCAGGAAGTAGAACACATTAGCAGGGCTTCAGAAAAGTGTAAAGTAACCGTGAATGGACTATATCTGAGGCTTGTCACCTCCCTGAAAACTGCACAAAATGCTTGCTTTAACCACAAAGTACTTAGGAATACATTTTTTTTTTTAAAACAGCCGCTTATCCCGCCAACTCCAGCCAAACATTTAAGCAAAATTGTGTCCTTGATCATAAATACGTTGGGACGTCTTTCGCCAATCAGCGGGTTGTAAATCATCCCCCCCCCCCAAAGTCATCCGCGTCGATAGGGAATCTTCCACAGCGTGCAGTAGTCAGTCAGACTGGGTGCATGTTTCCAGAGCCTCGCTCAACCAATCAGAGAATGTTAGTTTGGTGCAACTTAGTTTACTGTTCGTATATGGGCAATTAATTTTGTTTTAAACGAAAGTGTTATGTCGTTATTTGATTGCCCCACACTGTAAGATTTAATTGGTGCGACTAGAAAACCTTTGTCTCTACATACATTGAACGGTTTCGTTTATTATAAAAATATGTGAAACACGGCAGAGTTACGAACCCATACCATTTGCAACCGAACTCTACGCCGCAGCTAAAGTGACTTCCGGCGTGATGATAATGTTTTTTAAATAAAGGGAATTCAAATACCGGGCAACGTGCGTAAATAAAGATTTAATGTTTTGCAGTTTTGATTATTAGTTTATTGTCGAACTTGTTTTATCGAGATGTTTATACCATTATTAAGCATCCGTAATTACACAAACACTGTTCCTGCCTTTATTTTCACAAACATTTCAAACAATCTCTCTAGCTGCATTTTCGAACGAAGTCATTAAAATGAGTAGCCAAGCAAATATACACAACTGAAATAATACTTGACAGTATAATTTTTTTTTTTTTTTTGGCTCAACACAAAACTTCTGGTTATTCAAGTATGTATTTAGTTAGAAGAACAAAATCAGTTATTTTGCTTTTAACAAAATATTTTGTTGGGGCTACTGAATATATGTTTGGCCACATTCAAACGAGTATTTTGTTGGCTAGAACAAACCTTATTTCTCAGTGAGGGTAGATAACCAAAGAAACTTCTTATGCAACATCCAATGTATAGAATAATGTGATTGAAAGTTTAGTGTGTTACTTTTAAATTTAATCTTGAGAAGGCAGAATATGTGGATAATTTTATTTTATAAAAATCTCAAATTTTTAAAACTTTCCTGTGTGATGATGTAAATAATTTTAAAAAATTACGTCACTTAGTTAAGCAAACACAGGAGCTAAACATAAGTACTAGTAAAGAAAAAAAGGATTTTAGCTTGCCCATGTGGACACAAGAAGAGAATGTGCGTCTTGGAGTACATTAAAACAATAGCTTTTGATGTAAACGACGTGTTTTTTCCATGTGCGAAATGGCTACAGAATAATTGGACTATAGATATTAAATGTCATTTTTGTCTCTTTGATGTTGGCGTGCCCACTCTCTGATTGGCTGGGTGCGGCACTACAATCTGTCCTTAAGTCTGATTGCCAACGCCTTGTTCCAGACCGCTCCTTACCGATTCCGAAGGTGTCTGTCAATTTATTCTGTAGACGCTGATTTGCGATTGAATTCTTGTCGCATTGTTGGCAGGCAAGGCCATTAAACCAGCTTTTGAAGGAGATGTTCAGCGTAATCGGGGTAGTTATGCTTGTGTATTTCTGAATATTCTGTGCCGTAAATATGGAGTGACGTTGTTTTTATGCATAAATAACTAATGTGCCGTTCGCAGGTACACGCATATTTATAAAACAACTTAATTTTTTTTAGTTTTACTAACACTGTAGTACAAATATCCGTTGCTACATATAAAATTAACTTCACTGCGCTACTGTATTTCTACCTGAAATAAATCTGATTCAACAAAAGTTAAACTATGTTGGTAAAAACGGCTTTATTAACCTGAAATAGTAAAAAATGCATATAAATCGGTAAACACAGTGAATGTATCTGCAATTTAAATCAATAATGGCTTCCTGATCATATTTGGTGTCGGAATTCCACTGTTTGTTGGTAACTGTGATTTTCGCTCAATATTGGCGAATCTCAATATGCTGGGGCAGTGTTTCCCAGTTAATTCGACTGATACGACAGCAAGAATCAGTTTATTGATTAACTTTCAGCGTCCATAACTCCACTGACTGGTGTCAATGGTGTTGTTTAGAGCGTAGGCCTGCGGAATGCATTGGTGGAAAATGGAAAATGAACACCCGGATGCAATGGTCCCACATGCATGTTTTATTGAATAATTATATAGGTTTTACACTGCATATGATAATGATCACAGGGTCGTACACCTATGGACAGAAGCTACAGACTGTATTGGACAACAAGGTCAGTATCTTGAGTAGCCTCCTTTAGCGACGATGCAGTCCTGCAGTCGTGCATATTGACGATCATAAAAGTGTTGGATGTTATATTTGGGAATAATGTTCTACGCTAAATACACATGTTGTTGCAATTTGTGGAGGTATGTTGCCGGTATTGCAGACCTCACTAAACACTGTCCCATAACGTTCCACACATGTTCAATGGGAGGAAGGTTGGGTGATCGTGCTGGCCAGGGGAGTTGACGAACACCTTCGAGAGCGTGTTGGGTAACACGTGACGTATGTGTACAAGTATTGTCCTGCTGGAAGAGGAGATATACTTGGCGTTGTAGGAATGGTAACCAAATGAGCTGGATGATGTTCTGGGTGTAGCGTTCACTGTTCAGTGTTCCCTCAACATACACCAGAGGCGTACTGTCATTGTAGGCTATTTCTCCCCTGATCATGATGCCGTATACACTCTGGTTGTTGCCGTTCTCCTGGTTGACGCCGTACTCGCAAACGACTGTCACTGGCGCCAAGGCAGAGTCTGCTCTCATCACTCAACACAACTCCGCGCCATACATCTCTCCAGTTGCGTCGTTCGCGACACCATTCGAAGCGGGCTGCACGGCGACGAGGTGTGGGAGGCAGCATGGCGAGCGGCACCCTTGGCCGTAGTCCAGAGTCTAACAAACGATTGGTGATGGTCCTAGCTGACAGTGGCCCTAATCTGTGCGGTGGTCGCCGTGCGATCAGCAATGGCTGCTCGTCTGATGCGGCGGTCCAGGCGGGAATCCGTATGCCGCTGCCGTCCGGAACCAGGTTGACGAGCATGTGCACCATCGTTGGACCACCGGCACCACCAGTGATGCGCAGCAGACACTTCACGTCCTACGCGTTGGGCAACTCTTCGGAAGGACCATCCAGCCTTCCTCAGGCCCACAACACGACCTCGTTCAAAGTCCGTTAATTGCACGCAGTGTGGTCGTCTATGCCGTCGTGGCATATATACAATGCTTACTACGCACAGGCCGATGCTTGAAACAACAGATCTTTCACCGAGTCAACTACAGTTGTATTGGGCTCAGCGGTGTTAAGCCTAGTACGTGGTTCCTACTCTGTCCACAGCACAGCACTGTTAATCATTGCATATACTGCCCTATATCCGTATCCCAGGCGCATATGGCATTTCTATGCCACCGCTTTAGTGTTGTTCATTTTTCATTTTCCAGCAATGTATTTTAGCGACCCATCTACACAGATTTTCTAGTGCCACATTTCAGAATGTGATTGCATTTCAGTAATTCTCCGGTCAGCATTTTCCAAATAACTGAAGTTTACACTGACCCCAATGTCTGATCGAAACGCTTGATTCTCATTCATAGTGTTTACATGCACATTTTCTGTTTTGATTTTCAACACCTAATAGCTTCACCGTATATAAGATATAAATTTTCAACCCTAAAATTAATACTACGGCTGGTTCTATAATTTAAATCTGGTATCGTGCGAGCAACCTTTTCGTAAGAACATAGGTAGAGATTTATAAAGGAAATAATTCGCATCACTGGATATTAAAAATAATTTGTTTCCCTTTAATAATTTCTACTACGTATGTTCGGTATTTGCGCATGATTAACCGAAGTTCGGTATTTCCGTTATATATATATATATATATATATATATATTCTGAAAGACCATGTCCTGTATGGTTCACAGTCCTGCAGGGCGTGTCAGGATAAGAGTGGTCCAATCACAAAATTTACACGAAGGAACAATTGTTTGAAGTCTTCCCTAGCACCTTTGAATTGTAAAATTTCAGAAGTGTCTAGATATTGACCACGTGTCGTTGTGAGAGGGCATTTTATAGGTTGATCAAAATTAATTTACTTCTATAAATTTACTTACTTTTAATTTACTCCTGACATTCGCGCTAAGATACCTGATACGGGTAACGAATGAAATCATCCAGTCATTAAAGTAGATACTAACTTAAGTGTTTTGGATTATAACTGTCATGTAAGATTTTCGCGGAAAACAGTTGCCCCTAAACTAAATCAGCACAAATTTATACGTATTTGAAGGATAACTTGACGTTAAAGTATTACGCGTAGTTTCTGTATCACTGTGCATAATTTTACTTCTTTTGTCCTCGCAATTTTATTAAGGAGCCTCCTTGATTGTCATATGGGTATCACTGCAAGAACTTTTGTCTGTGATAATTTTTAGAAATCATGGAATAATTTAAGTATAATATTCTTATATTTTAAAGTCGATATTTGTTTATTTAATCACACATGTTGTAGTTGTTAAGTGCCAAACTCAGCAAAAATCACTGTAAGTAGCCCTATGTTTACGATATTTATTATTTTGTAAAACAGAGGTTTAAACTACAGCAACAATTGGCAGATTGCTGTATTAAAGCCATATGTAGTAACCATTTGAAATTCCGAGGACACGTAACCTACGCGAAACTTGTTTGTGCTATTTTCATATCGCCGACGCAATGCTGCCTTACAGCCGAACGTGACCTTGAGGCGTTGAAATTTTTTTTTACCTTGATAGCTTACAAATTTTTAAGGCGTACCGGAAAAATGGCCATGAAATTACGACAAAAAAAAGGGAGTATAAATGCTTGAGGCTATTGGCGGTTGGTGAATATTTGCAACGCAATCTTGTGCTTATTTACTGCTCTACGCTCATGGCGGAATAGCGAGCACAGAGAATTGAAATCACGTGTCGCTTCTTTGTGTGGGCGTGCCCATCCACTGATAGGCTCCGCGGTGCTCTTGACTGGCTACTGCGTTCTGGTGAAAGATGTCCTCTCGGCAAGGCCGCCGGCTGGCAGGACCTACGTTAAGTTACGAGGCGCTGATTGGCGAACGGCGTTCCAACGTGATGATGGCCAATGGCGACATTTTTCTGGCGTCTGCTGCCGTAGTGAGTTAGTGAAGATATCTGGGCGGTTCTTAACATCGAAGTCTCGAGAGCCGATGAGGGTGAAGCAAGGTGAGTATGGAGGGGGGGTGGGGTGGATATACATGAGAATACCCACCGACAAGGGGCATCGTCCGGCACGATTCCCACATGTGAAAATCCGGGAGCGACCCCGTCGGTAATCGAGCCCGGTTCGCCTTGGTGGGATGCGAGTAGTCTGACCACTACACCACAGCGGCCCCTGTATTATTAAGTGTTTTGTGCTTACTGTGCACTTGGCAAGGGCCAATAACCACCGTGATCAAGGGAATAGCAAACGTATCGCGACCACACAGGAGCGAGCTAAGGCGCGCGCATCATACACGCGGCGTCACGTCCGATACAGAACTACGTTCTAATCGCCGATGAGTAGGTATAGTGAAGAATAAACACCAACACACGTTGCCTCCGTTCATTAACCCTTTCATTCCTACGTTAATTTAAAATTTCTGGTTGTTGCAAATTAGAAATATTTGATGTGCGCTGTATTTAAGCTGGCAAAGAACTTGCTTCGTTATCACAACAAATACGCTGTAGGCTTTGTGCTTTGCGATCAGTGATACGAACCAGTCGAAGCGTAGCGTAGTAGCATGGTTTAGGAATCAGTTACCCACAAGGATTGCCATTGGGCACTGAGCCTTACATATTACAGAACTGGTCAAATGTAATTTTCCTATGCAACATGTTTACGATTGTCTACACTGGGCATGTGAAGGGTAAATTAAAACGGCTTTGAAGTTTATCTCCTACAAGCACACTGTTCGAAATTCTCGTATGCCTATTCACGGCAATGTTTATAGAAATGTGCAGTTAACATACGTAAACGTGCTTTGTGCGAACAAAAACAACGGAACTTAGCTTCGCAAATACAAAATATGGAACATTTTCTTATCTCCAAAATATTTGGGTTTCGGGAACGAAGAATGCTAAGGCTACACGAAAAGTTCTTCGCCGCTCTACCTACAAATTTATCGTCCCTGCGGCAGTTAACGATATTCATTCACACCACTTAAATTTATTCTTTCAAAAATCAAACCAGAAGAACGAGCCACCTGCCACCTGCTAGCAAAAAAAAACTCAAACAATAATAGAAACGGAAGGAAAACTAATAAATTAGCGCGCTTCTGTTTACGATAATGACATGCCGATACTCGGTTTCATAAAGGTGATGTGGTAGCCGAGGGGCTAAAACCGCGAACCCAGGACTGTTTTACTCATGTTCATATCACGATCCGAAAAAAAAAAAATTATATGTATTTTTATACACTACTAAACATCCGCATAACGCAAATTAAACTTTTTATTTAGCAATCTCTTTACATAAACAGGAAACACACAAAAAGCACGAATCAAATTCACGGAGAGTTACCGCTAATCCACGGAAAATTTTGTAAACCTTCCGAAAAAAATTCATCATTGAAAAAAAAAACAGTGTCCGCGATTTTACTAAGTTGAGTTGAGACATTTGGGCGGATCTTAACAACGAGGTATTGAGAGCCGATGAGGGTGAAATGACGTGAAAGAGGTGAAAGTTGAGTAACAAAGGAATGCAAGGGCTGGGTAAACGGGAGATTCCCGAGAAGGCTCGCCGACCATCGTCATTGTCCGGCACGATTCCCACATGCGAAAATCCGGAGTGGCCCGGCCGGAGATTGAACCCGGTTCGCCTTAGTGGGAGCCGAGCAGTCTTAGCAGCTCAGTCACCGCAACCCCAACTTTAACGAATAATTGTGGATATTCTTTTAGCAGCATTTTTCCGCAATTGCTTTGCAAATCATAGCAGTAGAAGTACTCAAAAATGCGTTCGGAATGCAGAAACAGTTTTGGAAATCCAAAATCGTCACGGGAAAGACAAGAGAAAATGGGGCTGGGGGTGAGGATTTCGTGAGCCCGAAGAATATGGGATCACGTCAACGACATGGCTGCAGAAATTTCCCACCACCGCGCTGTCTTCCGAAACTTGCCCCCGCGAACTATATCGAGTAACCTCTTTCCTCCCCCGGGGGAAATGTGCGAAGACGTGGGGGGAAGGAAACGAGGAAGAAAGGTGCTAGGAGGCAAGGAGCGGCGAGAGAGAAAAGCGCCGCTCGTGTGTGTGTGTGTTAGGTGGGAAAGAGTGACGTGGGTAAAGTAGGAGGGGGAAGAACGGTGGAATGAATATAAATCATGCAGTCGTTAAGATTTCAGATCTTGGGCGTGCCTGGCTCGGCAGACAATAGCGTCGGCCGANAGAGCGGGGAGAATGATACCTCGCAAGACGCGCGGAAGAGAGACAGGGTTGAGTCGGCAAAGGGGGGTTTTCGGTAGGTGGCGCGCGGGATGATATACCGCCGCCCCGCGCAGAAATTGCATTTGCTTCAAATGTATTCCATTTTCATCATCAAAAACACACTTCGCAGATACACAATACACCGCCGCCGACGTACTCTTCTTGGGGGGAAAGCATAGCTCCCGACGGTTGGNATGTATTCCATTTTCATCATCAAAAACACACTTCGCAGATACACAATACACCGCCGCCGACGTACTCTTCTTGGGGGGAAAGCATAGCTCCCGACGGTTGGCACCACACCGCTTTCGAGGCAACTCCCCCGTAAGAGAGGACGAGTACAGCAACTTCAACAAATTTTCATTCTGCGCGTGACGTCGTTAAACGCGTGCAGGCGAA
This sequence comes from Clitarchus hookeri, assembly GCA_002778355.1. Lineage (NCBI taxonomy): Eukaryota > Metazoa > Arthropoda > Insecta > Phasmatodea > Phasmatidae > Clitarchus > Clitarchus hookeri. The sequence goes on along the minus strand of NQII01004098.1, from coordinate 91,749 downwards.
GATACGCGGTGGCTGGAGGGGTAAGGTGGATACGACTGCGTCCCGCAGATATTCAGAAGGTGTCTCTTCCTTGGGGTTAGAGTTGTCTGAATACGACGGGAGCAATCATCAACGAGACGCCCCAGGCAGAAAATTAAACACCCCACATGGGAAACTCGAAAAGCCGAGGCCATAAATACAAAGGTGTCACATGCATGATGCGAGACGTTGAAATGAAGTTTGCAAGAAGTACGGTTACTAGGGCGTGTGGGATACACCGCAGTACGTCCAGGTTTTAAACTACAAAAGGGAATTGGAGGGTGCAAGAAGATATGTTTGATTATATAATAGGAATGAAAAAAAACAGAGTATCTCACGAAATATAATTAGAATGAAAACGAAAAACCTTAGTCGACGTTTCAATAACTTGTCACATTGACATAAAAATAGAGCTCCAATTACGTATTTCTCAGCAGGGTTGATTTCACAGCCTCACAAATACCGAGTAGCTGCCGTTTGTTTATTGACTATTGACGTACTTCGAAGACATTGTACTTTGTGTTCTTCATAGCCCGGTCACACATTACTGCCCCCCAAATTTTACTGTACTACAATAAAACAGGGCGTCTCTAACGGAGCGCTCTCCAATCACAATAGCTTAACACCGGAAAACTCACTAGTTCATTGACTTGTAGCTAGATTCCACATTTACCTGTGTACCCAGTGAAGTATGGACTGGTCGTTACATAGTTGGTTGCTTCAAAAGGGAAACGCTGTTGTTGGGTCTGCATTTTGTTGCCTGCTTGTTGCTGACTCGTATTCTTCCAGACGTTAAATGGGCCTTGGGCCAGTAACAAAAGTAATACATGACTAGGTACATTTGTTTGGAATCTTAGCTCGTACCGAAATTAAACCGCGAACTGCTTAGGTCTTTAATAATAGCAAAATAAAAGGATAACTGTCTAAGGTCTACCTTACTACCGAACGAATTCCTGAAATACTGGCGGACCTGGTAATAATACCACTGAAGTACGCTGAGATACCAGAAGTTAATTCCAAATTTTCTGAACCCCTGCTATAGTTCTACTTTAAGGCTATTCCTCCGCTTCATGCCAACAAAGCTTAACTAAGTCTAGGAAATTACACTAAACGGACAACGAACCTAGTTTGTGCGAACCCAGTTAAATAAATTTTTGCATGATGAACTATTTCTTACTGTGCATTACAGACACGCATATTTTCTCTGTATTTTTATTCATATTAATTATAAATAAAATATTATAATTTAAAGATAATATATAAGTAAAAGTTAAATTTAATAAAAAAAAACATAGATTTATGTTAACATAAGTTTAAAACGCTTGTGATACACAACATATTTTGGAAACAACCAAAGAAGTAATACGTGGAGTAATTTTTGAAAGGCTTGATTAAAAAAGTGTGGAGATATACGACAGAAGATCATGGAAATATTATGTTTGTGATTGAGGGGAAAATACTACAGTTCCTCGTAAGATATGCACGTAAATACACTTTCTAACCATAACTGAACTCTGTTGACCACTGAGAGGTGGCCACGATACAGTCTGAACAACGATTATGAGTGATAAATAGGGAGATATGATTTTCGCAAATTAATTTACGCGCTGTTAAATGCTTCAATATTCTTCGTGAACCAAGCGGTTTAATTTTGGTTTTTAGCAGCGTGTCTTTGTGAAATATCGTATTGTTTTCTTACCTGAGTCAATCTGAAATATGTTACTCAGATACTCAACGCTCGTTTTCCGGGCAAATACATAATACGCGGAACAACTGAAGTCGTGCCATGCAATCAAGAAATTGAGTCTGTGATTTTTTTTTTTGGAATGCAATTTGAGCCGAAATATGTTCGGAAAATATTATGCTCTGTCATCGAGGACAAAGCATACACCGCTAAACTAATATATTGTATCAGCAATAAATAATTATTTCTAGAGCTGCAAAGTTGCTTAGTTGGATGGATGCAACTTTTTAACATCGAATGTTAAAACATTATTATGCACTTATTACATGTGCAAGCAAAGGTAATAAAATAATAATGTAAAGCACAACACGCATTAACAGACATGACCAAGTAATTATATTCTTTCTTGTCTCATTAAGTTGCTGTCTAGGGGAGTTTTCTTTCTTTCAGACAGTGTAGGATGTTCACGGTTAATGAATCATTTTTGAAAACAACCTTTAAAAAATGTCAGTGAGCATATCTGGATATATTTTAACTATCACACTGAATGACATGCGTCCAGAAAAGTTGGTAACGACAGATGGGAAGTAGATTCACGTCTTAACGTTAAATAAAATGTTAGATAAAAATTTTTCAATACATAAACATATTTTCCTTTTTGTTCTTTAACATTTAAAATTAAGATTTATCAAATTTGTAAACAAGAATTTCACAGTTCCAGTTGACCGACGCATGAATAAAGTGATCAGGAGCATTGCAATGTTAACTTTACATACGGCGGAAGAATACACAATGCACATACAAGTAGATCTTAAGCAGGGCTTCCAAAAATCAGCTCAGTTTACCGTGAACAGCCTATGCCCGTTCATTCCCCGTATTCTTAATGGAGGATTTGTTGCACACAAAGGGTTTTTTTTTTGGACGGAAATGTGCTGGGTGGGGAATCAAATCAATAAGCGGTGTTTAGGGCGTCTTCACGGTGGACAACATGATTTGTGAAAGTTTCTGCAGTTATTGTTTATGAAGGGTTAAAGCGGGTACCATCGAGCGCGCTGCGCGTTCATTGGTTGTCAGAAGCACGCTCGACACATGCACAGCGAAAACCAAAATATTACACTCGATCTCGCAAACGAATTTGGATCCGAACGGTTTAAAATTTTCTTCAATCTGAATTTAATAACCCTACCCAACTTCAAACTAGGAAAACCTTGACTGTATTAAACCTTACGCCCCACTTTAAATTACGGTTTCTGGTGTTGATAACGAAAAAAAAAATAATTTATGACGCGTGCTGCATTTAAGTAGACACAACACTTTTTTCGTTGTCACAGCCAATGAGCTGTAAGCTCTATGTTCGGCTACAGTTATATGAACAAGTTATGACCTGGACCAGTAGGACGGTTTGCGAATAATTTACCCACAAGTAAGATTACTGGTCATTGAGCTTCGCAGTGNGTTCTATGTTCGGCTACAGTTATATGAACAAGTTATGACCTGGACCAGTAGGACGGTTTGCGAATAATTTATCTATAAGTAAGATTACTGGTCATTGAGCTTCGTAGTTTGCAGTACAGACCAATAATCACTTACGCGTGCGTAATGTACACAATCGTGTACATTGGGTCTGAATATGTTAAATTTACCTTCAAACGTCACTAGTAGAGTTCACGATACGTGGAGAGTAAATAATAATGTTCCGTCATATGCATGGTTTGGGGATTTAGATATTGTCGGTTTTTATATAAGTGGGGTAAAATCTTAAAGACAATGTGACCAACCTACTCACTATGTAAACAGTACACGCTCTCGTTTGTAAAGTATTGTATCAGCTGATGAACTGCTGCGAGATGCATGTTGTTAAGTTGGGGATTTTTATGATGGCTTTGAAAGAACCAGTACTGAGAACTAAAAATCGTAATATAAAATTTTAATTATACTTACAACATTTACTGTTTAAATTAGGTTTTTAAAGCAATATTAGATTTTTTTGGCTGTTAGCGAATTGACTTTAAAAACATGTTTAGTAATGTTTAGTAATTATGACAGAGCATGTCAAAACTTACGAACAGAAAAAGTTTCCAGTCAATGGCTAGCCATGTTTNAATGTTTAGTAATTATGACAGAGCATGTCAAAACTTACGAACAGAAAAAGTTTCCAGTCAATGGCTAGCCATGTTTCTAGTTTCGAGCCCGGTGAACGCCGTTGTGCATCTTCTTTTTTCTCATCGCGTTTTTACGAGTACCTGGTTGGTGTTGTCGGAATATTTTACCGGTAGTTAATTCTTTTGTTTAATTGCTTTCTTTAAGCATAGTTGGTTGTAGGTACGAAATGTTCTATTAACCGGCACGTGTTTACCGCTTCCTAAAACTGCTCGTTACGCCATTTTACGCAGTCGCCGTCCGCAATGGAGCGACATGAATATAATTTACATTTCTAAGTTTACGTTTGTTGGTTTCAAGAAACTTGCGGAGTGTTGATTTTACTGAATGATTATGCAAATAAATAATTTAATGCCAGTGACGAAAAAACGTGATTTTAGTAAAGTAAACTTGCAAGGATTTTAATAGAAAAACACGTGTTCAAGAGACTTCGAACCTAACAAACAGTAAGTTTGCGTGTTTTGTAGATAATGTATTTTTAAATTTTTAAACCGTTTATATAATTACTTAAATGAGCGTGGCCTGAAAAAGCCGCACTTTCGACACTTTTGTAATGTGTAAACAATATTTGTTTATTTGCCTATATCGTTAATTCAACGAGTGTAAGGTTAACTTCGATACGAGCAAATTTTTCCATCGCTCCATCAAAACAATATACAACTCAAAATGCCACACACTCGTGAGAACCTCAAAACAATGACGTTTTACGAAATAAGTTAAAATAACCCCCCNCCCCACCCTTCCCCTTTGCATGCCTATTCACTGATTCTTTTTTTCCTTCGAAACAAAATAAACAGAACCCCAACAAACTTAACTTGGCAATTACTAAAATAAAACAGGTTGGAATGTCAACCTGGCTTTAATATCTTACATTGATTACTGGACGGAGGAAGTTAACGTCAGCCTTTCAGTTCCTGTCATGACAGGAAACACGAGGAAAATTCAAGTATGCATTCTTGGATTCCATTTGTTTACAAACGTCGTTTTCTTCGACGACAAAACAGCTGTGGTGGAACGATACATTGTGGCCACGCTACTTTTCTAGAACTGTCAAAATTCACCCCACTTACATGAAATGGAAAATATCTCAGTAATGCAACGTCGCTGTCTCGTGAGAATGGAGCTTACGTTTAGTTACGCAGATAAGTACACCGAGAGCAAATGGCATGGCGGCTTCTTTGATGTGCGTTCTCTGATTGACTGCGCGAGGGTCTGCGGGAACGGGACTTCCGTCTGATTGGTTACTGTATGCTCCGAAGATTGCCAATTGGCTACGCTGCTGGCTAGCGAGTCGGTTACCGGGTGCTGATTGGCGAACGGCGTTCCAAAGTTTTGCTGGCGTGTGCGGCACGAGTTCCTGGGACAAGCAACGGTTTCACTCCATCGTTCTGTACTCTTTGCTCCGATAGCCTAACGCAGCATGATTCGTCTCGACATAAAGGATTCATATATGGGGCACCTGTTTCTCACGAAAAGTCTCCACTACTGATTTTACTCCAAAACCCTTCACTTCAGATGAACTTTCATGACTGAACTATTTTAATTGCTACACGTCCTATGTATCTGCCCATGAACCACGAACGTTCAGTATCCACTAAGAGAAAGATCAAGTAACAGATACCAAATAAATAAGCTTGAACAATACTTGTTTATATTGAACAATATTTTGTATTTTGTTCACTCGACAAAACAGCTGTTGCTCCAAATACTTGCATTCGTTCCTTTCAAGCAAATAAACTATTGATTTTAAAAAAATTTTCAGCCGGGCAATTATTTTGTTATTTCAACTTCATCCGTATATATTTTGTATGTATTTTGCAGGTACGTTCAACTAACCTTGCACAAGTTTCTTGGTAGAATAAAATCAATATTTCGTGTGAAGTATGGACTCTCAAGACCTCGCTGTTAAGAGCAGTACACATATATTCACTCACTAACGCGTTTGAAATGACTCATAATTCGGTTGCCTGGAACAATCTGGTGTATATTATTACAGAATTTGTTACGGCACAAAATCAGCTTTGTCCAGTACTGGCAAATATATGTAGTTGGCTGTAGGTTAATCGGGTCATATTACCATTTCGAATAGGGGCAATGGAATAATTTTTCTGAAAGCAATTAAAATTTTTAACTGTATCTTGTCTCGAAATATTTTCGCGAAATATCACTGGCCCTAAGCATTCCTTTCGTTATAGGCTGTGTCTTGTTCGGGAAATACATTGCAAGTATATAAAAATGTAGCTTCTTCGACAGTTGTTAACTTGGTCGAGGTCGCTAAGGCGTAGGGCATTTGGGGCGAGAAAGGTCTGGGTTCTTATCTCGGATGTTCTTCACTGTTTAATATACATGAAGCCATACAAATCTTTACTTGAAAGTGGTCGGGCGCATGGTAATGTTAATTTTACATATAGTGAAAGAATTCACAATGTGCATACAATTAGATCTTTAGCAGGGCTTTCAAAAGTGCTCAGTTTGCCGTGAACAGCCTTTACTATAATGAACGAAAGAAAATTTTGCCTTTGGTTAAAGCAACATTTGTTTGATGTAAACAAAACTGAAATGTTTTTACTTTGCTGTAGCTAGGGACAGCCAATTCTCGCGAAAAGATATCTGCGCAGGCTAGAGTTCAATATCCTACACGCATGGCAATAGTTTTCCTCTCGTCATTTTGCGCGTAAATGTGTAACATAAATTTTCCTTCTTAGCTGGGCCAGTCATAAACTGGTGACCCGACGATGTCTGAATGTGGTTCGCTGGCGGATACATAACGCACGCGACGATAGAAGTAAACCAACAGCGAGCACTGATATGAGCTTAAGTGTTTTAAAATACAGCTAGTGAAGAATTTTTTTTTTTTTTTGCGAAAATCAGGTTATCCTAGCATAGTTTATGGATAGGGGCAGTGATATTTAGCGAAAAGATTTCGAGACAAGATACGGTTCAAAGCACTATAGGGTCGTTCAGCTTCTTTTAGGGGCTAAAAAAATATTCTGGCCTGTGTTAACCGTTTGCGCGCTAATCACGAAGGTTCAGTGTCGAAGTTACTTAGTCCTGAGTGGCTTGGTCAAAGACGGACACGGCACCGGCAGCCAATGGAGGTATAACAACAGCTGAGGTGTGTATATAGTATTGAAGTCTACTGTGTGCTCCGATTTTTACGCGAAAAGTCACTGGCCCTACTTATGGAGAAAGCTTTAAATATATATATTTTTTTACGGCGTCCTTACCAAAGGACAGCCCAGCCAACAGGGTAATTTTGTTCCTCGCATAGTAGCCAATCAGACAGAAGGCCCATTTTCAGGGTCTGGCGCAACCAATCAGCGATCGAGTACGCCCCATCAAAGGGACCGCCACATAGTTTTACCAAATACACTAGAAACCAGTACTGGCCATTTTGAAGATTTCTGCGAGATAATCCGGAGGTGTTTTAACCTCCAGACAGCAGACAGCAGCACCTCTGTTTAATACCACATTCATTGATATTAAAAATACGATACCAACTTGGATAATATGAAAACGAAACCTTATTTTCTCTCTGGGAAGTTTATTTAACAATGACCAAAATATAAACTGCGAAAAATAATTCTCAGTGCGTCAAATGTTTCAGAAGTGGAAAATATTTCCTGACAAGTGATAATAATAAATAACTTTTGAAATATTTCCGGAAATATAATAATAGCAACACCTCTTTCCACTGGGTTATTTTTCGCACACACACCCATGCTGTTTGTATAGAGCTTTCCGGTATTGGTCTCTAGTGTATTCGGTTTTAATTCTGCGCATTTAGCAATTCTGCAATGTAAATATACATAATTATAGGAGGTAAATGAGGGTAGATAAAATATTTATTTAGGGGTGGAGTTAAGGCAGAGTACCTTCTCTTCATCTTAACCACGCGACAGTTACGTGTTAGGTTAGCACAATAACGTAAATCGAATATTGACAAAATCTAATACATTTAAGATGGCTAAGAAAACTCAAATCATTTAGTAGCATCTTTTAAATTAGAAAGAAAAGATATGGTACCTGATTTTATGTTTTTTTGTGTGACTTATAACTGTAGTAATACACTTGGTTGTACGTTATTTTAAATGTGGTATTTTTCAAATATAACTCCTCTTCATATCAGTATGTTGTTGTTTCACTGAACAGGGCCTCTTGTGATATTTTCCTTATTTTTACATATTAATAGACAAGGTGTGTTCATTGATTTTTTCAGTGCGCGTTAATCTGCTACGATTTTCGCAGCTATTATTGCTTGTGTCAAGAAATGGGTTTCTTGGTGGTTTGACCCTTTGATGTGTATGCACGTATATACGAACATTACTTTACTATTGAAGATAAAACTCGCACTTTTGAGGTTTTAATGTTTCGCTGAATTTTATCGGAAGTTGTGTAAAACGAATAATACTCGTATTTCAGGAATTTAAATCGAAATTGACACAGAAAAAAACAGTACACACTACAAATAAAGATATAAAAAGGCATAGCAAAGGAAAATTACAAAGGAACTCGTTTTACATTTACATCGGACGAGTTCTCATTTCAGCCAGGCAGACAATCACGTTAACATCAACACAAACATCCATCCTTCACTCACTCACATTTGCACAAGTGGCTACTTCTAATATGCATAGGCATTAAAACTTGTATAGTTACACATATCCACAAATTTCTCATATGCACACCTGCAAGAGAACGCCAGATAATAAGTAATTGCATCATTGAAACCTTGCAGTCTGCAACAAGTATAGAATGCACAAATAAATTACCACAAACAGTTTTTAACATCACTGTATATTTAGTAGTCTCTTTGGTGTTACGTCCAACTGCAGACTGGCTCCCTAGAGCTAGCAGGAGAGAAACTGTTCATCATCGAGGTGATTAATTAGCGAAGAAGCGTGAAGACACCGCGAATAGACTGTACCCAGAACGGAAGACGAGGTGAAAAAACGAGCGCTCCTTGGAGAAGTGTGGGTGGGGAAGCGATCTACCGTGGCAACAGTGGCTGTACCAGGCAGGGATGCTGCGACGGCCGCCACCCTGTCGGCCCGCGGGTATGCGCGCAACAATAGCGCCGGACAGATGGCACACGGAGGCGCACGAGGGCCGGCGGGGGGTGGAGGGGCGGGTCGGACGCCTGGCGGGCGTCGCGGTGACAAGTGAGGGGGCCATGCGTCAGCGTCGCGGCGCATTCCTCCGCCCTCCATTGTGCNGGGACGTGCGTGAGGAGACAGATGCCAGTCTGTCGAGTGGGGGATGGGGCAATGGCTGCTTCGGTCGTGCGAGGATACAACCTGCAATACTCTCTCCGCGGGTAACACGGTTAGGAAACGAGTAGACGATTGTCATCTGATTGTAATAATAATCCATATATATGGTCACCTTTTTATTTTTCATGGAAATATTTGCGTATAGGCTAGTCTTCGATATCCTTTGGTTTTTGACGCCGTATGTTTGGTCAAGACAGTCAGAATTATAGACGTATAGTGTAGTGGAGTATAGAGATTTCGGTAGCTCTTAAGACTGTTGCCTGGTTTGAAAGAAGTCAGAATTTGGTATAGGGAAATGCATATTAATGAAATTCGTTTTTTTTTAATTCCAGGAAAACATAGCTATATGCCACTAGAGACTTTTGCAGCAGAAAAATAAGTGCTTCTTTGCCATAGAAGCCTTCTGTAACACTAATGTATAGTCAGTTTCCTGGAAAAATCAGAAAACTTAATAGTTATATAAAAAAGTTACTGAACACCAATTGTTATATTTGCATCGATACAGAGCTTGAGAGTATATTTCTCATACTTGGGTTTTTGTTTCATTTTTATATATTCAAAATTGGCTTCAAAAAATCTAATTTAATTAATATGTATTTCCCTATACCAAATTACAACTGCTTTCAAACAAGGCAACAACCTTAACGTCGAGTTCTTGAGAGCCGATGAAGGTGAAGTGAGGTGAGTATAGAGCAGCGCCGGAATGAAAAGTGCAGTGGAAACGGGAGATACCCGAGAAAACTCACTGAGCAACTGCATAGTCCAGCACGATTCCCACGTGCAAAAATCCGGGAGTGAACCCGCCGGAAAACTAACCCGGTTCGCCTTGGTGGGAGGCAAGTAGTCTGACAACTACACCACCGTGGCCCCCTTAGGGACTGAAGTATTCCTTCCGTCTTGGATTTATTCCAAATCTTCGTTATCCAACTTCATGCCCTGATATTAAAAATTAAAGTTGACATGATATGAAGGACCACTAAATATAATTTTATTCAATTTGTACGGTTTCAGTAGTATCCGTAATTTTCCACGTGGGGCATAAATGATTTAAATGATGAGGCAACCCTTGGTTAGTGTTACAGATGTGAAGCGAATCACGTGAGAAAAAGAAGTCGGATTTCGAAACAACTGTTAAGTCGATACCTGTGCCTTTGCAAGTGTGGTTTTTAAATATTGAATCTGCAAATTAAGTTATGGAGGAATATACATACATCCAAATTGGCGAGTGTACATGCCGCTTAAGTTACTCCGATACTGAAAACAATTTTTTTTTTTTGGAGTACGACTAGTTGTGGAATCTTTTCGCGAAAAATAAAGACGCCAATAACAAATATCTAGGCCCACGCAACAAGTTACTCTATAGGTTATTAAATACTTCAAACTTTCCTTTGGTTGTTTGCCGCGCGTCTTAGAAGACAAGTCATTTTTTTGCCTAACTGTGCCAATGAGAATCTTGTTACCTCGATATTGGACGCCCGTGAATACGCGCGATAAAAAAAGTCTCCAAGCGGATCAGAGTGTTTTTCGGAGTAAAGACAGTCGTGGACTCTTTCTGTTAAAGTTATTAATATAGGTCATTTTGCAAATTCATTCTGTGTATTCTAGAATTATAGTGTTCGTTTTATTATTGGACCATGATAGTTTTGACCCACCCCAAGAGACTTTATAGCCAGCGATAAACAGTAACAGTATGTGCAAGTTACATAAAAACAAGCCTGTAGCCATGACAGCAGTAAATTAATTAAAAATTACAGCACGTATATGTATAAAGATGAGTAGTCTAAACAGTTGCTAAATGAATTCACGAAATTCACATAGGGGAGAGCAGGGTAAAGTGGCAAGTGCGGGTTAAGTGGCAAGTGTGGGTAAAGTGGTTATAGGCTATTCACGATAAAGTAAGCATTTTTTGAAGTCCTCTCATTTGGAATAATAGTCAATAAATATATTTTATTGTAGCCTTAGACGTTAACATTCGAGTCCGGTGAAATATATACAATATTTTTATTACTTAAGTGGCAGTATCTATTTTGAAGATATGTAAAATGATAAAAAATGGCTATGGGGAAAAATGTAACTAGTTCCTCAAAAGTGCTTACTTAATTGTGAACAGTCTATATCAGATGTTACTCCACTGGAGAGTGCTGCAGTCTGATGGCGAGGATTTAAAACAGTGAAGATGGAAGCCATTAGTGTTCTGAGAGCATCTGAGCTGGTTGTCTTACAAGTTATTGGTTTTATTTAAGTTTCTGTGGTTTTTATTTATGACTGAGGTAGAGTAAATCATGAATACTTTTAATTTTATCTCACTACATAGTAGGTTTGTAATTATTTACTATAATTCCACTACAAGATTATGTACTAGATTTTGAAAGCAATTGCCGTGAAATTTATTAGATAACTTAGTTTTTTTTTACTCTATACAAGGTTTTGTGTGTAGTCGCATCAACGAGGGCAAAGTGACCAGTCACCTAGTTTCAAGAAACGGGTTGAAACATTCGCCAGTTGAAAGCGCAATGATTGCAGTTAGCAAACAGAGAGGTAATACTTCTCGACATGTAAAGTAACGCTAGGAACAACGCAATCGGTTCTACCATACAGCCGGAACAATAGGCCAAACGTACTTTAAACGCTCGGCAAAGGCCGAAGCGTGTCTGTATTGGTTTTCGTGACTTACTGGCATTTAGTTAGGTCTCAAACTAATGGATGTAGATTATATATCAAAAGGCAGAAACTGTTAAATGCGAAGAACGTTAGTGGCCATTCATTGACCACTCTACCCGACATAGTAAGTCAAACTAACTTGTTTAATTAATTATTGGCATTTAAAAATTTGGTATATGCTGTTAACGGTGAAGTGAGCACTTTTGAGTGCCTAGTTAATTTTTAATTTCAGTAATATTTTATTATTTAACAAACCCCTTTAAATAAATATTGCCACGTAAGTAATAAACACAGTGTGCAGATTTCACCGCACCCGGGGAGATAACGTCCAAGACTAAAATAAAATTTATTTATTGACTATTATTCCAAATGAGAGGTATTTCAAAAGTGCTCACTTTGCAATGAACAGCATATAAGCATATTTCTTAACAGTTTTCGTGGCGATGGTTTCCGTAATACTGTAAACGTGGGCGCAAATATTTTTTTCTGCAACTCGATCGTGATCATGTCAGTTTCATTTGGCTGCAGCGGCCAGCGGGCGTGCTGTTGAAAGCAAGTTCAGCCGAGAACTCTTGAAGAGACGACACACACTCCCCCCCCCTTTCCTAACCCCTTTCCTGCCCCAGGGTATTATCTCCTTGGAGCTTTATTCAGGGGTGGTAAGCTCCGCACAACCTCGACTCTACCACCCTCACACCTCCCCTACCCCCCTCCGTCTCCATTCATTAACCAACTCTCTTCGCGACAACCAAACTTTCACAGCCGAGCAAGATGTATTNGGGGCAAGGCCTTGGAGAATAATGGTTCTTGATTAATTATTAACTTTGGCCCGCAGAAATAATTTCCACCCACCCCGCCAAACTCACCGCCTCGCCGCGCCACCCCTCTCTGCCCCCAAGGTCTATAACCCTCGGGAGGGGGTGTCTTGCTGGTTTGCTCTGGAGTGCGCGGCAGAATTTAGCACAGCCAGGCGCATGAGCGGCATATGAGACATGTTTGACAGCGGCCGAGAAACCACGACCAAAACAGTTTCGATGTATAAAGTAGAAAAAGTTACAAGTGTCCTTACTTTTCATGCAGGATTTAATCAGATTTAGACGACTCACCTTGAGCGATTAAATAAAAAAGACTAAGCGAAGGAAACCACACGATTTTTTTTGAAGAGAATAGACTATTCTTTAATCAGTACTGCCATGCAAAGTAATTAAAGCAGACTTGAACAAAACCCTCCCCTTCTAGCCCTTCTTTCGTTGTTTCTTATTGCATGGTTACATTGGTTGAGACTATTTTCTCCTCAAGTTGTAACGTTTATTTTCGCTTAGTCATATTTTTTTCAGTCACTGAAGGCATTAGATCAAAGTAGAATTGAATCCTGAATTCAAATAAACCACACCATTTCATTGAACTTCGAAAACCACTTAAAAATGTTTCCCCTTACATTTCTAACTTTCCGGTACTTTCATATCTGCCTGTAAAATATGTTTATAAAAATTGCATTCTTAAATGTATACGGAAAATATAATTGACACTTCAACCAATTATTTAGTGGATAATACACAATTATTTTGTCGATCTAGCAAGTATATTTGTTAGTGTGTATTAAATAAGTAAATTGGTAATAACCAACAAACAGTTTTGTGGTCCGTGCAGAATATTTTTTACGTTCACTACAAAAACGTTTTGCATGGGGAATTGCCATAACATTTTTTTTGTGTAATATCCGTGGAACCATAAATCATGTAGGTAAATCATCATGTCACTGAATTTATCCAGAATTCTGTCCATGGACAAAATCAGAAAGCGTTCCACAGTTAGTTGAAGGTAAATTTCCCGTTGTGTAGGTTAACAAATAACTATACAAAGTTATTTAACTTTTTCTTTATTGTTGAGAGCCTAGCTTGTAAAATTTAATTCAAAAGAATACATGAGCCATCGAGGCTTATGTTCTTCTGCTACATGTATGAATTAACTTGTGTTGTGCAGGGACACTCGAACCCTGACGGGAAGGCATCGTCGATCTACAGCCTCGTTGGGATTTATATTATATTTCATGACTTAATCTTTTATATAAATAGCACTCTATGGCTTAATTCATTCTGTTATAGACACTGTTGTTGTTGACAAAAAATATGGAGATAAGTTGTAATTTTTTGTGCATTAATACAGGCAGATTTCCTGAAGACAGTTTGAATGTTTGAATGTGGGCTATCATCAGATATTTTTCGTAAGTGCTTCCAAATTATTTTTGTTTTCTTTCGAACTGAGGACTGGAACCATATTTGAATTATCAAGCTAAGAAGTGGCAATTATTGGCATAGTTGAAACACCAGTGGTCTAAAGAATTCTCGTGTTTTTCCGACTGAATTTATCAGAAAAAATTTTAATTTATCCTTGTATTAAGGTTGGTGCCTTTTATAAAGTTCAGACAACGTAAATTGAGTTATTACAAATAAATAATATTTTTATTTTTATTTATCGCCAAGTATCCCATAAAAATTTAACAAAAGAGAAACAAAGCAAAGCTGGAAAAGAATATTTACATATATTGATACGTAGCCCAAGACTACGGCTGTTTTATGGCTGGAATCTGTATATAAAAATAAATGCTGGCATTTGTTTATATCACAGTTTTTAAGAGCAAGTATTTCGTAAACTTTGTTTTTAAAAATAGTGTTAAGAATTAAAAATAGAAAATAAAAACAAAGAGCAATAAAAAATACTTCATGCATTACTGCAAAAAAATATAAATATATATTTGAACAGGCTTAAGCACTTGATTATATTACAGAGTGCCCCATCACGGAATTATGAGAATTATTTTTAAAACAAATATGAAGAAAATATTTAAAATCATGTGGTTATAAACCAAATATTTATTGTTGTGGTTATTTAGTACCAAATATGGGTGTAATACTTTAAAAAAAAAGTAAATTGATTTTACTAACTATTTAGAAATTTCCATTTAAGATTATTGCTCTTGTTTTGTAAAAAAAAAAAGTACGTTAGAAATATTTACTAATTAGATTATTCCCCATTCGACTGCATAAGAAATTGAATATAGCCATTGTATTTGTACACTATGTTGAATATAGCCATTGTATTTGTACACTATGTTGAATATAGCCATTGTATTTGTACACTATGTTGAATATAGCCATTGTATTTGTACACTATGTTGAATATAGCCATTGTATTTGTACACTATGTTGAATATAGCCATTGTATTTGTACACTATGTTGAATATAGCCATTGTATTTGTACACTATGTTGAATATAGCCATTGTATTTGTACACTATGTTGAATATAGCCATTGTATTTGTACACTATGTTGAATATAGCCATTGTATTTGTACACTATGTTGAATATAGCCATTGTATTTGTACACTATGTTGAATATAGCCATTGTATTTGTACACTATGTTGAATATAGCCATTGTATTTGTACACTATGTTGAATATAGCCATTGTATTTGTACACTATGTTGAATATAGCCATTGTATTTGTACACTATGTTGAATATAGCCATTGTATTTGTACACTATGTTGAATATAGCCATTGTATTTGTACACTATGTCAGGAACTCTATTATGCGCAGCTGTGAATCAATAGGTTTAAAAACATGGCACAGCACCTTGACATTTTGAAAGTACAAATAGCTATATTCTGAAGTGTGTGTGCCTTTTGTTGATCAGCACATTGGATGCACGTGCAAGGGCGGAGGAAACGGGAGATCCCAGAGAAAACCCGCCGAGCAGCGGCTCCATCCAGCACGATTCCCAATTGCAAAATTCCAGGGGCGACCCTGGATGAGACCGCATTGTAAGAGCTTTAATCTCTTATGTAAAGCTAGTAAACTCGTATCGAAGAGGCTGAGTTGAAAGTCTGTAAGAAGGTTCAGTGCAGGGCCTTTGAGTAGTTTTGTATGTATCTGATGCTTATATTTTGAGATGCGGAGCTGTGAAAAGGCCGCTTTTAACCGTTTTGGAGTACTCTGAAATGGCGTTTCTAACGTTAAATAGTTTCGTGGAAAAACGAGTATTTCAAACACTCTACAACGCAGTTCAAACACCAGGTTGGCAGGAGCCTTAAGGTTTTTTTTTTGACGAAACTATTAAGCAGGTTCTCAGTATGTTTACCTATAAAAATACATCATACCCCCAGACGAGGTATGGAATGGTACTTTAAAATTACCACGCAGGCTGTAAATACTATTTTGGAACCCTTCAATATAGCTGAAAAGGCTTATTCAGGCTGCCGTATCTTAAAACATACTTTCAGGACACGATAGAAGCCTGCATTGAACTTTGCTACAGACCTTTAATCAATAAAATGATAAGGTCACCGCTGAAAGTCTCATAGGCGCACACAGCCGTGCGAGAACACTGCACACCAGTTCAGAGCCCTGCGCGTAGCGGCGATGGTGCTATTGCAGCGCGTGCCAGTGTAGCCCTTATAGCTCCCGCGCTTCTCGGACAACAACAAAAAAAAAAGTAGAAAAACGATGCAGACAGGCGGGGGCCCCTCGACGGGGTTGAAGCTGCAGAACCCAACCACGGCGTGGTATCGGATTCCTGGTCCAGCATCTCCTCAAGACCGGGATGCTGGCAAGATCGTCTTCGCGCCCGGCGGTAATCAAGGTGAAGTGAAACCCCACACTGCCAGGTATGCAAAGCCTCCTATTTCCTCTCGACCTCTTCTTCCCGCCCACAGGAGCTGATGAATGTCTGCTCGTCTTGGCGCCGACAAGACGCCGTTCCCCTTCTCTCCCCTCACCGTCCTCCAGATCCGGAGACGCTAGTTAATATCGGGGCAGACGCGCTCGCAGCTCCTTCCCCCTTACGTTCACTCGGGAGGACACCTCGTACCCTCTTCGCCTTCCCAAGGCCTTCCATCTAATACGGCCTCTCTCCACGTGAGGCGAGGACGGGATCTAGTGAAACAGTGGTAGGCGAATAGCTGTTGTAACATATGCCCGTATCAGGCCATTGTAACACGAATAAGGAAAACGAATCCTTACCGTGGATACCAGAAGTCTAATTTTGACTGTCTTCATCTTGGCCCACAATTGAAATCATAACAGTAACCTTAGAACATATATCGTGTGCATAATAACGGTACACTTTTGTTTTATGGCGAATCACCATTTTTATAGCAGAGTAAAAATTCTTTGATGTTTTTTTTGTTTTCAGTAAATAAATGTTTTCTTTATACCAGAGAAAAGAAAGGATAAAGTGACATCAGAACTTTTCTTTCGTGCATTACAGTTTTTAGTGCGTAATGAAATACAAGGATACTGAATATTGAATTCCACAGATTATCGATACATGGTTTTAACCTTCAAAATACAGTGATTGACGTAACCAGAACGATTACTCCTGAACAATGAGGATAGTGCAAAGTTACTGCCATTAGTACATGCCTACATCGCAGTGGTTAGTACTTAAACCACAATAACCTTGCAGCTACAAATCGTACGTTGCAGAAAAGAAAGTGTTTTAAGAGTAGCTACATAGTTAAGGAATCGCGGATTAAGGCTAGGTCCAGCGGGGCTTGCTATCTCTAGGATTAATCCTACCATTAAAAAAAACTGACGCCTTGAATATATGTTTATATTTGTAATATTTATTCCATAACACTTCGTGTACGTATTCTACTATCGTCTCACGCCGTAAACAGCAATGATGTGCAGCACTGCAGTAACACACAGCATCCAGAGTAACCATGCACTATAGTCTATGGCTGCAGTGACGGCAGCTGTGAGGTAGCAACGTACTTCACAATGTATTTCATAATTCTGTACATCCGACTGCGCTTTTACGGAAGTTTGATTTCGAAGAAATTTTTTTTACAAAACCATAATAAATTGATTGCAAATTTACCACGTTAATGTACAAGTAGAATTCCCCCCTTCCCACTTCCCAAAAAAAAATAATTTATAGTGGTTTCTTTTCATTTGTCCGGGAAACAATCAAATGTATGTTGAAATTCCTTAATTTGTTTAGTAGTGATTCTTGACATTCCTGTATTTGAAGCCTTATAAACAGTAAATTGTCCATGTCATAGGCTGAAAACTTTTATTACTGGAAGTTTAATGCAGTTTTCGTTTTCCTATAAAATTTCAAAACATTTTTTTTTNATAGGCTGAAAACTTTTATTACTGGAAGTTTAATGCAGTTTTCGTTTTCCTATAAAATTTCAAAACATTTTTTTTTTAATTTTAATTAACGTTAAGATGTATACACGTAAAGCGGAAAAGTATACTTTGACTCAACGCTTTCGTTAACCGTAANAATTTTAATTAACGTTAAGATGTATACACGTAAAGCGGAAAAGTATACTTTGACTCAACGCTTTCGTTAACCGTAATTTCTAATTAATTTAAAATGTTTATCAGTGCGACTTATCAGATTTCAGAAACTTGTAAGACATCAGTCAAAATTTAATGGCATCTTAATTGCAAATCATATTGTTTGCAAAAGTATTACTTTTGGAAAGACGCTTGGTTGAGTAAGCTGTTATGTTAATGTTCGATAAATGTCTATATTTACAATATGAAAACATTAATTCGAGTGTTACTATTGCATGATGCGGTAATGTATTCTCAAATATAAAGTGCATTCTGTATTATATATAATATCCAGACAAGACATACCGTATTGGAGAGGTATGGATATTTCTGTTGGAATTAATTATTTTGCTGGCAAACAAATACGAAACTTAAATTACTTATGTATGCTGGCTGGGGGAATTTTAAACTTAAATGTTATCAAATAATCTAAAGGAACGATGTATTTCCCTAACATCTAANTATGCTGGCTGGGGGAATTTTAAACTTAAATGTTATCAAATAATCTAAAGGAACGATGTATTTCCCTAACATCTAAAATCATATGTAAACGTTATCCGACATGATAATGGTTTGTGTGAAATTTATTTGCCTGATTTTTTATACAAATTTGTGTGTTAAACATGAAATTTAGACCACAGACGAAGTATCAAAACAATTAAATAAACAGGGGTGGGTTGAAAATTCCGGCGGGAACTATAAAGAAATGTGTTACCAGAGTTTCCAAACAAAGAAGTCCTTAAATANGGGTGGGTTGAAAATTCCGGCGGGAACTATAAAGAAATGTGTTACCAGAGTTTCCAAACAAAGAAGTCCTTAAATATGTCAGAAAATATATAAAACCATTCATGAGGGGCTATAGAAGGAAATTTTAAGTAGTTAGCTTCATATGTGGCATATACCTAAACGTGACTAAAGTTAGAAAATTATGTTCACGTATGTACTGAATGACTATCTGTCAACAGGAATTAATTCCTTTTGGATTTAATCACTGCTTTAAAACTGTTATCTTCACTATCAAAAGAAAAAGGAAATTTATGGAAAATTAGAGAAAGTATATTTTAGAACCAATAAGAAAGTAAGCAACTGAGCATTTTCACATAAAAAATTTGCCAACATACAACTCAGATTTTATCTGGTGGTAGCAAAATTATGAACTGCAAAATGGTTTGCAAATATTTACAAATGAAAAAAAAAATCTTATCGCTGTTTTATTCCTCCAGGATAGAATTTTGCCCAGTCTTTATTGACAAAATAGTTCGTAATAATGACAAAATATGCAAGGCAAGCTGACAGGCTTAACTTATTTTTTGGCGCGAATGGTCAAATTAATATCACTATTAAGATGTTAAATATTTGTAAACATTTTCCGTCAACAGTTAAAGCCGGAAATATTATGGACATATTTAGAACAGTTTTGGTTGCGGAGGGGCGTGGCTACCTAAGATTCGATATTGTGACGTCACGGCCTCCCTCCTGTTCATTTCATCCTCATTGGCAGGATATATTTAACGGCCAGGTGCAAGCAATGTTGAGAATCACGGGCAAACCCCTACTAGCCGCCTGCAGGAAAGTAAGAGTTGATNGGGGGGGGGTAACCCACTGCAGCAAGTGGCTCGTATTTTACTGAGAAGACCTCTTCCCTCCCGCACCCACGTGCCTGCACCCCTCTTGCCACGAACCTCTCATCCCGCATCCGCAGGCCCGTGTGGGCCTCTAAACTGCTCGTAAACGTCAGCCCGAACAGAGCAATATCATCATTTTACCAGCGAACCGCGCGGCGCACACTTCCTGCACCGATTTTTGATCGCGGTGCGTGCGAACAAGTTTCGAAACACACGCCCCTCTGCTGCTTCACCCCGGGATTCGTTTATTTCGCCTGTCAATTTTATCGTCGTAGCGTCAGACAGTTACTTTTTGTTTTCTTTCTTTTAACAATTCATCGTGTCCCCTCTTCTGCGAACGCGTCTTCAAACATGTTATATACAGTCGCAGTCTGTTATTAAGTTGTTATCGGGAAACAATTATAAAAATTATTACAAAAATCAAAATCTTGGATTAAATTTTTTACTGCAGCATAGAAAATTTGTTTTAGAAATTATTTCCAAATTAAATAAGGCTTAAAATTATTTTGAGTTGAATTGAGAGATTTGGGCGGCTTTAAACAACTAGGTCTTGAGAGCCGATGAGGATGAAATGAGGTGAGAGTGGAGCAGCGCCGGAATGCAATGGCGGAGGAAACGTGAGAACCCCGAGAAAATGCGCCAACCAGCGGCATCGTCCGGCACGATTCCTACTTGTGAAAATCCGCGTGTTACCCGGCCGGGGATCGAACCCGTTTAGCCTTGGTGGGAGGCGAGCAGTCTAACAGGTCAGTCACAAATAACTCAAGAACAAATGAGAACTTCTCTAATAGATTTTAAAAAGTAATGCACTGTTTTTGCTGTACTCGTTAAATAATTTACATCCGTGCAGGGACCCATAAATCGACTATTTATATATATTGGTTTCGATAGGTCCTACGAACTTTTCAGAGTATAGTTGAGTAGATAGTAAGCCTGCATAACGTAAAATTATTTCAAGTAATCGATAACTGTAAAATGCTTATAAATACTGCGGANAGTAGATAGTAAGCCTGCATAACGTAAAATTATTTCAAGTAATCGATAACTGTAAAATGCTTATAAATACTGCGGATATCAAGACATTTTTTTTTCTTCATATTATATAAATAGCAAGGAAAGGTTTTTAGCGTACAAGTTTATAAACGAGTTCGCTTTTAAGTGTTCAATTCTCGTTAGTTGTCGTAGGCACTGCTAAGTATTTATATTTTTAATCTCGCATTTACGTAAGTGAACTATAGTTTATTTTTTACCCATAGAAAAATATCATGTATGAAAGAAAAATTTGCTTGTAAAATGCAAAGGCCTTGAAAGTACATAATAATATACCAGAAATTTCGCAAGGTNGTATGAAAGAAAAATTTGCTTGTAAAATGCAAAGGCCTTGAAAGTACATAATAATATACCAGAAATTTCGCAAGGTGTTCAGCGTAAATATACATACATGGAGTTCTACAGACAAAACCGTATCAAGAGATATTTATTAAAATTTATTGCTTAACGAAAATTACTAAGGGTGAATGTAGGGTAGGAGATAGTTCAAAATATCATGTTAAAATATGTATGAAGTTAAACAAACCTACACGGATTCCCTCCACCGAAAAATGTATCGAAAACTCTTCCTTTTCAAAATTAAAGATTCCAATGGAAACGGAACCAGGTTTAGTGCTACTTCGGTAAGGAGATAATTAAATGTTACTCAATATTCTAACGAATCATCTTCAACTTTATTGTGTAATGAAGTGTTTTATTTAATTTCGAAATATTTTCTAGGATTCGCTTGCTTCGTAAAGCTTAAGACTATATTGATGAACTGTTTTTTTCTTGCATCGAATTTTCGTTATTCAAATTTATCCCTATCATTGGTTGTACAAAATCCTATTAATAAATTCTATGTCCTCTGTTAAAAGAAAGATACATTTCATACCTACTTGAATGTACTCCATTTATCACATACTATGTAAGGGGTGAAAGAACGACGACACATTAATTCACCGTTTAACGGAAAATTTTGATTCGTAGATGGGTGGTAGTAGTGTGAACGAAATTCATAGGACATACATTCCTGTCTTTCATAAACAGTCGTTTTACCTTTGTAAACGTATCTTTGTAAATATTTATCGAGATATACAAGATTCACCTTAAAAAAAAAACGCGATCAGTTGTCCTTCACACGGGACATGTTGAAAAAAAAATTGTTCATTTATGTGTGTGTAGAGCAAAATAAAATATTTCGTGTGTAATTAATACCTTTTAGATGGTAGAAATACGCAGTGTATTAAAAAGGTAGTATCCATTCAATCTTCGATTATTATTACAATTCTTAGTAATGAAAATGTATGACCAGACATAAAAAATAAACGCTAGACTTGACATAGAGGACTATTTAACGAATTTTTGAGATTGGTACAGTTTCAATTATACCTGTATTTTACCACGTGGGATTGAAATTATTAAATAATAAGGCAATAATTAACTACCGTTACAGATGATAAACTAATCGTGTAAAAAAAAAAGTTGGTTTTCGAAATAACTGTTACGATGTTTCCTATGCCTTGACTAGTTTGGTTTTTAATATTGACTCCGAAAATTAAGTTATGGAGGAAAGTACGTAAATCCAAAATGGCAAGGACACTTCCCCCTTATGTACACATAGACATAATTATGTGGGGGTTATTGTCATGCGCGTGTACCCATTCTCTGATTGGCTGCGCGAGGCTCTGGGGACGAGCCTCGTGTCTGGTTGGCTATTGCATGCTGCAAAATGTTTCCTATTGGCTGGGTTGCTTGCTGATGAGTAGGTGCCAGGCGCTGATTGGCGAACGGCGTTCCAACATTTCTCTGGCATATGCAGCTTGAGTTCGCGATACAAGCGAGTGTTTCATCTCTGTATTCTTAAGTATTCTATTATAGCAGTTGCTGACGTATACTCTAACTTTTTCGGTTTTCGACAAAAGCTGCAGACTCGGCAAAATTAGCTGATTCATATGATTATCAAGTGAATCACAGACGCCACGACGTTTTGTTAGTTTTCACTTTTCAAATGAACCGCAAATCGTTTGGCACACTGAAGTATCATTAGCTAAAAATAAATGTAGTAGATTTTTAAATCATTGCTTATAATATTGCAAATACTTATAAACGTCAATAATTGTTATTATTTAAAACTCAAATTTATTTAACTCCTGATGAAAAAGTGGAATCCTCATTGTAATTTTTATCTAGGTATGTAAATTTGATATGTCAAGGAAGCAAATGGTTTTCAAAGGAACAATGTAAAAAAAAAATTGTAAAAGAGAACAAACGTCTGAAAAATCAATGTTCGTATACTACAATAGATCTGCTGGGACAGAAAAGTTTCTGTTGTCGAGTTGTTGTGGGTGTTGAGAGTGAACCAGTTTGCCACAGTGGCCCAAACACGGTGAATGCGATTGGAGCTGCTATAACCCAAGACTTTCCAACGTCGTCTTGAGTCGGCCAAGGAAGAGTTCTCTCAGAGAAGTTTCCAGACCAGTGTAAATCATCTGCTGAACTTGAACCGCGCTGTCTCCTGTTGGTTAAGAATCTCACAGTTTTTTTTTTAAATTAACTTGAAATTCCTAATTAGTTTACTTGTTTAACTACATAACTACATTCTACCCTAGCCGAATGTTGAAATGGTTTAAAATTTTATCTGCTGTATTTACCTTCGTCATCAATGTATTATATGTATAAATGTATTGCAAATTTTTTTTGTGTCAAATACAATTGAGTGCCATCGTAGAATTTTTCTTTACCTTTACTTGTGCATTTAAAATATAACAACGCTAAATAAAGTGCAATATTTAAGTACCAAGTAGACAGTAATCCATCCGAGACTAAATTTTACACTTTGCAAAGGGGCTATAATAAACGAACGCTATAACAAATGCGATATTTACAACCCCAGGATAACAGTGGACCATTAAATCTATAGGCAATAACTACATGGGTTGGTACATACCTAAGTTATTAAGTGGCAGAACGCAGTTGCATAAAATAAGACTCCTAACTGTGGCTATTCACGAATTCGCTAACTTACAGAAGGGCAGGTACGACTTCCTACACAGTACAACATAGCAAGTCCGAAATATTTCCGTCGTCGGATCGCAGTTTGAAGTATAATTTACAAAATACCTTTACATTAAAGCGACTGTCACACCATTTCACCCACCAAACACTTCGGCTATGGTATCTATAGTCTTCCGAGTAAGGGGAACATTAGACAATGGCGATACAGTTTTCGTGTCTACAAACGTTGTGTATTTTCTATTGACTCTGACATATTGTTCCACATTTGGTAGGCAAAGGAACGCCATAACAAAAAATAAGGATTAAGTAATTTATTATAGTTGACATACCTTGATAATTAGTAAATTATATTTATTGCAGAATGAAAAATAAATAGGCTTACCTTTTGCCTTGTATACAAGGTAGCGTTATGCTGCTACATAATAGGATGTACCGAGGTTCTAAATTTAATGTATTNAAGTAGCGGTATGCTGCTACATAATAGGATGTACCGAGGTTCTAAATTTAATGTATTTTTTTAAATTAACGCTGAACGTTGTGATTTTGCCTACAAAGAGAAAATGACTGTCAAAAAATGTATCATCCGATCAAAACAGCATTGAGAAGATAAAGTAATTTCAAAGTTGTTCAGATCTAAACATTCTCGTTACAAACAACATTTTTGCCTGCAAGTGAATAAAACACACACATTTCAATTTTTTTTATAAAAAAAGGTGGTTGCGAATTTGTTAAATTATTTTATTTTGCAAACATTTCACGTTTGTACATTCAGAAGACTAGTAGTTGTTTCGTAACTGTAAAATTTATGTAATTGAAATTAAAATTGCAATTTTTTTTATTTTAATCAGAGGTCGACCCAAAGATTTTCACTAGTAGTAGTGCAATTTTACCACTGAAAATTTCACTTACATGAAGTATAGCTTGTTACTGGCAAGGATATTAAAAATAGTATTTTGACACCCTTTCAAATTTTATGACTAAAATAATATTTTCGTTAGTGGAAAGGATAAGTTAGGCATATTATATTTTTAAGTAATATGATATTAGAAAAAAAAAATTAGACAAGCGGAAAATTTTTCTTGCAAGTTTACAACATATAGTCCATTCACGGTTACTTCCACACGCAGCATTTGTGCGCACTCATGAGAACTATTTCTTACTACGTATTTCTCTCAGTTTTTATCCATATTAATTTTTTTAATGAAATATTATAATTTAAGGATAAAATATAAATAAAATTTTAATTTGACCACAAACAAGGCACTTTAATGATAATGGAAGTACAAAACGGTTGTGATACATTTCATATTTAGGAAACAAACACGTCATACGTGGGGTGATCTTTCAAATGTTTTGATGTTTGATTTAAAAGGTGCGAAGAACTCGCGTATATATTGTATAGCTTGCAACGTTATAAAAAAAATGTATTTTTTTCTAATGGTCTTTCATGCAATCTTGTCAAGCGTGTGGTGAGGTATGCTGGTTGCATATACGAACAGGGGCAAACGAGTTCGGCAGCGGGTGAAATGTTGTTGCAGGCGGTGCCTTGCCTGGCTTGTCTCGCGCACGCAGATAACTCGAGTAATCTAACTGGCTACCTGTTGAACCTCCTCAAGGGCACAGATTTCAGCGACAATCCTTTGTAATGGCCGGTACTTGCGGCCTTCTCCCAGCCCCGGGCTATAAAATGGGCTNTCCCCCGATTCACCCCCCGACAAGCCACCCTGCAACTTTTCAACCCCTTCCTCCAGCGGGATTGCAGCACTTTGCTACCCTCATTCGTTCGTCCTTTCCCGCGCGACGTTAAGGAGAATCTCTAAAAAGGAAAAAAAAAATTACACGTCCCAAGGTCACGTCTGTCCATAACGAAGCGTTGCGAATGGCCCAGCCCTAAGCTGCAGTATGCCTTCACGGGTACAGTCCACTCACGGTTACTGCCAACTTTTCTGATCTTCCAGGATATCCCTCCGCCTCATGCAAACAAAGCTTAACCGAGTCTTACAAAATTAAACCAGAGGGACAGCGCACCGCATTCGTGCGCACACAGTGTAATAGTATTTTGCACAAGAACTATTTCTTACTAGGCATTGCCATCACACCGATTTTCTCCCTGTTTTCATTCGTGTTAATTATTATTATTTAAATATGAAATATCAGTATAAGTTCAA
The DNA here is from genome assembly GCA_002778355.1 of Clitarchus hookeri. Taxonomy (NCBI): domain Eukaryota; kingdom Metazoa; phylum Arthropoda; class Insecta; order Phasmatodea; family Phasmatidae; genus Clitarchus; species Clitarchus hookeri. Next base: position 65,762 of record NQII01004098.1, on the reverse strand, counting down.
TTTAATAAAAAAATAAGGTGCGCTAAGGTTGACACGTGTATAAAACGCTTGTGATACATGACATATTTATGAAACAACCAAACACGTCATATATGAGCAAATTATTTAAGGATTTGTTTTGAGAAGGGCAAAGAATCCGCGAAAAGACTACGGCTGAATTTCTCGCAAATAAGATCTGTAACAATAAGAAATTATTACACGCGATGAAACCCACTTAATCAAACCACAGCTGCCACTGTATGCTTTTACCCTTTTCTTAATGACAACTACGCAGGCAAGTCTTAAATATGCTCATTTTAGTAATTTTCGCTCTAATTTCCTCTTTTAATATATTCAATATAATGCAAATAAATTAGAAGTGGCAGCTGTGGATAATAGTTATTTTAACTTTTTTGGAAAAAAAAANATATTCAATATAATGCAAATAAATTAGAAGTGGCAGCTGTGGATAATAGTTATTTTAACTTTTTTGGAAAAAAAAATTTGTTTCCCAGACCATTTGTTAACGGAGATTACAGTGTTTTACTCGACATTACTCGCCAGAAAATCCCAGCTACAATGCTAGTGAGCATTCGTGGCTGTTCAAAGCAAAGTGAGCACTTCCGAAATCAACCTTAAAAAAAAGTCAACTGCCCCTGCCTGCATTTATTTTAACGGGCGCACTGAGTGACATGCGCCCAGTAAAGTTAGTAANGAAAAAAGTCAACTGCCCCTGCCTGCATTTATTTTAACGGGCGCACTGAGTGACATGCGCCCAGTAAAGTTAGTAATGATGGATGGCAAATAGTTCCATATCTTAACGTCGAATAAATAGTGTTAGGTCACAATTCGTGGTAACTTCAATTATTTCTTTCTCTTTCAGTTTTTCTAATGTAACGAAGTGTAAAGATGAACAAATTTGTAACATATTTACTTTTCTAATAATTCCACAGTTTCACCTGACCGACGCATGCATAAAGTGACGAGTCCCACGGCAATGTTAATTTTACATAAGGCTGAGGAATACACAACGTGCATACAAGTAAATTTTAAGCAGGGCTTTCAGAAGTGCTCATTTTCCTGTGAACAGGCTATAGTTATTCTGGCAACGACGTAGGGAAAGTAGTTCCTTGTCTTAACGTTGAATTAACCGTGTTTGGTTAAACATTTATGACTACCAAAATGATATATTTTACTTTCTGCTAGTTCTTAATGCATACAAGTGTAAGAATTATCATACTTGTGAAGTATTTACGTTTCTAATAATTCCACGCATGAATAAATTGCTGAAGCCCATGGCAATGCTAATTTTACGTACGGTACAAGAAAACACCACGTGCATACAAGTAGATCTTAAGCAGGGCTTTCAAAAATGCTCAGTTTAAGGGGGATCAGTCCCCGCCATCTTGTATTTATCCATTTTTCGCAATAACGTATATTTAAGTAGGTTCAACGAATTTTTTTGCACGACACAGCATAAATAATTGCTTTTCAAGCTTTGTGAAATTATGTTTTCACTGCTGTTATTAATTTTAAAGTAGTAACAGCTGGGAAGAAGATAATTATTTTTCCTTGCGGGCAAGTACAGCAGTTAAACTAGCCCACTGTAGCCAAGCATTGCCAACTTCAAAAAAATATCAAAAGGTATCGTTCAATGTCCTGTGATCCGTAAAATTCAATACAAAATCTATAATACAGGTTTTTTCGAAAATTCTAAAAAAAAAAAAAAAAAAAAAAAAAAAAAATGATAGCACCGTATATAGTCTATTCACACGTTTTTCCATCAAACTTTTGAAAAATCACTCAATTTATGACGTATTTAGTTGTCATAAGTTTTTATGCCACTGTTAACACAGATGCGTATTTTTTTCGTTAAATTGATCTATTTTATGTATATTTTATTTATCAATAATAATATTTCATTTCTAATATATTTGAATAAAACAGTGAGAATATATGTAGGTTGGTAGCGCCTAGTAAGAAATAGTTCTCTTGCAAAATATTACTACAACTGAGTGCGCACAAATTCGGTGCTTTGTCCTTTGGTGTAATTTTCTAAACTTAGTTATGGCGCCCGTCTACCTGGCGCTTGAACTGCGTTGCAGAGTGTTCGAAATACACGTTTTTCTACGAAACTATTAAGCTTGCGTCCAACGTGCTGATCTACGAAAAGAACTCACACTTCAGACGAGAGCTGTTAAGTACTTTCAAAATATCACGTACGTTAGAAACATCAATTCAGAGTACTCCAAAACCGCTAAAAACGGCCTTTTCCAAGGCGCTGAAGCTCAAAATGCACGCATCAGATACATACAAAACTACTATAGGGGCCTGCACTGAACCTTCCTTAAGACTTCCCACTAATAAAATAATATGGTCACCGCTGAAAGTCCCATAGGTACACGCAGCACGACGAGAACACTGCACGCCAGTTCAGAGCTTTGCGCTTAGCGGCGATGGCGTACTAGATGCGCGTGGCAGTGTCGCCCTTATCGCTCCCGCGCTTCTCGGCCTAAA
>NQII01004098.1:13255-63071 GCA_002778355.1 Clitarchus hookeri | reverse complement strand
AGTCTTGGTTTTTCTACCTTGTTTACGTATTTAAAAAGAGCGCAGTGGAGAGATTTCGGTGGATTTTAACATCGAGAACTTGATAGTGGGGGGTGGGGGTGGGGATGAAGCGAGGTGAGTACGGAGAAGCGCCGGAATGCCAGGGCGGGGGAAAATAAAGATCCCTAAGAAAATCCGCCGGACTATAGAGCGTCTCATCTTAGATTGCACTGTGCGGTGTAATGAACATTCACTCTCTTTTTCCAATACACGATTTCTGTCGTTAACGCTATCCTCGTTCCTGCGTGCGCTGTTGCCTGATAGTTATCTTTTTGCTGTCTCGGAAAAAAAAACCAATCTACTTTGCGTGCGCGCCGTCCAATAATAATGACAGGGTTTCTCACAGGTTTCAGTTTCACAGGAGCCGCTAAGCTTTGCGTCGCAGGATTGGATTCTTTTACGTGTTGTCAGGGACGTAAACAGAGAAAATTCTCTTAATCGGGCCGTTTCCTTCGCCACCCATTTGTTACTCGGCCTGCCAGTTACGTCGTGATGTTGAAGTAATATGGCAACAGTGCGCGTCATTCTCACTGTACTGCAATCTAATAGTGGGACGCTCTATAGCTAATGATATTATACAGACGTACAGGTATAAATCGTAACGATTGAACTACGAACTCATAATTACATCACAGTATTTATTCTGTCAAAAGTTGGTAAGGTCAATAGCTAGTTGGGTGTAGAAGTACTTCGGAAAAATTTCCTTTAAAAAAAACTCTAAAAAAACGAAACATGCTATATTGCAGGGGATGGTTCTCCTCAAGTCACCGGGCGCTGATTGGCGAACGTTCCGACATTTTGCTTGTTAGTGACGCCATATTGCTGGCGTGTGCGGTTGGCGTTCGCTGTCCAAGAGACCTTTCCACTTCTGTATTACTAAGTTGTCTGTGCTCTTGGTTAAAAATCGACATATTCAACATTCTTTTGAAGAACCGGTATGGTCGATTTCTTGAAGTTCTATACTGATTTACGGTAAATTCCATCGTATTCTCCCTTGCAATAAAAATAAGGTGGGTTGATTTTCGTTGCAAGACAATGTCTCTATAACATTGGCTTACTATTTAAGACTTTTCACAGTAAATTTTGCACTTTTGAACGCCCAGCTTAAGCGCTAATTGTATGCACAGTGTGTTTTTTTTTCACGCCATATGTAAGATTAATATTGCCATAGGCCTCGTCATTTTATTAACCTCGATCAGGCGAAACTGTCAAATTATTGTAAAAAGTTGATGTTTTTCGAATGTGTTAGTTTGTACACTTACATGCATTAAAAAAAACCGAAAACAAACGAAATAATTTCAGTTTCCACAAAGGTTTATCTGACACTTTTAATTAAACGTTACTAAATGTAACTACTTTCCCACCGTCACGTCGTTACCACCCTAACTTGGCACATCCCATTCGGTGTGTCCGTTCACATGTATGCACTTAGGGACAGAGACATTTTTCGAAGGTTGAGTTGAAAAGTGGCCAGTCAACCGTGAACAACCTATACCATCAGTACTGCTAAAATCATGCAATAAAATGTTTACATGATATTTCTTTGCATTTAGTGGTAAAAAGAAAACAATTACTTCATGAAAACATTTAATGATTTTAATTGGATATGTGTTACTTCCAAAGGAGCTCATTCAGAGAAATTGTAATAAACATCCAAAGCATATATTTATGTAAATGTTTTTGGTAACCAAGATTTAAAGTCACATAATATTGAGTAATCTGCTGGCAAACCGGAGGTTTGCGAACTCAACCGTATATCCCTTTACAATCCTTCAGTGCATTCCACTTATTCACTAGTCGGATGCAATTTATTAAGGTGTCCGCACCGCTGGGGCTTGATTGAAATACACATTTTCAAAAACGGACGTGTAAAAACAATAGTTTTGAACAGAACATAAAATCACATTTCAGAGTACTTCGGAATACGACTTCCACGGCATCTCGCATATTGCGAACATTATTTTTTTAAAGCTATTTAACGTAGCTAAAAACTATATTTTCATATTCAATTGGATATCTACGCAACTTGTATATAGCACTGTACATAAATGTGCTGCAAAATAAAACGATATGCTTGTTGCCGATTCCTATAGTTTGTGTAACGCGACAAATGACCTGCAAGTCAATGTCGGGCCCTGCCTGTGTTTAGAGTCGACGGGGCACTCGGTGCGCGTGCACGTTTCGCCCTTATCGCCACCTTGATTCAGAGCCTCAAAAGTGAGAAATAGCTAAAGGCGGGGGTCCAACCACTGATACAAGTGAACAGTGTGCCAGCAGTGGCGAAACCTCGTTGCCACAAACCCATCTACGCCAGGAGAGCGGCGGCTTCCAGTTGCCTTCCGCAGGACGATGCTCGCTTACGACACTCGCCCCCAGGCATCACAGTTCCCCCGACAGGTGTTACATAAGAACTGCTAGAGCGGAACAGGCAACCGGCGACGGAAAGGCAATCGCCGTTCTACACCTGCCAGATAGCCTCTGAATGTATTCGAACATCATTTTTTTCTAACACTCCGCGTGTTCACGAGCGATTAGACAAACCTGCCTCAATCTCGCGTGTATAATCACGCTGCCTTGCAGGTGAGTGATTTATGGGCGTGCTTATATCGGACCCTGGCTAAGTCGCGCCTGGCACCACATTCCTTGCCGTGGCCCACCGGTGCGATTAGCACATCCAAGAGTGTTACAGAGTAGATAATGTCTAATTTACTGTGTTCACTCACTGTAACCGAGACTGTGGAAATGTTGAAAATAAAAAAGAAAACATTTGTCTGGAGGCACGCTTAGAAATTTTTTAACTGGAAGCCTCATTTTCAAGGGAACGTAAATCGCTTTTTTTAAATGACTGTTCCCGTTATCACCAACAATGCAAATCCCTGGTTACAATAAGCAACAAGGCAAGTATAGTATAAAGGCAACGTAAGAACAAAATATCAAAATTGTTATTTGAAGAAAAATATAAAGATTTTAATCCAGCTTAAAAATTTAATATATCATCTTTAAATATAACAGTTGATCTCAAAACGGTGTTACAAAATACGTATTTTCGAAATGGTCCAGCATAAGGAAATGCCCCAAGAAGTAAATTTATTTATTATTGTTTATGCCTCAAAAATAAATTTACTTCAGTAAAGATTTTGGCCAAATTTTTAAATAATACACATATTTAAAGTGAACGACATTTGTAATGGCTATCATAACTATAGGCAATGCATCTTTATTTTAGGATTGGTACATTTGATAGTAGCCTAGAGGCGTTATGTGTTATTTCTATCAGTTTTATTGTAAGGAAACGCAATTGCTATTTAACAGTTAAAACCATTTTTTTCTAATCTGTAAGTTTTGAAGCATTTAAAATTACCCAAGCTTTATATTTACCAGCAGCGAAATGTTTTTGTGAGTAGTTGTAATATTGACAATGCAGCCTCGCATTACTTATTTCTAAATGGTTATTTCTCGCTCATGATTTAGACATACATTTGATATTGGGACAGTCTAAGTTACCAATTAGAATTTATTTTCACAAATTACAAAAATGAGATAACTGAACATAGGTCCTACCCCATGTGCATTTTTATTTTAGCTAAAAATCTACATCCTAAGGTAAAATAACTACCCTTAGAAATACTGCTAGTTCGTTTAGAAGTATTAAGCACCTTACAGTTGTTGTTACAATCACCTCACAGCTGGTAACACCAAAATTACTATTACTCGCATAAATTGTCGTGAGTTATTTAAAATATAACTGTTTATAAGCACAAGTTCGTATACGTTCGGACACTAGTCAGTGTGGGTTATAGACTCGCTGGGTGTTCCAAACCGTTCCTTCAAATAAAACTTAAGAATTGACATTTTTTTTCACAGTCCTCTACATGCTTACATCCGAGTTACTCTTACCTCGTCAACTGTTGCCAGTAGTATAATTAGGCAGGTTATGGGGCAGTGCATTTTTAAATGGCGTACAGGTGCAGAGATCAATGGCCCCTGGAAACAAAGTAAGCAGAGTTTCTGCTTGGCGGGATGATTTAAGTCGATGATCACAAGGTTGCGTGGAACCACTGGTGTTTACTATGTGCATACAGTTTCGCGAGGAACACTTTGATTGTACTGAATCTGTCCTGCTGCAATATAAGATTCTGTTCGTTTTCACACATACACAATAACCAAGATATTAAACTCATAAGGACTAAGGTGGCAAAAACATTGGCATTCTCGCAGACCTCTCAGTCCGATTAGCACTGAAAAAAGCAGCGATGGTCTCGTGAAGATAGAATACCACAAAAACATCGGCTATATATTCTATGGCAGCCCGAAGGAGCTGATTGATGTGCTAAGACTTTTGGTCGCTTTGTAAATGGTAAGCAATTGCTCGCATACCAATAAAATAATGTATTTCATTGTAGAACTGAAAAATGAGGCTCGTACCCTGAGTTGGCTGACAATCGCCTGTAAATTGCAGTTGGCTGCGAGATGCGACTACCTATGGCACGAGGTCGTGATGTGTGGAGTGAACAATCTATTTCAAAGACACCCCATAGAGATAATACTGTAAACTTGCGTGAGCATGTTGGCTGTCATCAATGTATAGAAAGGAAATTAGCCTGGGCCAAGTCAGCCTTGATGAAAAATGCAGTCGATGTCACAAAGGGAACAGTGGACATTCTATCTTAAGGTCTTATCCTTTCCAGTCCTGCAAACAATTTGGGCAAGGAATTCTACAATGTGATTGTCGAAGGATTGGTTAAGAGGTAATACTAATATTTGTTGTGGGAACAGAATTCCTAATCGCGAGTATAACTATACCGTGCACGTGGTACCCAAAGTAGCGAAGGACATTCCTCCTGACGATGTTTTCCGACTCATAGAGGTGAAATAGATGCAAGTGCAAAGACAAGCTCTGTGACCAGGTGTGAGTCTTCGAAAAGGAAAACATATTCAAGACTGGTTTCACTGCGGATTGGTGTCCCCGAACTCTTCAGTGTGAGGCGTATACTTGACTACACTCTGTGGACACATGTTATGGAATATTTTGAGGGTGTAACTGTTTCCAGCGACTTATTTGCCAAGGAGATGCAACCTACAAGATTTCCCGGCGTGTAGTTTGTCGAGGAGCTTCTTAGACGATGAGAGCTGTCGCATATCAAATGGAGGGGTTTCCCAACCTGCTATAATTCCTGGACCATGGATGTAAACATCGGGAAGTGACCTTAGTGTAGAGATGTGTGTGATTTTTTCAAGTGTGTATATTTAAGTAACTATATTTATTAAGTAACATAAATATGCATAAACAGTTAAAGGTCAACTTTGTGTTTGTTTACACATTAATACTACACTGCTGAATGAAGTTGGAATTTATTTTTAAATAGAACAAATTTAAATTGTAAATTTACAAATATTTTTTAACACATTTTTATTTATATGGTAATTGAAACAGTAAGTTTTGAAGGGTTCTGCAGTACTCTAAATATGAATTCACTATCAAAAAAAGTAGTTTCTATTATCGAGCTATGTTGAATTTTTAAGTAATATAGATTTGATAACGAAAATTTTATACTTCCGATTTCTTTGAGGCCTATCTATAAGCCTTTAAAACAAATGTAATTGCTGGCTTGTAGAAAAATTCTGTAGGTCACGATGATGGTACAAATAACTGACATGGCTGCCTCCATATTATCTATGGCGTACATTCCACTGGAATGGAAGATAATAAACTTCTGGCCAACTTGCTCCTTGTTGCCATATCACTGTAGTACTGTCCAAAATACATTGTCCAAGAGCCAGCCTAATTATAATATTGTGGCAATTTAAAGAAGTCATTTTTGCTTTTCTTTGGGTACACACGAGAATCCATGNGCCAGCCTAATTATAATATTGTGGCAATTTAAAGAAGTCATTTTTGCTTTTCTTTGGGTACACACGAGAATCCATGGGAAATATTGGCAAATTAAAAGGCCCTTATCACCATGTGCAGCTTTGTGACAAAGGACTTTATTACATGGAATTCACTCGTTTCTTTGTTAATAACACATTTTTAACATTAAGTCCCAACTAACCAGTTTGTGAACGACGCACCTGTTGCCAAAGAAGATACAGATAATTTCTCTTAGTTGTTCGTTATTGTGTTGTAATGTGCTTGTTTATAGATTAGGGTTCTGTTGGGAATTCTCCAAGAAGTTTGCGAGCAGGCAGAGAAGTATTGAAAAAGTTTGAAAACCTACTTTATCACCTAATTAAGCCCCGAAATATTACCAACTTCTGTACATACTTAATATACCTGAGGCTATGGTTACTAAAGTTCACGTTGTAGGCAAGGTTAATATACTTGTCTGTTGTGGCAGAAATTATTGTTTTGCGCCTACCTATTGCTACAAGTTTTTCACAATATCATTATTTATATAATTTTAATTTTTGCTTTGTTTCGCCGAATCTTTACGCTTAAACACGTCCAGCATTCCCCGTGTCATTTATTTCCAATGAAAATTACGAGATAATTTCACATTTTGTTACAAATAACCGATGTTAGCTTTACATATTCATTTGTATTTAATAAGGTAAAATATGTGGAGGGCCAGGCAACGTGTTTTTCTCATAAAAAGCGCTAAAAACGAAGGCGTTTATTCACAACAAAAAATGTTTACAGCCAATGACATGGCGGCAGGCAGAAGAACAAGTGGCCAGGCACGGCAACGTATTTCTTGGAGGGAAATTCCTCGACTCCGTAGCTTATTTGCAGGTTGATGTATGCGCATGCGATCTCCTGAAAATTTGATCACTGTAATTTTGGGTGATTTGTGGGGAGTCAAATCTCAATCCACGAATACATTATGCTATAATTTATGGAGGCACCGGCGTTTAAAAACTGGTTTCGTATCCTATAATTTTTCAAGTCGTGTGGTATAGCGAATTGTATGGAGTTAAAATTACGCTATTTTAAAACCACCTTCTTTGACGGCCGGGCGTGCTGTTTCCCCTACTAAAAGCGTTAAGGACTTCTTAAGTTACTACCTGTGATTAGATCACAAATAAAGTTTAAAAGTGCCTAAAGAGACTAAACTGCAATTTCTTATACTTTATGGCTTATTTCCGATACTTTATGACGTATGAAGTTTATGAAATTAAGTTATTATGACTACACCTACAGATTTGAATGATTAAAAACATCCGGGTGTTAAGAGATATTATGTTTTTGTGGGTATTTTGTTTTGCTGTAGACCTGCCAGAAAAATAAACATGACCATCATGTTGGATATAAAACACGGACAACTATTTTCACAATTATATATTATATAGAAAAATGCTTAAATTTATGTCGTCATTATAATATTTCTAAATTTTTAGGTAATGACTGCTAATTATGAAGTGTTTGTACTTTTTAAAAATGTATTTTGCATATTGAAGTTTGCACAGAAGGCTGTAGGGCAGTGAGTTCCAAACCATTATTGTCTTAAATACTTGCACAAATTTAGAATCACTATACCGAAGTCTAGACTCGAAGCACATCAGTTCGATCCCTTTGCAACAAAAACTTAACGCTATAGCGTTCGTGGCTGCGGACGATCCTAACAAATATTTCGAATTTGTTCTGTTACTCACCACGCCAGTTATTACGGTAGCAGAAACTGTCGATTAATTTTTCTTGAATTATCTGAACTAATTATTAGGAGACTGCTAAAAAGCGATATTCTAACTCTTTCAGAATCACTTTAATTTACGGTTTTAGGAGTTAAAAAAAAATTGTAATGCGTGCTGTGCTTAAGTTGACAAAACACTTGATTCGTGTCACACCCAATGAGCTCTAAGGCTGTATGTTCGTCTACATATGAACAAATTATGACTTAGACCAGTAAGATGGTTTGTGAATCATTTACCCAAAGGTAAGATCATTGGTCACTGAGCTTTTCAGAGTACAGTGAAGACCAAAAATTACCTACACCTGCGTAATGTACACAATTGTGTAAACTGGGACTAAATTGGTTAAATACACGAATCGTGAAAAGCAGTAGTGCACTCACTGATTTTAAAACGCTTTTTGCAGTTTGGTTAGCACTTGTGTCTATTTCGTGTACTACGTTAGGGGTTGAGAGAAGCGAGAGAATCCTAAGAAAAACTCCCGGACCAACAGCAACGTCCGCCACGTTTCCCCACATGCAAAACTCTAGGCTCGACGCAGCCTGGAATCAAATCCATTTCAACATGACGGTATCCAGTTAGCTAACCATTAAGCACCCTTGCGAATTTCACTGTGTTTTTTTAAGAACTGTCTGCACTCGCACTCTACAGCCGGAACAGGAAAATGCCTGCCAGCGGCATAACCAGAAACTGGAGGAGGGAGGGAGGTTACATTGGCAGTAGTTGTGCTGATATACGTGGTAATTAAGACAAAAATTAGGAGGCAAAATATTTCACAATAAAATAAAATGGGTCATAGTTTACAGCAGTCACATATTATTAAGCATCTTTGCCTTTGCAGTCTTATTAAAAATAACTAATTATTAACAGTCTTGAAGGCAAAGGAGGGGTATAGGAAAGGGGGTTTACAACCTTTAAACCCCTCTCTTTTCATGGCTATGACTCTAATGGCGTCGGATCAAATGAAAGTTCCCGATGCGTTGTAGCAACCACCCTTCCCCCCCACCCCCTCACTACCACAACGCCATTTCCGTCATGAGCCGGGGCTGTCCTTTGGGACGGACGGTGTCCGTTGTTCATTGCTTGGGGAGCGAGGGTTCACTCCCCACGTGGGCGAATGTGTAGGGTGTCCTCCAATCAGAAGAACCAGGGTAGGTCCTGAGTAGAGGAATTATGGGGAATTTGTCACATCGGGACCTGGGAACAGAGAGTCAGAGCTGTTCGTGCTGTCATTTCGGTCAGCCGGCCGCCATTTTGGATCCATGTAACCTTGGCCTTTGACTCCCAAAACATAAAAAAAAATTAAAAAATTATATTAAACAAATATTTTAAAACTATTTAAAAATTACTACAGCATTTATATAAAAATTTTTATTGAAAAACTTAAATATCCGAAGGTTCCTCACACCCCCCTCCAACCATACTCATTCCACCATCTTGGTAGGTGCAGCCCACCATCTTAATAGGCATAAGAGTCCCCGTCCGCCATTTTGGTCGGTGCAGTCCACTATATTGGTAGGAGCAGCCGTCGGTCAGCTTTGTCGGTGCAGTCCGTAATCATGGTAGGCTTCAAAGCCACCGTCCGCCATCTTGGTTTTTTCGTTTGTCATTTATTTACATTGCTGGTGCTGTCCCCCGCACCGCGCCCAGCAGACGACTGACCCCCTCCACTTCCCCCTTCCAATATATTTAATTGACCAATTGACCCAACCCTGACTCTCATTGGCTGATTGCCCACCCCCTTTCAATATATTTATTTGCTCCGCCAATGTTGCTCATTGGCTAAATACTCGGGTGTTTTCGGAAACCTGCGTTTGACCAATTAGTCGGTTCACATCCACCCCCTTCCATTATATTTAATTCCTCCGCCGATGTTTCTGATCGGCTAATTACTCTGTGTTTTCGGAAACCTTCGTTCCGACAAATCGGCGGCCTACTTAAATTGCGACGAAGGACTGCTTTTTTCCCTTTCAAAACTCTTTACAAGACTCACCCTGAGCCCCCTCAGGAAATCAGTCTTTTTTCTCGCTCTTAGAAATGTACGCCAATTTTCCGAGCCGCCATAAAATCCTTTCGGACATTTTGGCATTTGGAAGGGTGCACTCGCTTAGTGCCTTGGACAAACGGGATGAGTTACCATACCTACCGAAAGAATTTCTCCTGGTCTACGCACCTTACGAGATTTCGACCGTATTAAATTATTTGCCATCCTACCTACAGCAGGACAAAGACGTACGGGAGTGCTGCTCGGCGGGCCTTGCCCCAACCCCTGCCATGTGGCGTGACGGGATCAGAGGTGGTGCAGCCCTCGAAACACTCCTTGCATAGGAGGCAGTCCAGTTTGTCTGCCAATGTCAGTCAATGAGAATCAGAGGTAGGGCAATTGGTCAATTAATTATATTTGAATGAGGAGTCGAGGGGTCAGTCGTCTGCTGGGCGCAGTGCTAGGGATAGCACCAGCAATGTAAAACAAATGACAAAAGAAAAAACTAACATGGTGGACGGTGGCTTTGAAGCCTACTATGATTACGGACTGCACCGACATAGCTGGTGGACGGCTGCTCCTACCAATATGGTGGACTGCACCGACCAAAATGGCGGATGGGGGCTTTGATGCCTATTAAGATGTTGGACTGCACCTACCAAGATGGTGGAATGTGTATGGCTGAAGGGGGGTGTGAGGAACCTCCAAATATTAAAGTATTAAAATAATATTTTTAAATAAATATTTTAGTAATAAAATTAAGTAAATTTGTTAATATATATTTTTTTAATTTTTTGGATTTTTTTGGGGTCAAGAGGTCAAGGTCACGTGGATCCAAGATGGCCACCGGCTGACCGGAATGACAGATCACGAACAGCTCCGACGCTCCGGTCCCAGGTCCTGATGTGCCAAAATCCCCATCATCCCTCTACTGTCCTGCGACTGTGAGGAGCGATGACCGTCCCATGACGCCAACTGAGCTACTCCTTGCCGAGGGAAGTCAACTTCTGCGATCGCAGATGTCTGGAAAAGGTTGTCGCTCGTGTACTGACTTCAACGCACAGAACGACGTCGAGATGAAGGGACCTCCTAACCCCTTCGCGACACAATTTAGTTTTTGATCACCGTCATTTAAGCACCTTTGCGAACCCGCCTTTGAAAAAAATTCCAATGTACCACTTGACAAGACACAAGGATGTCAGTCATTGTGAAAAGTTTTATTTCTTCAGTGAGACCAAAGTGTACATTATTATAAAAGAGGGAACTAAGCAGTGATTAGTCACAAACCAAAAATATTAAAGTTTTTTGTACGTTTAATTTTTTATTGTAACATGAGCTGTATATCTATGTTTTATGGACTGTTTTAGAATAATTTTACACTCCGTCAAAAATGCGCCTAACTTAACCAATTAAATTTTTATCTGAAAAAGTCTTTAACTACCAAGTTTTTCAGTAGAAAAGAAGAAAAAAGAGCAACATACTATATTGTAAACCGAATCAGGACACTGAATAATATTTTCTTAAATAAACATTTCGTATTTTTTTCTCAGATAAAAAAACTAAATAATTGGTCGTAGTCCGCACAAGTCACTTGTAAAGGTGTACTTATTAATTGCTTGCTGTTTGTGATAAAAAAAAATATTTATCTCACACCACACTCATGACTTGAAAATTTTGGATTTATTTATTTTGGAAAATAAAAATACATAAATTATGTGGGGAAAATGTATGAAATCCTATGACAGACGACGTGAGGTCACGGCTAAAAGCGAACTACACTTGATAAGCGTGACGTTAGAAGCACGTGTTCTACACGTGTTAAATCTTGACCTTATCACCACTTCTCAACGCGTAGACATACTCTATACTTACGTTGAGGAAAGTAATTATTTAGGTCAACGAAACTAATGTTCAAATAATAATGCTGCATAAGTGTTCTGTTATCGTTTATGTATTTATTGTCCTGCAAGCAAAACACGCAGTAGAGTTTAATAGAGGCAATTTACGGTTACTTCAGACTTTTCTGAAGCCATGCTTAAGTTCTACTTCCAGAATATTCCTCCGCCCCATGCAAACAAAGCTTAACTAAGTCTAGAAAATTACACTAAAGGGACAGCGCACATCATTTGTAAGCACTCAGTATATTGCAATTTAGTTTAAGAACTATTTCTTACAAAGAATCACCAAAGCACTTATTTTCTCCCTTTTTTTATTCATATTAATTATAAATTAAATATGATTTATAAAGGAAATGTAAGTAAAAGTTCAATTTAATCAAAAATAAGATACTTTTACGTTAACACTAGGAAAAAAAAACACTGGTGATAAATTTAGGAAAGAAAAAAACAAATCATACATATATGGGGTGATTCTTCTTTTAAGGAAGCACAATCTAAGATCAGCCAATTTATTTTCGTTGACATAATTATTCGGTATTCGGTTCGCGCATTTAAAACAAAAAAAAACTGGGTCAAACAAATCTTCCCCTCGGGGCTCCGAAGTGGGGCGCGGTGTCCCTGATAGAATCGCGCACGCCGGGCGTCGAACCAACACGCCCTCGGGGAAGGAGGCCCAAACCCCCCACTCCCTCCCTTGCTCTCCCCCTCTCCACATCAACAGTGTCCACCAGCGCTGCCTGGCGGCGGGCGCCATTAATTACCGCCCTGCGGGGGCGAGCGGGGGCCACCGCTCCCGGAAATTAAAAGTGATAACTCAAACATTTTGAGGCGCGCTCGCTCGTCGGGGGTTGCAGAGAGGAGAGGAGAAAAAGAGAGAGAGAGAGAGCAGAAGAGAGAGGTTCCCGGTGGCGGCGGAAAGGGGTGTGGCGTGTAGGGGTTGCGAGGGGGTGAGATAAGTTTCCCGCTGGCCTCAACCCTTCCTTCCAGGGGTCGCAAGCGAACCTCTCCGGCTTGAACCTTGCCCTTCATTTCTCCCCTACTCGCGAGGAACATACGGGAACCTTCCATTTACGTCGGCGTTCCCCTTCCCCCTCATTAGAGCGACCACCCCCGCCCGGTCGGTCAGTCTTCACACCGCACGCACCTGAGTCACAAAGAGACCAGTTCCCTGAATTAAGATGGATTGCTCCCTAATGACAAGGGCGGGACAAACAATTAGCTGACGGGGGGCTACAGGGGTTCGTGTAAACGATCGCCGGTGAGTGACACCGGGGTTGAGCGATGGCTACGAGATTGCCAGCTCGGACACCCACGCCGGAGAGTTGAATCACGTCCGTGCACATACTCGTCGCCTAAGGACTGGCTTGGAAGAGATCCTTCTACGATAGCAAATGAGTGCTTTCTTCGCTTGTGTTCCTTGCGAGAACTCCTAACTCGTATTTGCGAAGAATAGACTGGTCAAGGCTGTTCACGATCAAGTGAGCACTTTTGAAATCCACCTTGGAAAAAAATTTAATGCTCCTGCATGCATATATTTTTAACGGAGAGCTGAGTGGCATGCGCTCAGTAAAGTTTGTGATGGTTGTGGGAAAGTAGTTCCATGTCTTGACGTCGAATTAAGAGTGTTATAAAAACTTAAATGATTTATTTCACTTTCTGTTCTTTCTTAACATCTAAGTTCACGAATTAGCAGATTTGTAGATTTGGCCAATCCGAGGGCAATGGCTGAGTGCTGCGGATCTTCGGATCCGCCGCCATCTTGGAATTTCCAGTTTTTCGCTCAAAATGTTTCGTTTTACCCCAGAAATAATTTCATTAATTAATAATTTTACCAAAAATTCCTATAATACCGTCAAAATTTCCCTTTTTTTTTTCTAAAATCTTGAGAAAAAAAAAAGTGCTTGCTTTTCAATGTGGATGACTGGAAACCCGAAAGCCAATTTTCGAAACATTTGAAAGATATGGGGAAAGAGGGGGGGGGCACACTTGCTTAATACTTGTAGGCCACCGCCCCCTCACCACACTCTAGCCAAGCTCACCTCACCCCCTTCCCACCGCCCAATCTAGAAAAATAAAAAAAAAATCACAAAAAAAATATTAAAAAATTTATTTAAATTAAACAAATAATTATTTAAAGATGTACATGTAGGAGGTCCGGGATTCGATTACAGGTGGATCGACTAAGCTACCGACACGACTGGACTTCACCAGGTCGACAAGTGTCCATCTCGTCAGCCATGTTGGATTCAGGTGACCTTGACTCATGACCTTGAATAACCTTGAACCCAAACAATAAAAAAAAATCCCAAAATATTATAAACATTTCAAAAATTTATAACTAATACGAAAAAATTCAGAAAAGTTAAATATATTTAAAAAGCATTTAAAAAACTTACATTTCTAGACGTTTCCACAGTTTCATGCCCAGTATACGACTGGCCTCACCAGGGTTTGGGAGGCTCGCTTTTCTAGGGCATAACAGTGGTGGTCATATTGGTTTAATAGGCATAGGGTATGAAAATCGAAAATCTGTATTTATTATCCGATTTTAAAAATTATTTTTTAATTAAATAACAATAATTTTTTTTGGACAGAAACTGTACTTAGAGTATTACGGAAACATGCAAAAAAACTCTCACTCAGTTACTGTACTTCTAGTCTCCTCTTTTGAAGTCTAATTTTTTTTTATGCCAGAATATGTAAATTATTTATTGTCTAAACTGTTATGTAGTATAAGTATGCTACTTAGAATTATTATTTTAATATATGTATATGTGACCAATACAAGGCCTTCATACGAGTAGCAACCGCCTGCCCAAGAAATGTTATAATATTGGTATGGATAATCATCTGCCATCACTTTTATAGGCATACTTAGCGTTAATTGAAACACCGTTGTTGTGCCTGGGCTGGTCACTTCTCGAGTTAAACAGGTTTGCGTCGGGCCGCTCACAGTGGGACGCCACAGTGTTGTGGCCGGTCACGGTGACGCGACGGTAGCCGAGCCCAATCACCGGTGACCGATAGCACGGCACTTGGAATAGACGTTGACACACGGGTATATTTTACATAAGCTACTATAACTTTCGCTGTTCCAACAAAGCATTAAAATATTCAGTTGACTAGCAAATATATACGGATCCACACTTATCTTTAGACCCACGTGTGTATGAGATTTAGGTTTTGTATTGTTATTTCAATAAAGGGACCTAACAGTAATTGTAGTATCAAACTCAGCATATTTCTAAGAGTGTTGCACACCGGTGCCATTCGAGCGTTTAACGCAAGCACCGGTGACCGTCTGTGGCGATGCCATACAAGTATTCCTGTGTGAATATGTAGATTACGTAGGGCTTAACGTATCGTCGATAGCGAGCGAGGTCTATATAGACGGAGAAAGTTGCTCAGCGTAGCAGGAACGGGGAATAAATGGACCTTCGCCTGCAGAATCACAGCGTTCGCCTGGACTGATATCGGGAAAACCATGGGAAAATCGAAATCGGAATGGACGGAACGCGATTCGAACCCCGGCCCTCCCGAATGCGAGTCCGCAAAGCGAGCGCTGGTTGGCGACTTACTTTACGTTCCTCTACCTTTCCAGGAAACGCGGCCGGAGGAAGCTGGCTGAAGTCGTGTTCACGCATATTCAAATGGCGCGCGATTGCGAGCAAGTAACCTTATTTCCGTGTTCCGTTCAGGTTCGGTTCGCATTCGTTGCTGGCACGTTCGTTGTCGATCTTTCGTTGAACCGCCAGAGGATATGCGCATTCGCTCGTGTTTTCGGTGTTCCCGCATCGTTTACACCGGGGCGAGAAGCTCCGGACCAAACAGGGGAGCGAATAGTAGCAAACGTTTGCGAACAGTTCGCTTATGCTCGTTCGCACATGCTCGCTTCACGTTACACGTAACACGCATCACACTACACTTTCACTTGTACGTTACACGTGGTCTTCTTGAATGGTGCATAATGATTCTTCGCGTATGCACGTAACCTTCGTGTGCTGAATAACAAAAACGGGAATAGGTATTATTGTTTTTAGAATTGCAAACTGTGAAAATTCAGAGTTAAACGGGCGTGTTTGTGTCTTAGCATTGACGTGGGCTAGAACAGTTTCCGAAAATATGGCGTCCGACATTTATACAAACATTGAAAACTAGAAGAACGCCATAACCTCTAAAATGAAATGCCTCTGGGGGATGTAGGCATGTTTCGCTTGTATACGAGAATAAATCGTAAGTAATAAACTTTGATAAGGTGAAAAAATGTAAATTTTGTTTCACGAAGCAGGCCTACTAAAATTAGCAAAGATTATGGTAAACATTCCGCATTTCGTGCAACTGAGAAAAAAATTAATAAACTGCGGGAATGTAAATTCGCCTAAATATTTACGAATTAAACTTAACTTCTATTACCCTTTCGTCCTCATTTCCAGAAAAATATTATACTTGCCATGCGTCAATTAAAAACATGAGCAGACGACATCGCGAACATAAACGTAAACCTACGAAAAACAAAGGGAAAACCAAATTGTCCAATTTGTGATTGGCCCGCGAGATAACGTGGTGCGAGGCCACGCGTTATGGTAAACTAGACACTGACCACCTTTTCCTTCACGTGAGATGATCGTGATTAGGTCGCCTTGAAACACGTTAGTCAATATGTAGCCGGCTTACGCGAACGTGCTACTCGTTACGCGTTACGTTGAACGTGAATCCCGGCCTGAAAGGAGTTTTACAGGCGCTCGATTGTTCTGTGACGAAGCAAACACCTGACCTCTGTCTTCAGGAGCAGTTGCTTCAACCCTAAGTTCCACGGAGGCGATAAAGAAAAGACGAGAACTGCTCCCCCCTCCACCACATCAACCCCAGACACTTCCTCAATTAAACACTTGCGTGCGACGAGCTCACCAACCCCCTGCCAGCAGGGAGGGAATTTTTTTTTTAAAAGGACAAACTTTCCTATCGCGTCTCGCGCACCCTCCCAACGGCGTGGCGTCACCCCAACCCCTCTTACCGTTCTTTTGACGACCCCTGCTGTGCTTCCCAAACAAACTTTCCTCATCAAGCGGCGTCGTTAATCCGGCCGGTGCCTCGGATGGACGCACCGACTCCGAAAAAACAGCGACGCGAACAAGGCTAAAAAAAAAAAAGCAAACAAACATATATCTGTATTTGCGTAATTAACAAACCCACTTAGAGTTCTCAAGGATGCCCACAAAAAAAAATAACTGATGTGTGTTCGTATGAATTTCCTTAATTTACCGCAAGGTATTTACAATCCTGTATTCATGCTCGTGAAAGTAAAAAAAAAAACCGTTATATATTACTCCAATTGGTAATTTGAGCGTGTACACATATTTAAGCCTACCTACATTAAACGATAGGTTTGTAAGATTGAGGGAATTATTCACTAAAATTATGCCACTAAAAATCGTCGTGATGCAACCTTTCATAAATCACATCTTCTCTGGAAGGGCAGTCTCCTCAGTGCATAAGCGTAGATGTGTCAAAGCGCGGTGTATAAATCCGCGTGTATTACGGTTAGGACAATGCAAAGTCCAGCAATTATGAACACATGATTTTGCTCACTTATCCCAGCTCTCATTATGCTTCACGACTTTGTTATAAAGCAACGTTATAAATCTATAACGTTCGCAGGTATCACTGATTTCAAAATAGTACACTAATTTTCCATTAGTGTACTTTGGTACTTTCGTGCACTGAGACACGAATGGTGGACATCCTGAGCATGTCTGTGAAAAAAACCTAGCGATGTTGTCATATCTTGCCAATTTCTGTGCGGTATTGCATTTAATTGCAATAATAGTTAAGACAGCAATATGAAAATTATAGAATGTTAAAATTGCATTTTATGCTACAGATAATACTTTAATTACTAAAGCAATAATTCTAAAAAAGGTTAGATCACCATTCTACCAGAACCTAGGGTTGTAGGGTGTTAATCTAACTTAGGATTGTAGGGTTTTAACCTAACATACTATATTATTNTCTACCAGAACCTAGGGTTGTAGGGTGTTAATCTAACTTAGGATTGTAGGGTTTTAACCTAACATACTATATTATTCTAATCTAAGATTTAAGGGTATTAAAGTAACAGTAAAACAAACCGGAAGTATATGAATTAACTCACCTAGGTAAGCGGCGAGTACAATTCCACTGTCCTTGGCCAATTAAGCTACTGTCGTGCATGACTTACACCTAACCTCACTCGACAAAACACCATTATATACTAAAACGTTTAAGTAACACCTGCCACATAGACGACTGTCACTCACAGAAAAACTGTGGCAACTGAAAATATCGCATATAGAAGTTCTATTCACAGTTTCTTCACACTTTTTGAATCAAACATTTGAAAAATCACCCCATGCACGACGTGTTTGGTTGCTTGCTATATATTTTGTGTTTCATAAACGTTTTATACTTGTGTTGACATAAAAGTACCTTATTTTCAGTTAAATTGAACTTTACTTATATTTTTATCTATAATTATATTTCATTAATAATTAATGTGAATACAATCAGGGAGAAAATAGTAGTGTTGGTAATGCATAGTAAGAAATAGTTCTTATGGAAAACGTTATTACACAGAGTGCGCACGAATGTGGCGCGCTGTCCCTTTGGTGTAATTTTCTAGATTCGGTTAAAGATTCGTTTGCATGAGGGGGAGGAATATCCTGGAAGTAGAAATTTAGCAGGACTTCAGAAAGATGTGAAGTAACCGTGAATGGCCTATGACAACTGTTCCTGCAACGATGGATACAACTGACACGTGTAATGAACCTTGAATGAATGTCAATAAGCGTGTAATAACCACGGAGTGTTAGACAACTTTCACCTGTCGACTTCTATGCTTTGCGTCACCTCCATCGAAAATGAAATTTTTCAAACTTATATTGCTTTACAATCCCCATTTTATATTTTATTTTTGAGGCCATGCTGTAAGGCACACAAAAATGCGAAATAGAAACATTTCAGAAATAAAAATACATTCGTCTTATTGAAAAATTCAAGTATATCTACAAACAGAAATATTGCACTGATGGCCTCAGACAAAACCATAATTTGTTGCACTTACTTCCGAAATAGCGATTTTACATATGGGATTTTTTGCATCGGTGTGATTCACTTTAATAATTTGCTGGAAAAATGTCTTCTTTTCACATAATTACTGCTAACCCATGGCAGTGTTTATCGCATATGAAATGGCGTGGAAGCGTCCAAGAATATGAAATAGGCTTCCATATCATCTTAATGCGTCGTCGCATTTTGTTTATCTCTCGTCCTTCGCTTTTTTAAACCAAATAAAATATTTTTTTCGCTGGCGAAAGATAAAATACAATGGGCCAAGTTTGTTTGCTGTTTAATGCGTTGTCGCGCACAAAGATCCCAGAGGACAGGAACGACAAAGAGCGAGCAGAAAAATGAATTAATGCGACACCGAGGAGACGAGAATGATGAGCGTAAGAGGGAAAAGGAGAAGAATAAAATGACGAAGAGTGGAAGCGCGAGGGAGGGCAAACGTTAAGACTTGTGAAAAATTGTTCGCGACAATGACCCGGGATCTGTGATTTTAACAAACAAACAGAGAGAGAGAGAGAGAGAGAGNTGTGAAAAATTGTTCGCGACAATGACCCGGGATCTGTGATTTTAACAAACAAACAGAGAGAGAGAGAGAGAGAGAGAGAGAGAGAGAGAGAGAGAGAGTAAAAAAAATTACAGCGTGAGTTTTGGAGCAGGGAAAGCTTTTGTGTGTGTGTGTGTGTGTGTGTGCGTGGACGTTATATTTTTTTCGAGCTGCTCTTAGTCACCGGTATGTCATCGTAATGTGCCTCTGTCGCGGTTATTTGTACACCTTAACACTGGTGTACACTCGTGGAAACATATTTGTTAACATGTGCATTGGAATATAAAAAAAAAAGACTGCACAGCTGCAGTAGCAGAAATTAATAACTGCATTCGGTAATCTTAAGCGGAAAATAAACATTACTTTTTCTTACCTTTCAATGAAATATTCCCTAGCCACCTTGTTCGTCAACAATAATTTATGGTTACCATATACACATTTTCCATGTCTACATGAGTTGTACTGTAAATCTTAGGGAAGGAGATTGAAGAAGGGTTAGAAGTATACTCGACTTAAATGAAACTACAAACAGGTCAAGCATCGCAGTAAAGTTGATACCATGGTTCCATTATTCACGTAATTCATAAGATACAGTATATCCCAATTA
This sequence comes from Clitarchus hookeri, assembly GCA_002778355.1. Taxonomy (NCBI): domain Eukaryota; kingdom Metazoa; phylum Arthropoda; class Insecta; order Phasmatodea; family Phasmatidae; genus Clitarchus; species Clitarchus hookeri. The sequence continues at coordinate 43,266 of NQII01004098.1, read as the reverse complement.
ATTGCTCAATGTATCACACACGGAGTAAAAGATTGGAGTGTTACTTTAAATATATGTAATAAATTATACATTTTGGAACGCCTATCAGTGTTACCCACTAGCAAAAATATCCAGCTTGAAACAAAAGTTGCTTGTATACTGTTCGCGGTTTCTTCACACTTTTTGAATCAAATTTTTGAAAAATCGACCCACATATGAAAGTTTGGTGGGTTCCTAAATATGAGAAATATCACAGGCTTTGTATTAACATAAAAGTACCTTATTTATGTATGAATTATGGTTTAACCTGTATTTCGTCAATAAATTAGAATATTTAATTTATGATTAATATAAATAAAAGCTGGGAGAAAACAGGTGTGTTGGTAATGTCTAGTAAGAAATAAATCGCACGCAAAATGATATTGAACTAAGTGCGCACGAATGTGGTGCGTTGTCCCTTTGGCGTAATTTTCTAGACTTAGCTAAGCTTTGTTCGCGTTAGACGGAGGAATAACTTTAAAGTAGCACTTAAGCAGGGTTTCAGATATGTTGGAAGTAACCGTGAATGGGCTATACGGAGAAACGTAGACCGGCGCAAGACTGGACCTCGAGGACCTAATATCATTTTAGCAGTGAGTGTACCGAGTTGGATTCAGAACCCAAGATACATGATACGCGATTTATTTTCATAATGCAAACCACCAACCAACTCACGCAGCAACGGGGAAAAAAAAAAATATGCATCAGGGTTTCTCTGAAAAGTTGACGAAAAATGAGGAAGAATTAACAAAAAAGGGGGACAGGCCGAAGGGACGAAAATGTTGGAGGTTTGATGTCAGCGTTGAAAATAATATGAATCGTTATACGACGTAGAAAATTATAACTCCCCCCTTCCTCGGAAAAAGCAAACCAGCTTAAATGCATTCTCCCGGTGGGGAATAAATTGGCGACGTGCGTTATTGCCATGCATAGTTCGTACAGTAAATTTTCATCAAGAATTGATAAAGGAACACCGCTGTTATTAGGCGGTTTGCTATTTACGCTGTATTGATGCCACAAAATACGCCTCGTGCCGCAACACTTATCATCTGTAAATAATGCAAGTCATTCAAATTTTACCACGCCGCACTTTTTTCTGATGCATATGTTACTTGTCCTCTAGTAAGTATTAATACCTGCATGAAATTATTCATACCACACTAAAACAGACTGTAGCCTTATATGGTGAGACCCTCTTATCCACGATCGGAAATGAGTCGATGCACTTGACATCTGATTGTAATTTAGTCTCCTTGCGTTCACATTAATATATTCACTATTAATTTTTTTTTCATTATAATGTCAACAGATTTTTTTGTTAAGCACATCTGTGTATTTTTGTATTATTTACACCATTCCTTTAACCATATCACTGAAATGGCGTGTCTCATATGACATGTAATTCTGTTATGTAAAACTTAGTTATTTTGGAGTAAAATTTTAATGTATGCAACCATAGAGCCCGATTCATAAAAATAAGTTCAGAAATATATAAATGGTTATTGAAAACCGATTTGAAATACGTTTATTTTTATGATTATTTTATACTTCAATAATTTTTTACGCTGAATAAACTTAAGCCACTGAATATGTATTAACATTGCTTTCATATAGTATTATTAGCTATAAAAATTTGTTAATTTTAAAGTGAAGGAAATTACAAAAAAAAACTAAAACTTATTTGTTTTGTATTTTATAATGATTTAGCGTTTTAGATTACGTATTTTAAGTAAATGTAATACCATATAACTTTAATTAAGTCCACTAAATACTCCTACAAATAATCATATGTTTGTAAATATTAATTGGTACAGCAATTTGCTTCTTGGTTTTGTATTATTTGACACTTACAGTAATTAATATTTTCCTCCAAATTAAATTTGAAACATTCAAATCATAACTCGTATGAATAATACGAAAATACATTAACACGCGTGTATTTGTTTCATAAAAAATTATTAATAAATAAGTTTATTTGAGTAACGTAAACTTTAGTTTTATTTAAATGAAGATATCTACGTTATCAGAAATGGTATATTCATGTATTCGTAAACATAGTTCGTTAGTTTACAGCAGATCTCAGGTGTTTAGTCACTGCTCTATGGGGTAAACGTCAAAACTTCCACATTTCGATGTGAATGTTTAAATCGACCGACTCCAAGCAAACGTTCCGATTATTCCTGACTAGCCCACTTTCTTCCCGTGTCACATTCAACAACAACTCATTCGCATAAATTATACAGCGCATTTAAAAAAAAAGGAAAGACACCAGCAACTTCTCTCCCGTGGCTCATTAGCTGTCCGATCCAATTTTCGCAGCCTATTGAAACAAGAATTCGAGGAGGGACACGAAAAATTAAGGGTAAAAAAAAAAACATTTCGAGAGTCAATTTCAGCGAGGGACTGCTATAGAGCCGAGAGTCGCTTGCCACCGCAGCGAATTCAACGTGTCGTCCGTATCTTCCCGGCGAAGTGCGGGGCAAAAAAAAAAACACGTCATAACTTATCTGCAACCCGCGTGATTCAAACGCACACAACGTTCGCGCGTGCACCAGCGGTTAACCCCCTTCCTCTCAAAAAAAAAATCCCACGCAACCCCCTTCCCCCAACACTTCGAGCAAATGAGCTTTGGTAGAGAGATTTTTTCCCCGCGGAACGAAAAAAAAAAAAATAATAATACCTTTACCATCATGAACGCCATAAAGAGTGATGAGTGGCTGGAGTGATAGCCACTGACAGAACCGAACATATAAACCAACCGTCCTCCTTTCCTCGGTAGGGGGGAAGGGGGTAGGGGATGGTTATTTATTTTTTTCGGGGTGAGTGAGAGAGAGAAAAAAAATATCCGCCACCGTAAATAACGTGTTTATATGAGAGATTTGCGCGGGCCCTACCCTGGAGCTTCGGCGTCGCAGGGCTATCGCGAAAACCCACCCCCTACCCCTGGTCAACCCCTCGAGCCGGCACCACTGAACCGATTCCACTCCGGACCGGCCGAGGTCGCCGAACGCGCGGCGGTTTAGGGCCGCGCGATAGCAGCCTGCTAATTCAAGTAGCCAATCCACGGGCACTCCGCTCTCCTGAATTACTGCGTACTCGCGGTATATTTCACGCGGGCCCAACGGGTATTTCTACCCGGGTCCTCCCCGCACTGCGTCCGTCATCGGCCATGCTGCTGGCCCAGAATTCAACACACAAAAAAAAAACATCTTCGAGCGATATTTTTAAACGTCTGGTTATATATGGTCTACTTAACACATCATCTGCCGTCCGCGGCGAGGCTTTATCATTTCTAATTCCACCAAAATAACTGACTTTTTTTTTAAGATAAGTGACATAATAACAAAGTTTTGATCACGCATTTATCCCGCCTGTAACAGCATTTATTTTATCAGACCCACTGAATAGTATGCCGCCTTTACAGTGAATGGGCGGCTCTTAACATCTAAGTCTTGAGAGCCGATGTGAGGGCGAAGAGTGCTGAGTATGGGGCAGCGTCGGAATGCGAGGGCGGGGAAACAGGAGAACCCCGAGGAAACCCGCCGACCGGCGACATCGTCCAGCACGATTCCTACTTGCGAAAAATCTAAGAACGACCGCGCCGGGAGTCGAACCCGGTTCGCCTTGGTTGGAGGCGAGTAGTCTAGCCACTACACCAACGTGGCCCCACCGCCTATGCAGTGCCAGGCAGTCGTCGGGCCATGGGGGCGACACTATATATGCTCTTTAGAGCCACTATTTTCTCAGGTCACAGTCGCGTTTCCAACACAAAAAAATTAAAACGAAATTTCTTCCTGTTTAAAATTTGTAAACTTAGTAATAACAAAAAAAAAAAAATTCTGAATTTATTACTGCAAGGTGGTCAGAAAAGTATTTTCACTTTTGATATAAGCTTATAGCAAATTACAGGACACTTTTGTGACCTCACTCGATCGTTGTACACTTGCTGCTCTGTTGCACTTGATGTATTCCTCGATGTTATGTTTACCGAAACGAGATCGTTGATTTTCGATTTGGTTTGTTAGAAGAGGTTTGCAAATACGAAGCAGTTAGAGAAAATTGGTGTTGTAAGTCTTCGATGCCTAATTGTACAAAGTATTGGAAGTCAACCCCCGAAATAATGTATACCAGTTTCCAACTGGTTAAGCAGTAGGAAAAATAACCATAAAACAAAGGTCACATAGACAGCGTTTACCTTGGGGATGATGGGTTCCCTAAATTGTGTCATCAGGGTGGGCAATACTTGAATTCTCAGTTTTCCATCGTACTGATGTGCTTCGACGAATGTTATGTTGGCAATACAAGTGTGACATGTTTAAAGTCTGCAGCTCAAAATAAGAGGTCGACGCAATGCATTGTAGAGTCGTGTCTCTACTTATCGTAGTTGCTCCGCGGTCCGGACACGCGAGATCCCTCGTGCTCGCAAGATTGTAGCCCTTCACAGACCAGTTCATAGCTGAGCGACAACAGAACGGCCCGGCAACATGTGCGCCGTCCCACATACATTCGGTCTTCAGGTCTTCAGTCTGCGGTAACAGCAGTAAGTACGCACAGACTGATGTTTGTGAGACAGCTAATAGCAAGACCAGCGCTGCGTGCGCATCTCCTACCCCTTGTTATGTTGACCCTACTTACCAACCCCCCTCCCCTCCTCATCCTCTCTGAGACCAGATATCTGGCGGCCATAAGCTGGAAGAGATGCAGGGAAATTAGTTCCTCTTTCTCAATGCAATATTAACTGTGAGATGTTTAAATTTGTGAGCTCGTAAGTTTATTTGTAAAAGTTTCCATTCGTTTAAAGGTCAACTCACGAGGGAAAATTATCGTACTTGTAACAGATTTACTTTTAGCAATTTAACAATCACTCTCGATTGACGCGTGAGCAGATCTATTAGACGTTAACTTAAAATTTGGCTGAAGGATACAAAATGGACCGAAAAAGTTGTTCATAAGCAGTGCTTTCAAAATGATAAAATAACAGCGAGCAACCTATACCACAAAATTGGTGAAATTCTGCTGGCATACGGACGAAATGTTTATTTTTACACGTATTTTCCTAAACATTTTCAGGATAGAAAATAATCACTATATGGCGGATATCATCACGCGGACTTACTCTACAAAGAGTGAGATTTCGAAATTATGCCATTCTATTCTATTTTATGATTGAAGAAGATACCTGACGAATAATAAAAGCAACGTGAGTTTGAAAAAGAAGGTTAACGTAGACGTTTTTCAAATCGTTTCTTAATAGTGGATTACATACTAGAATAAGACGCCTGTTTGGCAATATAAGACACGGAGTAGGTATATAACGTGTGTTCACACTTGGTGGTTACAAGCCAGTCACATCTAGTAGCCTACTGATCATTATTGCGTTACTGCATTCGTCCTATTATTCGAGCCACAAAATTAATTAAGCTAGTGAATTACATACTAACCCAGCAGCTGTATCCTTGCTTAGCGACTTCGCTTTCCATACAAGGGAATCGAATACTCACGTCTTTCTTAAATTCGGTATTTTACCGTTCCGTAGAGCTGATTTTGGTAGTTTTGAAGTACTTCCTCCCATCAATCGCGTGGCCGATACAAATGTCTGAACGGCAATGTGAACATTATTACTGGAAAACTTACGGTCGTTCTCTTATACCGTAAAATAGAAAACTCAGTAACATAAATTGTCAAAAGTATTTAACTTTACCTTAACGAATTATAATTAATCTTGGTTACTTTCGTGGGACAAATTTCTGGAACCGAGTTAAGTAATCTTTGAGGTCTTCTCAAGGAACGGAGAAGAAAACATTAGGCTTCGGAAAAACCACCTTAAGTGTAGTTTACGATTTTTTTTTGCTGCTATTGCATATATAAAAGACAACATTTCCTCAAATGTTGGTAAATTACTGTCATGGGAATCGATCTCCCCGCCACTTTCCATAAATGCTCGATGGGGTTTATATCTGGAGAATGAGGTGGCCACATTGGTCGTTGAGACTCTCTAGAATGCTCCTCGAACTAATTCTAGAAAATTTGGCCCGATGACAAGCTGCATTATCCTGCTGAAATATCCCATGATTTTAGGGGGGGAGGGGTATGTGAAGTCCATGAAGGGCTGCAATGCGATGCCATGACGAGCACACACTCACTCACGCGATGTAAGGGCACAACTGATATAGGTCTAGGCACTTCCAAGACGTAAAGGTACTGTGTGGCGCCTCTGATTATTATTACCTTTATACTTTATAACGCTATCCTATGACTTTTGGTATTTCAGCGTATAACATTCATGTTTATAATCTTGAGGTTTTAAGCCATATTAAGGCGAATGAGTCAGAATTATTGATTTTAAAAATGCGTAGTTCTAAAACCAGAAAAAGTATTCCAACTCTGAGAAATTCCCGGCCCAACCAGTAATAGATCCCGGAACCATTAATAACCACGTCTCGACTACTAGACGAAATGAGTTTTATACGTGAGCTAATAATTTTACTGGGCATTTTGTTCTGTTTTTAATTTCTTCGAAATAAACCAATCAAGTATGTTCTCGACGAAGCGAAAGGGCTGTTGCAGCAATTACAGCAACGTTCGTTATTACCGCACCACAGATTGTTTTACGTGACGTAACCTGATGCAGTAGAGATCGGAGCCCTGACCTGCCTCACTGCGATGTCTGCCCTGAAGGTCGAGGGGAATAGTGTTTGTGGGGTGGGAGCCTTCCCTCTTGATTATGTCATTAGACTCTCTCTGTCTCCGTCTGGCGGGCTCGCTCGCACATAAATCTCTCTCCCTCGCTCTCCGCTGCTGTGGCGCGCTATATGACCGCCATAAAACTGTCAGCCACTAGCTCCCGCCGCCGCCTCTTCTCTTAACACCAGCCGAAAAGTGCTTGTCCTCGCCGCTTATTGGCACTTCTTCAGCCCGGCTGGTGCGCCGGAGCACGCGCCGATACAGAAGCGAAACGACGTCACCGCAGAGCAGGTGGTTTAGGAACCTCCGAAGTTCAACGTATTAAGGCGCCCGTCTACCTGGAACTTTTTTCCACGTTTAGGCCGAGAAGCGCGGGAGCGATAAGGGCGACACTGCCACGCGCATCAAGTACGCCATCGCCGCTAAGCTCAAGGCTCTGAACTGGCGTGCAGTGTTCTCGTCGTGCTGCGTGTACCTATGGGACTTTCAGCGGTGACCATATAATTTTATTAGTGGGAAGTCTTCAGGAAGGTTCAGTGCAGGCCCCTATAGTAATTTTGTATGTATCTGATGCGTGCATTTTGAGATACAGCGCCTTGGAAAGGCCGTTTTTTAGCGGTTTTGGAGTACTCTGAATTGATGTTTCTAACGTACGTGATATTTTTAAAGTACTTAAAAGCTCTCGTCTGAAGTGTGTGTTCTTTTCGTAGATCAGCACGTTGGACGCACGCTTAATAGTTTCGTTGAAAAACGTGTATTTCGAACGCNCACTGCAACGCAGTTCAAGCGACAGGTAGACGGGCGCCTTAAAGGTTGTTCACGGTAAACTGACCACTTTCGAAAGCCCTGCTCAAGATCTACTTGCCTGCACATTGCGTATTCTTCCATCGTATGTAAAATTAACACTGCAAGGAATCTGATCACTTTATGGGGCCGACGTGGTGTAGTAGGCGAACCGGGCTCGATTCCCGGCGGGGTCGCCCCGGGTTTTCGCATGTGCGAATCGTACCGGGCCATACCGCTGGTCGGCGAGTTTTGCGGTTTTTTTTTTTTCATTTCCCCCACCTTTGAATTTCGGCGCTGCTCCATAATCGTCTTCCCTCACCATCAATGGCTATCAAGACCTCGGTGTTAAGAGCCGCCCTATTCTCTTCACTCATTTCACTCACTGATTACTTTATTCATGCATCGGTAAAGCAAACTGTGAAATCATTAGAAAAGTAAATATTCAACAAAATCTGCTTATTCTTACACGTTATAAGCGTTTTAAAAAAACAGAAAGTAAAATAAATAATTTTAGTATTTCCAGATGTTTACCTTTCACCTTTAATTCGACGTTAAAGCATGGAACTACTTACTACTTACCATCCGTCGTTACCAACTTCACAGGGCAAATGCCGGTTAATGTGGCCATCAAAACGTATGCAGTGACGTTTTTAAAATGTTGATTTCAAAAGTGCTCAATTAACCGTGAAAACAACCTATATCAGGCATCACGCTAGACTCCACAGCCCTGTGAATACTCGATCGAGTGTCGTTAGTTCATCGGAAGCTACCTAGGTGCGAAGACATTCCCTTCGTTACAAGAATGCACGAGATTCGGGCACGCAAAATTACTGCGTGTTAACTCACTGGCGCGCTAAGTTTTTAAGGCCGTGTCAAATGCATAGAGACCTGAAAAATTCACGAGTTCAATGACCTGTAGGCTATACTCTATTTTCGCGTGCAAAAACCATGCAGATATCACTGTTCATTGGTTGCTTATTGTATTGGCGGAAGACGGTGATTCGGTCTGCATTTTACTGTGTATTTATTATAGGCTCAGAGTTGTCCAGGAGATGTAATTTAACGAGTAGACCAATAGCATTAGCAATACAAACGTACGGGGTTTTGAATTCTATCTTGTCCCGAAATGAAAACGCGAATGTGTCAGGTCGCTAAAAATGCAGCAACGATGAAACGTAGTGCAAACTTACACGCGTATGAAATGCAAGTCGTCTCTATAGGCAGGCGTGGGAGTGAGCGGGTTGAAACTTCGCAAGCAGGAGGAGATCTGCAGGTCACTCTGCCCTGAGAAGGGTTGACGCTGTGAGCGGCGACAAAGCTCCGGCGCCATCCTGGAGAGACAGTAGAGGTTGGGCGGTGCCTCGGCCGGACCACGTGTACCTTTGGGTGCGCGGGGCCCCAGACGCTCGCGGGACGGCAGCGGACGTTGCATCGCGGTATTAGTCCGGAGCTTGGAGTTGGTCAACTGGGACGTCAGCTGAACGCACATTCGCGCTAATTGAGCGTATCTCAATCCTTGTCCACGGCGGGAACTCGTCGGCGTGTTGCTCTCATAGTCTATTCGCGGTATCTTCACACGTTTCGAATCAAATTTTTGAAAAATCATCCCATGCATAATATTTGGTTGTTTCCCTAAATACGCCACGTATCACAAGCGATATGTATTCGTGTCAACATACAAGTACTTAATTTTTGGTTAAAAAAAACTTCAGTTGTATTTTATTTATATACTATAATGTTTCATTGATAAATCAGCATGAATAAAAACAGAAAGACAGTAATAAATAATCCTCATGCAAAATATTTTGTAACTGAGAGCGCACGAATGCGGTGCGTTGTTCTTTTGGTGTAATTTTATAGACTCGGTTAAGCTTAGTTTGATTGAGGCGGAGGAATATGTCGGAAGGTGAACTTTAGCAGGGCTTCATAACAGTTGGAAGTAACAGAAAATTAACTATATACTCCATTTGGAGGTTGGGTACAGCCGTTTCGCTAGTATTCCCCCAAAATGGCGACCGGGAAGCAGCTATTTCGTAGTGTCGATAAAGTTGTCTCTATAAATAAGTACACAGAAACGAAATGGCGTTGTGTTATATATGAGTTTTCAGCACCCACTGTGAAGTTATTACACACTGCCCCAAACAAATTTAATATCTAGGTATGAAAAAAATACGTATTTACAATGTACGTTCTGTTTTCTTTACAATGTTAAACTTTTTGAGGGTTTCGGACGGAATTTTATCTTGTTTACTATTTACGACAAAGCGAATAGGCCTATGTCTATGTACGGGATACCATCAAACACTCCCAGAACACTGTGATTTAAGATGATTGATTGAGAGTTAACATCTAAATTATAATAGCAAATACATAAGGCTTACTTCTGTGCATGTCATAATCGCTTACTGCAAAGGTTTTCATAAGACATTTTACTATACATCGGGGTACTCTAATATCACGTGTGTCCACAAAGAACCGGGTTTAAACTCTGTGATTATTCACTAAATACTAGGGTCACGCTGGACTTGCGATCAATACGTTATATCTAGGTTTACGCCGTTATACATACACGGGGAATTATGTAGCCACAAGATCTAAATTTAGGTGCCAATAACCTATCTAGAGTGATAAAATACGTACAACAACCGGACGTTTTGTTGGTGCCATTTAAACATTGTTAGCCTAGTTATCAGTACCAACATAACTGTCTGTTGTAGTCGTGTTAGTATATACAAATATAAACGTATTTTCCGTAGTTATTATGTAACAGAGGACTCCTTTAATTTAAGGCCAGCAATATTTAAACTGTCGTCACAATAACTATATATAATCGTAATAAACTAAAAGAAAATTCTGATGCTAGAACATAAGTTTTATTACAGCTGTCTTGACACTTGAATACGAAACTTTTCTTTTACCACTTTTCTGGTAGTCTTTTTCCCCATCTTCATGATACACCCAGTAATTCTAGGTCCTAAACAGATGCCAATCCAAGGGTACTAATTTAATCACACTGCTGACAGACATGAAAACAATTTTTGTTAAAGCTATCGACGAAATTTCACTCTTAAATTTTTTACCATCAGTAGGCTCTAGGTGTAGAGACCACCAAAAGTCACTTGCAAATTGTTTACAGGTGTTGCCCCAACCGCCTTTTATAGGCGCTAATATTAAATTGCGTTATATACATCGATATTCCTAGCGGTGGCGTATGCTAGTAGGGTTAAGAGCCTCCCCTAGTTGTCGTGGGTCTCATTGTATGCAGCAGTGTCTAATATAATTCTATTACAATTTTTTTTGCAGGATAGAAATGAAAGTCGATAGGTATCGTGTTGCCCATCCATAAATTTGGTTATTTAAACACAAATATGGTCGTTGAAAATTGTCGAAGTCAGCAAAAATGTATGTTAAGTAGTCCTCTGTTTACGATAGTTATTCGTCTGTAAAGCAGAGTTTCAAACTACAGCGACAATGCTGTATGTATTCTGAACAGTTTGCTACGCTAAAACCCTGTACAGTAGCCACTGCTTAAAATTCTGAGGAAACAGAACACACGTTAAGCTAGTTTGTGCTATTTTATGCCGCCGACGCAATTCTTTCTTATTGCCGGATGCGACCCTGGGGCGTTTGATAATGTTTACTAGGGATTACCCTTAAATGGGCTTTATTTTACATGGCATGCATTTACACACACCTTAATATATGTTTCAAAAATAAAAGCGTATTTCAAACACTCCTAGATCTCTTAAGCTTGCAAACAAAGAATGCTGGCCGACGCACTGTGTGGATAATGTTAAGAGCCGCCCAAATATCTTCTCTCTTCGCTCTAAATTGGACGTCCTTTTCCAAGCCATCATTGAAAGCACACAGTGAGCATTTGGATACGTAGCTAAGATGGGGTGAATTCTGTAGTGAAACTGAATAAATGCAACTTGCGGTGGTAAGAAGTGTCCTGGATTCGAGTCCTGTTTGTGCCAGTGTAAACAACCGAAAATTATAATTTTTTTAATTTATTGAATTTTGATTGAATGACCAACTTATTGTACTCTGACATTCGAAATATAAGAGATGATAAAAATATAAAATAAATGACAAAACGCTTGTTTATCGTGCAAACGGCACTGGGTGATGTGCTATTTCCGCGTTGAACAAAGTTTTAATAGAAATATTACTTTCAAAAATTTAATAATCGCGTTTCTGTAGGCCTATTTTGGCATCTTCGTGCTTTCTGAAATCTTGTAGGCTAAGCCACAATCTCACTTTAAGAAGAAACACATCACAAGAAAAATAAGATTGCAATCACCAAACGAAGGTTGCAGTTACTTTGCATATTTCATACACTAAATGTCAAAAGCCACGTGATTGTTGACGGGAGTTTCTTAAGCAACGTCTTGCACGTGCCTTATACGGAGATGTGCTGCAAACGTGATATTTTCTTCGCTGACACATCAAAGTCAGTCAAAGAAAATCCAGTTTTTGGAAACCGGTTAGCGTTCCGGAATACCATATGCATATCTTGCAACTACGAAATTTGAAATTACCCACTTAACGTCAGCGTTAACAAAAAAAAAATAAAAAATTAAAGAATCGCTTACAAAATTGCCGTATTTTCCAAACGAGAAACAGGTTTTAATTGTAAGGGGACCATGACTTAATTTAGCGAGTATGTAGAAAATTTAAGTGGCGAAACTGGCAACACTGTTAATAACCACGGGATTTTTTTTTTTTTTTTTGAGACGGTTATATACGCTTATTTAAAATCTTTTCGCTTTGAGCTTCCGGCGACCATCTGCTTAAGTTGTCAAACAAGATGCCTGCCTGAAGTTTAAAACGTTTTATTTAAAAGTGCAAAATATTTCCACTCTGCTCAGGAAGAACGTTTAAGCTATCTGTTGCTTTATTGATTCCTAAAACGTATTTTTTCGTGTACGAAAGTAGCTATCTCGTGCACTTATGCAATAATTATATAGAAATAAATTGTAGGTAAAGAGACTTCAAAGTAGTGTAGTAAGATGTAACACGCAGTTTTATTCATTCTCACGCCTTAAAGTGAGATTGCGTTCACTGTAAAAAAACGCACGTCCCTATTCATGTTTTAATGCTTTGTACTGGAATGTTAATACCTAAAAATGGCCATGAAAACGCCCGTTTGAGATATTTTCACTATTACAAAAACAGGCTTTAGAGAGAAATGGAGGAACCAAAAAACGTGTAGAGACGCGTAACGTTTCTTAAATGCTTTTCGTAAGCAGACCTCACTCAGACACGTTGGACGGTTTTTTAATATAACGTTTTCTGCTGTGGTTCTGCACGCCGTTCGGCGGCTTACCCAGGCCGCCTGGGTAGGCCACCTGGTAATAACCGTTTACAAATGAGAAAAAGCTAAAGACCTAATGGTGCTTACACGGCATAATTTGTACCTAAAAATATTTTTTTTTAATAAAATTTAAAATCAATGAATTTATAACGTACTTTCTTAAATATGTAAATTATTTGTATAATAATATGCGAAAGTCAAATATTCACTTAAAATAGCATTCATGCTCGGTTAGCATCTACATAAATGAACGTAACGTCTATACTCTATCCCTTTTGCACACTTTGCATTTAAACCTATGGTCTCGCGGGCGCCTTAGTCCCGCGGTCAACAACACTAACCCTATACAGGTCCACCTTAAGGCGAATATTTGTTGTCACGTAGCGTCCATCGCATTGCGTCTGTCGCGCTATTGTGAATCCACCATTAGGGTGGATTTTACCCCCTTCCGCCAAAACAGAAGGTTGTCAACGTGTTTTACCACTACAATCTGTTTGTAATCTGAATAATCAGATATGATTTTGTAGATGTTGGTAACAAAAGTGATTCTTCGAGTTTCCGCTGTTTCAAGAACAGCATTTCAATAAATTTAATAACTTGATTTTTATGTTCCTAATACGGTAAATATATTATTTTGTAGTTAAATATTTATTAGTAGCTAATTTTTATTTAATAATACCTAAATATTGTCGTTAGAATTTTAAGCTTCCAGTATTGGGAAGCGAAAGTGAAATGTTAAAATATTTGTGACAAAAAAATATTATTTTGTTCCGTATCTGATACCCTTAACTGATCATAATTACAATAATTGAATATTAACTTATATGTTCTATATTTAGCTCTCCGTTGCCATGTTGTAGCCTATTCAAGCACGCAACAGATAGCAGCACATCCGCGCACAATGTGAAAGAAAAAGTGGAGTTTCAAACCAAATTTCAAAAAATGCCACTCGTCAGTGAAACGTTACATGAGCAATGTAAGAATGTGTAATTTGACTATACTTAATTTAAGGTAACGATTCCTTTCATTATTTAAATACTTGCCAAAGTCTAAACTACATTTTTTTATTCACAATACATGATTTAAATTTACGATTCGTTGGGCCACCGCCATGCTACATGTCATGTAGTTCACGGTTTCCTGTAAGATAGCAGCATAGTAACGTCCAAAACGTGTATTGACTATCGAAACGAAAATGCCATTGTCGAAAGTCACGTAATAATTTTCCTCGGTGGTAGTATTTACAATATGGACATATAAAAAAAAACCGCGTCTCCAAGGAGTATTTCAAATCCCACTACTGTACTTATTTTTAATATAAATACTCGTCATCGTCGTATTTATGCCATGCGTTCCAAATACGATGCAATTTTCTTTCTCCCCAACCGCCTGTTGGAACAGCTAAGCCACTGGTTCATCCTGGGTAACCAGACACAGGGAGCTACACTCACTGATATACGTTGAATTGAAGTGGTAAAACGAAATCCAGTGCCAGCCGGCAGCTAATGTTTGACCGGAAGATCAACAGGAGGTGGTAACCGCGAAGACCGAACGAGAATCGCGTGCCAGAACACAACATATCTTCAACCAGGCAGCGTTTCGAAGAGAGCTCCACTTGCGGGGTGCGTCGATGCGCACGAGAATACACCGACAGCGTGAAACGACGCCGGGAATTGTTTACCTTTTGGCGATGCGTTGTCGGCGATGCGTTCGAGCCATCCGCAACTGAAGAACTGGAGAGTGCAGCTGCGGTGAACGCTACGTTGCAGGAGAGAACTAAAACTGGCTGTTAGGACACGGAGTTGCGGACTCGGCAGGTAACGTGTGTCCTTGAAATCTCACCTGAGGAGGTACCGCTGGTTTGACCTTGCGGAACCCCCACACTATACAACCCCTTCGGACAACACCTGATATACTCCCCCTTCCCTACACCCCTTTCTCAGTGCACTTTGAGAGGTATAACCTTGCCGCGTCTTCTGCGGTAATGTATTACCTCTCTTCGGGGGGTGGAAGTTCTGAGAAGGGTTTCTGTGAAAATATTTTCAGCCAGACAGAAATGCTAGTCTGTCTACGGTTTCCCAGTGTCCCTGAATTGTTTGTGACCCAGACACGGTTGGTGTTTAAGGTGCATCCTAAATTATGAAATAAGTTTCGTGTAAGCAATTGTCTATATCAAAATAAAAAAATTAAAAAATGAGGAGTATTTCATTGTAAATATTTTTTTCAAGACAAAAATAAAATTCGAAATTTTGTCGCACATTTATAAACGCTATTATTGAAACAACGTTGTGGTTGAAAAGTGCAAAGTCAGCAAAAAAAAAAAATTGCTGTAAGTCGCCATCCCTCTGATTGCGATGTTTATTCTTTTGTGAAACTGTGTTTTCCATTATAGGGACGATACTGTTACTTTTCTGAACAGATTGATAAATTAAATCCCTATAATCACTGTTTAAAATTTTGAATAAACATAACACACGCGAGGCTTGTCTGTTCTTTTTTCCATCGCCGTCGCTGCGCTTACTTAAGGACAGACGTGTCCTTGGGGAGTTTAAAAGTTTTTAATAGGGAGGCCCCTAAAGCGCTTCCTCCGTATTAAGCTTTTCCGTATATAGCTATACCACGCAGAACTCGACGCAGCAAAACTGCCCATTACAGAGTTTAACGAAGCAAGTGCCAGTATTTAGATGAGAAATTCCGCGACCATAAACATGGAAAATGAGCAGGATAAAACTGAAAAAGTATACTTTGCTTTAAAATAAGTGAAATTTGTCTACAAACAGATTTCTACATATTTGCGCGATTTATATATTTTATTTGTGAACTAGATTGCCCTAGTCAATTACCCTGATCTGCGACGATGGTAGCTTATTAACATAAATTTTTTGTGAGTAGCATTTTAGTTTTTAGAACCACTGATCCGGTTTGAGTGTTTGTGTGATAATAATCCACACTATGTTTATTGATATATATAATTGTAAAAATCCGGCAACCAAAGAAAATAAAGTAGTTCAAGTAGACGTAAGAAACATTGTAGATACTTTCGTCAAACCGTAGAACAATAAAAGGAAACCCCCAAGCACGTGACTTTTTCTCTCGCTACGTATCGAAAACCGCTTATTATTATATCCAAACTATGAAGTTTTCACGTGTCACCCCCAGAAAGTTTACTAAATCTAACGGCAATTTAGCACGGTTATTGAATTTTCTTACATTGCGGGTGACAACATCATTAACAAAATATTTTTGGAAATGGCTTAAAAATTTGTTTTAAAATTCTGCATTTGAAATCACGGATGGGCATCATTATTGTGCTCCAGTATTATTTCTCAAAAACAATATGCTATTGAAACAGACAAGCAGCCAATAAAAACATTATACTCGTAGGCCACCGCAACCTTTACGTAGGCAGACAATTTTCAAAAAACATGAAAATATGAACATTTACTTTTTTTTCTAAAAGTGCTACCAATTTATCATTTTGCATTACGTAAAATTAATGTTTTGACTACGTCATATTGAGAGTGTCTGGTATAAGCCGGCGCACATCGTAAGTTACTGGCGCTTCGAATATTATTATTTCCAATACATGTGTTTACTGACCGAGAAATTTAATTAAAACACTAGTCATTAAACCTGTGTTTGATATTACTATCGTAACCACCGCAAGACAAAANGACCGAGAAATTTAATTAAAACACTAGTCATTAAACCTGTGTTTGATATTACTATCGTAACCACCGCAAGACAAAATTGTGAAATTATTTCAAATTGTGAGTGCAAACATTCCAGATTTAAATTATGCTGTAAATAGAGCAAAAGTTTGCAAAATATTGTGGGATTTTTTTTTTCTTAATTTCTGTCATTTTATCGGGTACAACCTTTTTATGCTGAAAGTATATATTAAAAGCATCATATATGCCAACACACAACCACTTTTGTTGGCCATATAATAAGATAATGCCNACTGAAAGTATATATTAAAAGCATCATATATGCCAACACACAACCACTTTTGTTGGCCATATAATAAGATAATGCCACGTGAAGAAATTAATTTTTTATTTCATAACTCGGAAAACAATCTAACTATTCGTATAAAATTTCACAAAGTATTAATACAAAGGTAGGACATATTAACAAGAAACATGTTTTTAGAATGCCGGCTATAAAAAACCATTTTAGCTTAGTGTATCTACAAAACCGTGTATCCAATTCCAACTTAACTTTGTGTGCTGGCATGATATTTTACGACCATCAAATGGACGCCCCTTGTTAAGAAGCGGCAATATTTTCATCGGTATACATTTTTGTGTAAAATGTGTTGATACTAAGCAACACGTGTGTGCATACACTGACGTAGTGGTTTACAAGAAAATTAATTTTAAGAAGGTTCACCTTATCCAGCACCAGAGGCCCCAAATTCTCTACATGACCTCGTTTCCATAACCACCCTACCCCCCTAATCTATTATAACTGACAAAGGTTTCGACACCCCTGCATGAAAATCAGGTGTCTACAAAGAATTCTCATTGTACGCGAGGACATTTTACGTAAATCACATCGTCGTGTTGAAGTAAAGTTGAGGGATCCTGCAGTATTCCCGGGAAACGTCTCCCAAAANCTGGAAAGGTGCGAGGCGGCCCATGTCCTTTTGTTGCAAGCGAGGAGTGACCTTGAGGCCAAGGACACGCCAAGGCGAAACTTGTCCTGGCGACTGAACCGGCACGAGCGTAATTGCGTGGCGGGCAAAATGTTCGGACACGACGATTAATTGCCGGAAATTAAGATCTTTTGAATATTTAACTCGCCTTTGACAGTCGGTTTTCTTTTATGGAACCAACCAGGGTTACGTGATGTCTTAATTTTTTTAACAGCCATAAAATGCGCCCTTCCACAACATCATATGTTTTTAACAAAAAATTTTTAAAATTGAATTGTTTCAATTTGTTTTTTTTTTTTTTTTGTTTTTTTTACTATCGAATACGAGTTTACTACAGAAGAAAGTTTTTTATGCTGATACAGAATAAAACTCACTGGAAATATCGCATGCTTAAGTTAAACTCATGCACCCGAAACCTCACTAAGATCTCCATTGCACGTACAACAGAGGGCTTAAATCCTCAGAAGCGAAAACAGTAGGATATCGTCCACCAGCTGTTTATTCAACTCTCGGTGACGCATTGGTTTTCACTTTAATCCTGACGTTACTTGTGCAAAGTAAAATGCTGTCTTTTAAACATTACATTCATATAACAAGGAGTGGGGTGTTATTATCCTGACACATCAGAGCGCATTAAAAAAATTGTTCTAAAGTTATGTAACTTATCTTTAGTATTTTAGTTCTGATTGTTTAACAAAAACAGTTTATGATTTAAATTTTCAGATACGTCCACTCTAAATCGGAATCAGTGAATATCTACTCATTGCCGGTTGAGACTGCTCCATCCGGAATCAGAAAATTACTAATATGGTCAGTTAAAAGAAATTCACTAATTCAAACGCTATAAAATCAGTTATTTATAGTTGATTAATTAATAAACACCAGGATTTTAAAAAGTGCATTATCGTGTGAAATTAATTAAGTAAAATTATTTTGCAGCAAAACAAAATATTACCTGTACAAAAAAAATTGTATGTGGTTAGGATCGTTCGTACCTCCGCTCAAAATGCAATAGATTTTCTAGTCTTAACTTTTACCGTCCTACCAACCTCTCTGCTTTGCCACTGTCCTCGTATTTTTCTTAGTAACAGTTTCATACCGTGCAAACGGCAAGCGTCTGTAACTTCAGTAATGGGGAAGTACTTCGTGCTGTCGAAATATGCCTACATTCTGCGCACTTACATGTATTTGCAAGGTTCGAAAGTCAATCTAAGTTATGTTTAGTTCAGATTCTGTGCTTTAAAAGATATAGCGGTTTCATTTAACGAGGTTGTCGCTATTTTATTGTATCCGCCATTTTACAACGCAACGAAATTTTACAGAAAGAAACTGTTGTTTAGAAGTGACAAATAGACCACTAATAACTGTGCTAATTCGACAGTGGAATGTTAGGACGAAGTGACTCTTTGATAAAATTTGTCATTTTCTTATTATGTGACTATTCAACTTGCAGAAAACAAAAATTTTGTCGGGGAAAATCCGCGTATCTTTAAATAAAAAAATCTGCTTATCTATAATTAAATAAATAATTGCTGGCCTTGGAAATGCTAACGAACAAAAAAAGTTCTTGATCAATTAGCTACACACCATATTTAAAATATTTTTCGATGAAAATTCCAGAAACCTGGAAATTGGAGAATCGTTATTCCATCAAACCGTAAAGGAACTAGAAAACAATAGATGGAAAAAGTATCGCATCGTTTTCTCGATAATATTAGAGCAAATTTGACACTAGAAAGGCGGAAGAAAACCATCTCACTAAAACATAATGGAATGCGAAAATTAGTTACTTGCAACACGATTACAAAAATAGTGAAAGCGCACCTGATATTGGTTTTCAAAATGGTTGATTATTTGCAACCAAAACTTTAATGCTGACACTATATACTGCAAGCATTTAAATATGGTTATTAATGGCAGTCTTTTTCTGCTATATTTAAGATAGCGTACCTGGAAAACCAAGCTTTCTAGTATTATATTTCAAAAACAACCTTTAAAAAAAATATAAAATTAAATTACCAGTAAGTTATACTTCTGACAGCAATATTTAAGTAATGTTGAATGAATATGTTACTTACTTTAAAGAAATATCCCTCGCTACAGTATGTGTTCCATTTCATATACATATGGAACAATTAAACTTACCTGGACCCAACTTGGTATGCTGGCAGTTGTCAACGTGTCTTAAGTTCACTGATTTATAACGAATCAGTTGCATCATGCTAAAAATTATAAGTTTAAAAATTACATTGCATTATCTGGATAATTTACGAACAGTCTCACAACATATTGTGTACAAAAAGTTCTTTAAAATGTCGACCAACTATCTAACAAATGATTTTTTTTTCTTCAGAATCGTGGTCTTATTAATATGGCGTTATTTGCTATATCCTTGATAACATTAAACCGATTTAACTAAAACTTGACGCGTTGAAAATCTTACCTTCTGCACTTAGTTCTCTACGTTAGAGCTTCATTCGTCCACCATTCTGGAATCCACTGCTGCCAAATACTCTTACATCATATGACAGGAACTATTTGGAGGGAAATTTTACCGGCCTACAATTTTTTTTTNACTGCTGCCAAATACTCTTACATCATATGACAGGAACTATTTGGAGGGAAATTTTACCGGCCTACAATTTTTTTTTAAACACGCAGAATTCACCAACATAATCCTTTGAATACCTCGTTTAATATCTCCACACTTCCATCTATCTTTACACACATTTTATTTACATGGCGTTTATTTTATGTGTAAAGGGAAAAGCTTATTAGCAACGCCTATTTATTCTTGTGTGTCTCGTGTTTGTGGAAGCCCAGACGTTNACTGCTGCCAAATACTCTTACATCATATGACAGGAACTATTTGGAGGGAAATTTTACCGGCCTACAATTTTTTTTTTAACACGCAGAATTCACCAACATAATCCTTTGAATACATCGTTTAATATCTCCACACTTCCATCTATCTTTACACACATTTTATTTACATGGCGTTTATTTTATGTGTAAAGGGAAAAGCTTATTAGCAACGCCTATTTATTCTTGTGTGTCTCGTGTTTGTGGAAGCCCAGACGTTTCTGAAGTTCAGTCAGCTCTTTTTCAGTAATTCACACACCTATACTTTAGTTTTGTGTTTGTTACGGACTGGAGTGATTTCACACGCACCGGAAGAGCTTCAACCAGAAGCGAAGTGTTCGAACAGGCAGAACAGAGTGGACGAGTCAAGTACCACCCATCTCAAAAGGGAAATAAAAAAGTTTACATCGGCAATAACGAATGAACAAGCATGTGCAACTCTCGTGTGTTGAGTATTTCGGTGTGTTTAGTCAAGTGCAGGGTGAACACGCAAGATTCCCGTGTGTCTAAGTTAACACGGGAGTGATAGACACCAACTTACGAGAAAACAGCTAAACGGGNAACACGCAAGATTCCCGTGTGTCTAAGTTAACACGGGAGTGATAGACACCAACTTACGAGAAAACAGCTAAACGGGCCGCAAGGAAGAGCACGAGGAAATGTAGGCGAACTATTCGTAGAAGTGGCGGATTATGTGACTTCCCCAATTTTTCCGAGAAACGTCCGCTTTCTAAAACGGGAATCGAACGCACGACCAATGCGTTTCGTTCTTCCCTAGCAACATCAAAATAATTTACGACAACGCCGGAACACGGACTCTCGTTCTTTATCTGAAGTTGTTCTCAGAACCATCGGGAAAGGCTGCCGAGAATACGTGACGATCTGGCGTTGACGTAAGCCGTCGGGGACAGCGCACGCGCGGGATACTGATGAATGAAAATTTTTCTTCCATCCTAAGAAGCGTCAGAGTCTCCTCGTCCTCTACCTTATCAACCATCTTCTACTACGATTGCACCTGCCCGTGTAGGCCAATCAAGTTAATCCTTTCCTTCCGCTACGCCACGCGCATTCTTCGTGAGTCCTGCGCCTATTCCACGCATGACAGTATGCTTACTACCCGCTCACTTTCAGTCTTGATAAACCTGGGTACTATAGCTCTTATAGTTGATTAAGCATGTGCTTTTTTTTTTCAAAAGTATTATCTGTTCAATGTTACAATCATATAATTTCCAATAGGCTGCATTACAAAAAGGTTGTTAAATCTACTGACCAGTGATTTCATAATGGAAACGGTAGCTCACGCCGAGATCTACAATTGTGAAATTTTACGTCGCACAACAGGACGACAAATTTCTATCTTGCACTTAGGGTGTCGTGCAGAACATGTGATAGNCACGCCGAGATCTACAATTGTGGAATTTTACGTCGCACAACAGGACGACAAATTTCTATCTTGCACTTAGGGTGTCGTGCAGAACATGTGATATTAAACNAGAAAAAAAATACGAGTAAATGTTTTAACAGAGAAACGATTCATATTGTTATTAGAGTATTTTAGAGAAGTTGAGGGCCTTAATANACAACATACGAGTAAATGTTTTAACAGAGAAACGATTCATATTGTTATTAGAGTATTTTAGAGAAGTTGAGGGCCTTAATATAGAGGTAGGTGTTGTGTTATTTTTTTCTATATAGTTTAGCACAAACCAACAGAGAAAAGCGACATGCCGAAATGAGATTGAAAATCTCACTTTCACGTTTTGATTTTTTACACAGAACGAATACAGACGAGGTGACCTATTTCATTGGAAATTATCACAAATCAACACTAAATTAATTTAATACAGACACCGTAATAATCACAGGTACTAGAATTATACCAGTGAAAACCGTGCACTAGGTCACAATTTCGCTTTATTCGTCCACCGTTCCAAGCGAAGGGGGTATGAACGTGCACTATTAAGCACTTTTGAAAGACTCCCTTAAATTGTATTTATTTATACTGTATACACTTCCACCTTACGTAGAAATAAACATAGAAGTGGACCTGATTATATTTCGTCTCTTTAACTAGCACTTCTAACGAAATGAGCTGTAAGGAAATCTATTAGAATGCCTACCACATGATAATTTAAAAAAGTGTTTAGAAGTCCGATGACCTCTTGGCTTTTTGTTAAATTATCGTGTGGTGTTATCCGCCGGCTCTGTTGCAGATACTTTATAGTGTATTCAGAAGGACGGTAAATGAGTTGTTAATACACCACAAAGTTATAGATTAACGTTATACTTAGTACTTGTCCTTCTGCAAAACACCAGTTGAGAATTATAGATAACGCTACGATAATTGTGCAATGCAAATGTGTGTCAACGATATGATATAGTGATGCTAGAGTCACTACAAAATAATTTTGTTTGAATTTCCTGATTGGAAAATTATTGAAATGACGTAAAAATAGAGACTTGAAGCTAACCAGTTTACTGTAAACCATGAGAAACCACCACTAAACCTGCGTAACTGAATAAAGTATTCTCCGGTTTTCCTTTTTTTTTTTTTCCTAGCTGCAATTTTTAAAATTTTAATTTTAATTGTTTCATACACTGTAAAAAAAATGTGTGATTTTTACTGTGAAATTGTTTGTAATTTTACAAATGCTTGTAACATAACACAGATTTTTCTTGTAAAACTACTCGTTTTTAAAACTACAAGGGCTGTGTTTGTAATATACCTAAAGGAATTTTTGTACTATACTGACCCTTATCCACGAATTTCAGCGAAATGGCGGACACTCAACAACGTAAAACCATATATAGCTGTTTGTGCAAAAACTATGGGTGATATAAAGTGTAGTTAAGTGCAAAAATAAATTTGTCGCTAGTTTGAATAACGTAAAACACTTAAAAGAACTAAAATAATCATAATAAAACGACAATTTCAATCAAATATGACCGTATTATTTATTGACTCTTAATGTTTCCTAGCTACACAGATCTCTTAGATCGGCTCTCAAGAAATCGTCAAGAGCCGTCCAAATCTCTTTATCTCAACAACAGAACACTTAGAATGAAATAAATGTGTATATTCTTCTTAACCAAATAACTTCATTACATTTTTGTAGGTACTTTAGGATATACATATTTCATAAATAATTATTACGTTCGTAAGTCAATTTGGTCTTGTGATGAAAGGTGCCGGCTGATCATACAACGGGTGTGATTTCTAGTCCCTGTGTTAGCAATTTTTATTTATATTTTTTTCGTTAATTTCATTTTGAAATATAATTTTAGGTATTCTCTGTTATTAATTCATCACATTTGTTTTCTAGAATAAAATGATCATTTTATGTATAATTCTCAATAATATAAGTTGTAAAACAAGGCTATCATTTGTAACATTAAAAATAAGTCTTTTCCAGATTTTACAAGAAAACTCTTAGTAGTTTTAAAAATGATTTTCTTGGAAACTGGGTTTCCACGGATTTTTCTTGTAAAAGTACAAACAATTTTCTGGCAAGAATATACACTAGTAAGGGTTATAAGCTACAAATGTAAAACGTTTGCGTACGAAGGTTTCACTCTGGCCAGGAACTAGAATACTTTTCTTTTCTTAGAGGACACCTTTAACCACTTCAAGTTTGTTGTTCGTCTCAGCTGGGTAGCAGTGGTAAGCGGAATATACAGGAGAAAGAATATTGTGTTTCCTTTGTTCATAACTGTACATTCTCGGCACTAATCGCATGAAGAAATGACCATTCCATTTTGGAGAAAACAATACAAACACAAAATTTACCTGGACCCAACGAAAAAAACAAGAGTTGGATAGCCTGTCTACCACGAACGATCGCGTTGGGATGAATATGAGCAACTACGACGTTTATAAGGAGTCGCTATTAGTAGGGGCAGTGATATTTCGCGAAAAGATTTCGAGACAATATACAGTCCAAAGCACTGCAGGGTCGTCCAGCTTCTTTGATTGGCTAAACAAATGTTCTGGCCCGTGTTAACCGTTTGCGCACGAATCACGAAGGTTCAGTGTCGGAGTTACTTAGTCCTGAGTGGCTGGGTCAAAGACGGACACCGCACCGGCAGCCAATGGAGGTATAACAAGAGCTGAGGTGTGTATATAGTATTGAAGTCTACTGTGTGCTCCGATTATTACGCGAAAAGTCACTGGCCACAGCTATAAGTCAAAGAAACTAAAATTAGTTACTGTGTGACTTTCTTCCAGCATTTGTTTTGCTTGGTCACAGCTAAGGTATATTTTAAAATTCTGAACATAATCCCCAATACTTTGAATATAGTTGTTTGATTCGTGAAGTTACCTTATGCATAAATTACGTAGCCTTAATGTGAAAGAAATGGTCGCTAACAAAGTTACAGGCAGCTGAAAAATGAATTTTATTTCTGATTCGCAAGCATTTTCACGATATAAATTTGTGTAATGACAGTTTGTGAAGCATTTCGTATTTGTATAAGTTATATTGACGTTAAGTTGCCAGTCCGACGAAGTTGGAGTAAAGTAGCTGCGAAAATGAAGATTTTGGAGAAAAACTGAATAATATGAGAAGTTCCCCGAATTTTCCTACGCAATTTTAACATTGGAATTCCCACCCAAAAATTTTAACAATAAATGGTACTGACTAGAATAAATATAGCAAAACTTTCCTCAAAGATACGAGAGAACTTATCTGTAGTTTTGTGTACAAACATATATGTTTTTCACACTTATAGTTAGAGAACTGCAAAATTCGCGTTATTATTTGGTGACACGTTAAACTTTAAACACGCGTACCTTTTAAATACGTTTGTTATTGGACCTTACATTATCTGACACGCTCCGGGTAACTCTNACTAAAATTAGTTACTGTGTGACTTTCTTCCAGCATTTGTTTTGCTTGGTCACAGCTAAGGTATATTTTAAAATTCTGAACATAATCCCCAATACTTTGAATATAGTTGTTTGATTCGTGAAGTTACCTTATGCATAAATTGCGTAGCCTTAAAGTGAAAGAAATGGTTGCTAACAAAGTTACAGGCAGCTGAAAAATGAATTTTATTTCTGATTCGCAAGCATTTTCACGATATAAATTTGTGTAATGACAGTTTGTGAAGCATTTCGTATTTGTATAAGTTATATTGACGTTAAGTTGCTAGTCCGACGAAGTTGGAGTAAAGTAGCTGCGAAAATGAAGATTTTGGAGAAAAACTGAATAATATGAGAAGTTCCCCGAATTTTCCTACGCAATTTTAACATTGGAATTCCCACCCAAAAATTTTAACAATAAATGGTACTGACTAGAATAAATATAGCAAAACTTTCCTCAAAGATACGAGAGAACTTATATGTAGTTTTGTGTACAAACATATATGTTTTTCACACTTATAGTTAGAGAACTGCAAAATTCGCGTTATTATTTGGTGACACGTTTAACTTTAAACACGCGTACCTTTTAAATACGTTTGTTATTGGACCTTACATTATCTGACACGCTCCGGGTAACTCTNAAACTTTAAACACGCGTACCTTTTAAATACGTTTGTTATTGGACCTTACATTATCTGACACGCTCCGGGTAACTCTGCGCCAATAAATGAACACTTCACAATTGTGTGCTCCAATCACGTGCAGGTCAGTCAGAAAGGGCGTGGCTTCACAGCTATGCGGCAGCCAATGGAGAAACGACGCCGGTTCCAGTTCAGACAATGCTGTGGAGTTAAGTCTGATGCTGAATAATAACGCTAATTCTATATGTCTCTACTTATAGTTAGGGCCAGTGATTTTTCGCGTAAAATTCGGAGCACACAGTAGACTTCAATACTATATACACACCTCAGCTGTTGTTATACCTCCATTGACTGCTGGTGCCGTGTCCGTCTTTGACCAAGCCACACAGGACTAAGTAACTCCTACACTGGACCTTCTTGATTCGTGCGCAAACCGTTAAAACGGGCCAGAACATTTTTTAGCAAATCAAAGAAGCTGGACGACCCTACAGTGCCTTGGACTGTATCTTGTCTCGAAATCTTTTCGCGAAATATCACTTACAGTGAATCGAAAGATTTTGATTAGTGTTACAATTGAGATTGCTTAATTGCCATCATCACCTCGATATGTTTCCATGAGAGGCAGCATTTACAAAATATCAGAAGAATTCGAATAACGTAGTGGTTAAAAAAACTCAAATATTTTAACCTACATGACACGAGTTTTAGATTTTATACCGGAAAATTCTTAACATTCAGACAGTCCGGCGTAATTCATTTGAATGGCTATCCCCTTCCCCTTTACATATTGCCTTTTTCACCGAACCAGGAAAAAAACTATAATTCACATTACTGAAGTTTATCCCATTTTCTGAGGATAATAAAAATCGTTTTTACTTGCAGTAGAACACGTGTTTCTGATAATATGTCATCTGTCAGCGAAAGACGTGTTGTTAATGCACGAGGACTATGAATAACTTATGGTAGGCCATAAACGTCACCAGCAGGACAACGAAAAAAATTTTACCATCTCATCTTCTCGGCATAGTTCTTTTTTTTTTTGTCCCGTACTGCGTCCTAACTCTTGTCACTCTGAAAAATAATGACAACAAATGAAGGCGAGCAGACAACAAGCACACGACTCGGACATCTATCAAAATTATCAACGCCCGCTGGACAGCTGCAGAAAAATTATAAATATTTTTTGATTTATTTTTTCAGAACCAGGGAGAGATGGCAGGTAAACAAAAAAAAAATATAGAGGAAGACTGGACAAAAGAGATGACGTGATGTTTGCCAAAAAAAAATCATCGTATATGAATACTAATGGCCGTATGGCGGGTTTTTGGGCTCTGTGTGCTAAAAAGCAATGCCATGCTATGAAATGAATGCACTCTTCATTTTTTTTTTTTCGCTGCCGTTTCTGGCGTCCGTGACGTGGGGTTGGTGCAGAGTGAGTTTGGGGGGAGGGGGGATAGGAAGTAGGCGAAAGGGTTACTTTTTTGCTTGCAGTGGGTTATGTGGTGATCCGTTGCAGGGTAATGGAGGAGTGATTAAAACAAACGCGCCATCACGTGCGCCGGACAGTCCAGTTGATGGCCCGGCCAGGAAGGATGAGGTTTTCGCCGGCGGTCGGGCGGGTGGGTGTAGAAACGCGGTAAAAGGGGAAGGGGGGCAGTGTTTTTGGTTCCCCCAGGAGGGGACGGTATATAAACATATTGTGACACCTCGCTCGCCCCCACACGTCACACCCACTCATATGCGTATTGATGGCCAGACAATTTTTTTTTGCATTCCCCCTTTCCTCCCTTGAACACTCCAACCACCCTTTTTTGTCCTTTTCCACGGGGCGCTGGGCGGAAAAAGGGTAGGACGGAGGGGGTCGGGGCAATTTCAACCGCGGCAGAGTTCCATTACGGGAAGCCTTGCATGGAATGTCACGCCGTACGCGGCTCTACCTCGCAAAGTAGACATCCCTTCAGGCTAGGGCGTACGGCTGGCGCATCTGGTCGCTTTTTTCCACACCCCTTAGATTTACACTCCACAATATTTCCACTAACGCATTGGTTTCTAAACACGTTGACTGAATTGATGACTAACCGTGAGGAAGTAGGCTGAAATGATGGCTGTTAAGAAGATCTGACGTGGGTAAATTTATTCGCCCATCAGTTAGGGGTCTCCAGCGATTACTGGTATGCGTGATACAAAAAAAAAAGAACATCATATTATTACGCGCTCGCTGCTTCGCATTCTGCGTGAGTTAGTGGAAGTGAAGGACAGCAGTTATGTGATAGCGGCGCAGCGAGTTAAAAGATTGTTTTGAATGAACAGGTGATCGATAGACCGGTGGACGCGTATCTAATACAAAAAGCGAGCAGACGTGATAATCCTTTTTTTTTTTGGGGCACGCTGCTGACCCTGGTTGTATTGATTTTTGCGTTAATCTGACGGATGCTCTGGATTACTGACCTCGTTCTCTCAGCGTGGCTCGGGGTGCGTCGAACCTTCCAGATGCTGAGGGCGAACGGTATAAATATTCCGACAGGCCTCCGGATCGCGAGTTGAGTAATATTTGATGAGTGAATGAGTGGCAGAGTTCCTAGCGATAGAAGGCGAGCAGCGAGAGAAGTGACAAGCGGAAAAGAAATCTGCAACCGCGAGTATTGGGCAGTGAAGAGTGCGGCTGGCAGGCTGGACACTCGGACAAGATGCGTGAGTGAGAGACATTACAAATGGTGGCAACAGATAGACTGAACACGCGTTAATGATGATTATGAGGTAATTAATTGACTGTAACCAAACAGAGGNTGGCAACAGATAGACTGAACACGCGTTAATGATGATTATGAGGTAATTGACTGTAACCAAACAGAGAAAATTAAGGAGGACGTTAATTAGAGTTGAGATAGAGTTTAAATATTGCGCTCACTGTTAAATAAACAGAGTAATAGTGGAGACAGATAATTTATACTGCAAATAATAGCTGTGTAAATAAATTATAAATCAAATTTAGTTCTTTTATTTTTATTAATACCTTCGTCCGTCACGAACTCAGATATGCCCCTCAGGCGTCCCATGTGACAATAATGAATAATAATGTAAAGGAATCAGAGAGAAAGCCCATGGATTAATTCGGAAACCTATTTTTCACAAAATTACTTATTATTTACTCGATGATTGATTTTATTAAATAACCACATTTAAACATACAGAAACTTCAGTGTTCCGGCAATAAATTATTAGAAACTGTAAACATATTCACAACTAATATTTACAATAAATTAGTTTTAGTGACTAGAGAAATATCTCAAAGAGTAAAATTATTTAGTAAATTTTTGACAAACACATTTTTTTATTATTTGTTGTTTTAACAATTTACTACTATGCTTTTGCAGTATTTTTTTTATTTATAAGTATATTCACCAATCCGATGTTGTAAACCTATGGTAAACTTGACAAATTAATTACAGTTACGTAAACACGAAACTTTGATTGAATTTAATTTTAGAAGTATTTTTTTCTAAGACGCCACTAATTTCATTAAACTGGGTATTTGAAACTGTAAATAAATTGATCTATGTATTTCCTCGGAAATAACTAAAGTATGATCAACTCTCGACAAATCACCACACAGAACACTAGGTCGAAAATTATATCCCTTGAACGAATTAGAAATATATTCTTTGAAATTATCACCTTGAAGATTTTTAATCTAAACAGCACACCCTCTTTGTCCTAAAAACTACCGCACCCAGAACGTTACATCCAAATGGGATCAAACTTGGCACAGGCAATGGGAACGATGAAACATGATAAATGTTTCATTACAAATTCTAGACGATTTAGCCATTTGTTCGAGCATAATTGTACGGTTGAAAAGTACTTTTACATCGTTTCACCGCCCCTAGCGTGGATACATTCGGCGACACGGCCCGGCATGGAGTAGTAAAGACTTCTTATGCCATTTTATGGAAGATCGTCCCATAGTTGTTGAAACTGCCGTATTAGATGCTGCAGACCCCTGGATGGATGAAGCTATCACCCCAGATGTCTTCATAGAGGTTCTATCGCAGGAGTTGTTAAATTGTGGTCCTCGGACCCCTGGGTGTGTCTCGGACATATAGCCAGAGGACCGCATTGGAATAAATGCATTTTACTTTTCACAAAAAATGTAATTATGCTGTAACTACAACACTTTTTTTT
>NQII01004097.1:86433-223585 GCA_002778355.1 Clitarchus hookeri | reverse complement strand
AGCTTCAGTGATTCTTTCACTTTTAACATCATAAATTAGGTTTCTTTGGCTTATTAGCACCACATTGCAAATCGTTGTAGCTTCGATTGGCTTATTAAAATCAACTGTAAATTTCAGATTAGTTCTATCCTTTACAATAGAGGTTTTTCTGTAAGAACAATCAATAATATACAATGGTCTCCTAGAAACAAATGCATCGGGGTTATCATATAGTTCATTGTTACGGTAAGGAGTATCTAGCTTAGTCTTTGAATTTCTAAAATCATTGTAGGCAATGTACATCTTATCGAAAATTTTATCCTCGATATCCAGGTTCCAATTCTCTTTAGGGAACACTTCATTCCTTCCATTCTTAATAGAAATATTTTTAACATGACTATGGTCAAAAATTGAACCATGTTTGTCTTGATCAGCATTTTCTTTTCTGTTTAGCTGAAAGCCAACAATGACAAAGTCAGGCATATCGAATTGGATTGAGTTGAACTGATCCTTTATATCAAACTGGAATGAGTTTGCACCAGTAGGTACAGGTTTTTCAAGACATTGCCAATAATTGAAACCGATGGGAATTTTGTGTTGTTTGTATTGTTTTGCTTTTATATTGTCTCCATAATTAGGCTCGTATTCAACAATTGGGCACAGGATTTCCATTTTCTCAATAACAATTTTACCAGCATCTGGAATAATATCAGCACCACCATTTTGTGTTTTAGGCCTTCTGTAAATAGAAACATCATCATGAGAATTTCGAATGAATGTAATCTTGTATACGCCTTTCCAGAATATTTCATTACAATCCCTCATAAACCCAAACAAATATCTTAATGGATAGACAAGTTCATTATATCCATCTGCCTTAAAATATTTGCCTTTTTCTACCCCTGCTAGTTGCAAGTACGATGATTCCGATTCTGAGCTAAGCAATGCATGCATCATAGTCGAAGTGATGCCAGGATTGTCAATACTTTCAATTATATTGCCATGCTTAGAGATCTCTACTCTTGAGAACTGGAATGGGAAGAAATTCTCACAAAGGTCAATAGTTGAAGTTTTTTCATAACCCGCATTTGTATCTCTTTTAGTTAGCTTATACTGTTGGTACACATAAGCCTCATTCGGATGTGTAAATGCATCGCCAACAGGAATATCAAACTCAATGCGCTTGTTGTATTCATTTAAATTGTTTTTTGTCTGGTCGTTTGGTGGAAACGACTGACGTTAATAGCTTTCAATTTTTTGTATACTCATTCATTATATAGAAAAAACATTTAGTTTTTTTAAACAACTACACTTTCCTTATCAACCCAAGAATTATGACTACTATCAAAACCCAACCATTTAACAAGCAGCTTATTTCCTTTCCTTTGTAAAACTTTCTCTACTAAGTAGTCTTGATAATACCGGGTCTTAAGCAGCTCTGGTTCATAAAATATACCCTTGATGGACTCACTTTTCAAATCTTTTATTCTGTATGTTATGGGGTGCGTGTACAATACGTCACATACCTTAAATACTTCAGTGGACCAGTTTGGTGTACACACCTTTTCAAACAGGCCTTTACTTTTACTTATACGGACTTTATCTCCTATAGCAAACCGTGCTTTAGCCATTTTTCTTTCTCCACCATACATGTTGATTAGAATAGACCTTTCATTCTTAGCACTTACATTGGCAGGTTTCATCCTGATTGTGCTGTGAACAGTGTTGTTGTATTCACTTATTAATTTAGGCAATATATCCACCCATTTATAGCTTCCCTGCACAGTAAATATCTTCCACATTTTCTCCTTCAATGTTCTATTAAATCTTTCTACGACACTGGCTTTCTTTCCGCTGTATGTTGAATAGTGTGTTATGTTGTTATTGACCATTAACGTCTTAAATGATTTATTGTAAAATTCTTTCCCTTCGTCTGTTTGTAAATGCATAGGACTGCGGCCATTAAAAATAGTTTTAAATGCTAAAGTAACATTTTCACCTGTTTTATCTTTGACAGGTATTGTCCACACACACTTGGAAAAAACATCAATCACAGTCAGCATATACTTAAACCCCTTGTTAAGACTGTGTATACCTTTTAATGATCCAGAGTCCATCTCAACCAAGTCAGCCTGCCAGAGATCGTCGATGCCGAAAGATAGAACAGCCCTCCTGGGGAAATTTTTTCGCATTGGTTTATGAATTTCATTTGCAATATCGTCTTTTATACTCCGACCAGTGAACATTGACTTATTGGTACCACAACATCTACAAACACATTTAATTCTTGCATTATTTTTAAGTTCATATGAAACCTTATCACTTAGTGTATGCTTCCTACACTTGAGACAGTACACATTTAAGTTATCAATATTCATTTTATATATACATATAATAAATGATTACCGAAGAACAAGCTAAAATGAATATTGAGAGAAGAAAACAACTAATTGAAAAGTTTAAGGCCTTCCGGAAACTACATAAAGACGAGTATGATAAAAATAAAAGACAGGAACAACCTTTGATAGATGCGATAAAGGACTTGGGACAAAAAGTTGAGCACGTAACAAACGAGAATAAGAACCTAATAAAGGAACTTGTTCCATTTGCTGTAAAGAATTTGGACTACCCACGAACGCCTACGGAAACTTCATTTGAGAGGAATCTGTTTGGTAAAGCAGACACCGATGACGATGGCGTTGAACGCTATGACGATGCCGTTGAACGCTATGACGATGGCGTTGAGGCGTTGGAGCATTTGAAAAACGATATTGTACCGTTAACTAACTATAGAACAACATTTATTGGAGAGAAAGTGACTGAATT
This sequence comes from Clitarchus hookeri, assembly GCA_002778355.1. Classification (NCBI taxonomy): domain Eukaryota; kingdom Metazoa; phylum Arthropoda; class Insecta; order Phasmatodea; family Phasmatidae; genus Clitarchus; species Clitarchus hookeri. The sequence goes on along the minus strand of NQII01004097.1, from coordinate 220,780 downwards.
CTTAAATAACTGTGATGACCATGTTTTTGGACTAAGGCCTGATGGAAGCAAAAGGTATATTGGCGATAGTGAAGTAATATTCAACAATGACCGACTTACTGTAAAAGATCGAACATACATTGGAACTGATGGTTTGCTGAAACTGCTAACTCGTAAGGATGTATCAGAAAGTGACTACACTGCAACTGACTATGAAAACTATAGTCATATCCTAACAGATACAAATGCAGTTTTTCAAAAGAATGACCCCAACTCGGGAACACCAAAATCAAGCAAGGGCGATAAATGGAAAACTATCGTTAGACCAGTGTACGATATGATAAAGAAAAACCGCAACTCCCCTCGTACAGGAACAGGTATAAAGACATATACAGGCTATCCCAAAGAATATATATGGATGGATGATGTTAGGAAGCTCATTGATAGGCTTCTCGTTATTTATGGCGAAGAGAACGCTGGAAATGATAACTATTACAATGAGAAGGTCGGAATAATGGATATGCTCAACAGCAAGTTTAGTGACTTTGTTGTGAATAATCCAAAAGGTATACCATACCTGATACGAATGTTGAACACAATACCCCCTTCTTTCTGGGAGTCTGAGCATCATGGGAAGGGGTTACTCAATAATATAATAAATTCTCTACCTTTTGAGTTGCATGCACCAGGCTATAAATTCCTAGGCCCAGGTACCAGACTAAAAGAGAGACTTGAGAGAGGTGATAAACCTGTTAATCCATTAGATGAAGCTGCAATGGAGCATGATATAGCTTATCATCACCATAAAGATCTAGCTGAAAGACATGTAGCTGATAAGGAACTAGAAAAAAAGGCATTCAAAAGATTGTTAAGTCCAGATGCTGATCTCAATGAGAGATTGTGGGCTGGTGTTACTGGATCTGCGATGCATATTAAACGTAAGCTGGGCTGGGGAATTAAAATAAAATTTTAAAAATATTAGGTATAATAAATGAAAGTAAAAAACATCGCATTTCAAGTTTCTAGCGAGGAGCTGGAGGGTTTGAATATTGATTCTTTCCTGACGAAAGACCAACTGGAACGCAAAAACAAGAAATTGAAGGAAGGCAAAAGTATGACTATCACAATCTCAACTCCACAACTTAAGAAAATGTCTAAGGAAATGAAGGCTGGAAATGGTTTGACATCTCACAAGGGTGGATTTTTACCTTTGATTTTTGCAGCATTGGGAGCTCTAGGGGCATTGGCAGGAGGTGCTTCATCTATCGCTACATCAGTAATTAATGCTAAGAAGAGAGACCAGGAATTGGAAGAACAAAATAGACATAATTTAGCCATGGAAAAACAAGGTAAGGGCGTGAAGAATGCCAAAAAAAAGAAGTAACTCCACTCAGTAACTTTGATATTGATATAATGGTTAAAAAATTAAACATTAAAAATTTTCGAGGTGTATTTATGATTGATAAGCTGCCTAACACGCCACTCGATAAGGAATGTGGGATTGTTAACCTAGATGTTTCAAAAAACTCTGGAACACACTGGGTATGCTACTGGAAAGAATCCAATAAAAAATATTTTTTCGACTCATTTGGTGGAGATCCACCCCGGGAATTGATTGCGTATCTCGGTGGTAATATTATTTATAACGATAGCAGAATTCAAAATTTCCACCAAGTAATTTGTGGCCATTTGTGTGTCATTGTGCTAAATCACTTTTCACATAATTTTAAATTTCCAAAAATTATTTTATTATTAATAAACGATGGATATATGTGGAAATGCATTAATGACCTCTTGGATTGAAGATCAAATTAAAGATCACCGGGATAATGGTACAACTACTGAGAAGATCAATCCTAATGATTTTGTTTCCCACCCACAGTTCAGTGACTTTATAACCACACTGACAAGAAATAAAAGATCCTTGGATAAAGCCTTTCTTACCTACTTGGAAGAAGATAATAATATAGATTTTGAAAACAAAAGGCTTAGAAACGTGGGAAATCCTATTGCTCCTAATGATGCGGTCAATTTAGAGTACTATCAGTCTAACAGAATTGACATTATTCGTTTAGTCGGGAAATACAGTTCAAAGGACAAATTATTTTACCTGGGTAATAATCAAACACAATACCTTTTTATGAGAAGTGGAAGAGTAATTGAGATAATAATGAAACCAGAGGATTATAAAGGAATTATCAAATTATACCATAATTTAAAAAGCATCGCCATACATAAACCTTTCGATGTCGCGATTGATGATAAGATATTTTTTAAAATTCCAAAAGCTTTCAGTGTACCTGAAGGCACAGTTGTGTTTTTTGAAATAGTTATGGTATATAAATACATTTAAAAAAAGAGCAGAGTCTGTTAGTTTTTAATGGAAATTTTTCCATTAAAAGCAAAGAAAAATGCGGTAATAATCTAAGGATTTAAAAAGTCTTTAATTTTATTACGATACTTACCATTATTCAACTTACGAGTCGTGTCTATTGTAACAAAACCATATTCCTTATCCCAACATTTTGAACAAGTCTCCCTAAATTTCTCAAATGGGATATCGCCACCAACGAAATCGCTATGAATATGTTTAAGATTTGTATCATCTTGTCTGAATATGCAAAGAAAATTGGCATTGTCTCTTATAAGCTGTTTAGGCACTTTTGAGTATGTCTGAGCTAAATAGAAACAATCAATGTCTTTGTGCCTACCGCGAGTGAAGAAATCTCTTACTTTGTCCTGATTTTCAAGTATGACATCATCAAAAACCACAACAGAATCATTACAACATTCATCCACGGTAACCATTTCTTCATTTGTAGGGAAAAAGTATGCTATTGGTTCAGATATTAATTTTGCTGCTACCTCTGTATCTTCCTTTAAAGCAATATATTTAGGTTGGTTCAGACTTTTTGAACACACATATAAAGTACCAAAGTCCAACCATCCTGGGGAATATATAAAATTATCTATCATAAGAGTTGTTTTTCCGCAGTTACTAGAGCCCACTATCAAACATCTAATATTATTAGGCATTAATTCTCCATGACGTTTTGTCAATACAGTTTTGTCTGGTATCCTTATTTTAATATCCCAGTCTACCTGTTTCATGTTTCTTGGATTATTCATTTATTTAATAGATTTTTTTTGTTGTAATAAATGAGTAAAGTATTCAAGCTATCAGATAACAAATCAGTGTTGAAGAAAAGACTGCATTATCCTTTAGAGATAGAGGAGCACTCAGTGGCTTTAGTTCAGTTCTATACTGCATACCTAACGCCTAACATTACCCATGTGAAAAATAGACTCTATTTTAAAAACCTGGGTGGTATGGAAACATCAGTTGAAATTCCAGTTGGCCAATATAGTTTAAAAGATCTTGTAAAAACTATAAAGACAATTCCCCCATTTGAAGTAGTTCCAATGGGTGGGGGAGAAAATAATAGCATATCCCTCGAGTTGGATAAGACAACAAACAGGGTGAAAGTAAAATGTGTGTTTGATTTACAGTTTGGAAAATGGGGTTCGATAGGAGAACTTTTGGGTTTCACAGAAAATAAAATCCTGAAATCAAATGAGTACCATTTTGGAAATACAATCCCAAAATTTGTTCCCTTTGAAACAATAAATATACACTGTAATATAGCTAATGGGATGATATTAAAACATGATGAATATAACCACAGAGAAACTAGCATAATTGCTACATTTAAACCAAGGACGACATTTGGATTTGGTGATACTATATTTTACGAGCCAGCCTACCCCTTGTTTTTTCCCGTGCAAACAGCTCAAGTAAAGGAAATAATAGTTGAAATTAAGGATGACAAAGGTAAATTAATAAATTTTGATTCATCAGAACGAACTGTGGTCTTAGAGATGAGACCGTAGATACTTATATTTCTATTAAAGAAAAAGGTAATTTTAGGTTGGAAGTACTCATATAATAACTTTAATGGTTATTTAAACCATTAAAGCTTCATAAAAAAAAACTAAAGAATATAGGTCAGGCTCGTTGATAAATGCAATTGAATCGTGTATCTGACTTCATCACACAGCGCGCGCGAGTTCTCTTGGTGGTTTTCCATCTTACCGACTCGCTATCTACAAACGGCCGCGCTATCTGTGACGCAATATGTGAACCAGGATGTAGTCGAGGTCAGTGTATACACTCTGGACGTGATTCATTCGGCGGGACTCGCAATGTAAGTTGTATGAAGAACCTTGCCTAGCGTCTTGCCAGATAGCTCAGTGGTTAGACGTCCGACTCTTAACGCAAGGTTCGTGGGTTCAAATCCCGGGCTGAGCGGATAAATTTTCAGTGTGGGTGTGAAGGCGCCCGCATCCACACTGTATGTTTATCAACCGAGTCGTTCCAAATTTGAGCTAATAAAATAAATGCTCGTACTCTTAGTAGATCTAGGAGTAGCAGATGCAACTATATGTTACCCCTTAAAATCCCAGCATAAATACTCTCTACAGTAGTCAGTATTGTATCAGATGTATAGCTGGGTAATATCTGATGGTGATGGGTGCCACACCATCTAAGAGGGGGTAGTTGAACTTAAAAAAAAAAAACTCCTCCACCTCACCACTAAAAAAAAAAAAAAAAAAAGGCCGGCCAAGTGGTGAGGTGTGGGAGTTCTCCGAAAAACGGAGTTTTATTGGCGTCAAAATTAGGCCGTAATAATAATAAAAAAAAAAGGTCCCTGGCGAGTCATTAACTTGATCGTAAACCTTTTGCAATATTTTTTTCTAAGATAATAAAGATGGATAATATTTCTATAGACAGTGCAATGAAAGATTTAGAAAAAGAATTAGGTGTTTCACCTACTTTAATATGTCGAATTTGGAGGTGCATATCTAAACTTTTAATTAGATTATGTTGCACGAAGTCAGAGCGGTAATTGAGTTTTAATGGTTTAACAATCATTAAAACCTTATAGAGAGATGAATGCAAATGAAAATAAACTGATGTCTAATTATACGAATACGTTCATTTACTCTTTTACAAACAGATAGAATGCCTTTGTGTCACCATATTTTTTCAATCCTTTATACACAAGACTTGTGCCTCCTCGATTGACATCACTTATCAGTTTTGTACTGAAAATGTATACATATCTGTCTGGTAGGGTCACCTTAAAATTTCCTGAAGTAACTACCACTTTGGGACCGTACTTGGTTTCATTTATTTCAGCGTGGTTTATCGGGTATGACTGCCCTATTGTGAGGTCGGAAAGTTTTATAAAATGGCGGGTGCTGTTTAATGCGTTTAGCAACTGATCCATGTTATGTTTTGTTTATTATACTTTTTCATTTCTTTAAATGAAAAAAATGTCTTGCTAGTAATTATTTTTGCACAGCTCGGATCGGCATTTCCATCAAAATCATTTAGTGACGAAATCATTTTTCATTTAGTGACGAAATCATTTTTCATTTAGTGACGAAATTGATTTCAAAAAGTCATTTAGAGCCCCAGGGGGGTACCTTCCGATTTAAGTGACTTTTTCCCGCGCTGGATTCGGCATTTCCCTTCTACTCACGAGCCTTAAGGAAATACATTTCATTGGTTATCTACGTCTATTTCTCGATAGAGCTATGGATTTTTTTGCAGACTGATGTCCACTTAGCCGTGATTTCCGCGAGTTATTTGCGACTATTTCCTGTTAGGTTGGTTCCATATGAATTTGCAATTTTATAATTTACCCAGTACTCTTAACTTGGTAACGTAATGAGTCCAATATAATTTACTACATCAATATAAACCTCCGTGCACTCCTCGGATCATCTCTTTGACCTTGAAACTCTTCTTCGCTCGCTCGAGCGGGATGGGGCAAGGAAAGTGATGCAGACCAGCTACATGTCATAATATAAAGTAGCATACATACCATACAATTTTCAGATAAGTACCATTCCTGTTGCTTATAAAATACGAATTCATGTATTTTGTCACAATGGAATTTACGATTCTAGAAGTAATTTATTTAAATTATTTAAAAATATATTAATCAAAGTATTTTTAATCAAATTTTAAGCGTACTTCAATTTTGGATGCATCAAAAAGAACATTTTGTAAACCACACTTTTTTTCTTCTATCAAACAAGGCCATCATAACAGTCATTCTGATTGTATTAAATGAAAATTTGTAATGATTTATACAATAATTTTTAATAATTGTTTTATGACCTTTAATTTTACTCAGTTAATATATATTTTTAAAACGAAAATAAATGTTATGGAAATTAATAAAAGCAATATTATTTTCCTCTATTGCCAATATTTCCTTACGTATAACTATAGTAATTAAAATTGTTGCCCACTGAAATGTTTTCTTGCAAAATGTGCTTTTTGATGCATCCAAAATTGTAATATGCTTTAATTTCGATTATGTTCTTTTTAATTTTTTAAAAGATATAAGTGAGTTCTTGGAAAGTATTTTACAGTGTCGCGATATGTATGCATTTTTCATTCATAAGCAACACAAATCGTACTTTTGTGAAACATATTGCAGTGCGTCTACTATACTTTAGTGAGTTCTGCCTGTTATACAGTTGTTTCAGTGCACCGTTGGAAGTTACTCCTTCTACCTTAACACAAATAATGTGATTTTTATAGTATTTTAATTGATTAATTATAGTTGTACGAATCTAAAATAACTCACCTGCAGTAAGATGAATTTCATTGCTGCACAATTAAATATTAGAGAAGAATAATTTAAAAAATAAACATGAATAACGATAAAACTGACATGGGTCTTCAAAGTCATAGCGTGTTGAAACACAACGAATTACATTAATATGTTTTGAAAAATATACAGGGTGTTACACATATGTCATAAATAACCCGGGGAGTGGATATTACACCCAAAACCACAAGAAAATGTCCCCCAGAACATATGTCCTGAAGTCGATAGTTTCGGAGTTACTGACCGTCCACTGTTATACTGGATGTATTTGTAATTGCCTTCCTAGCACGTATTAGTTTGAGTAGCTGTAGCTATGTTCGTGTACCAGATGTGCTTACGCCACTGTACAAGAAATGCTCAAAATGTCCACTTTGTACCTGGATGCACGCCTGAACACGCCGCGTCACTGACTGACTGACGCGGTCGTGTACTCCAAGAATTGCACTTAACTGCTGGCAACCTTGTTACACTCGCTGGCGATGCACCGCTATGCCCGGAACTGGACTTGCAGCATCAATTTGAGTTTCCTAGAGATGCCCGCGCAAGTAATTGTCTAGTTAATTGAGAACCGAAATTCTAATCGCATGGCATTCGTCGTGAATCGAATGCGAACGGTACAATAGGGCAGGTAATAAGAATCACATAATTCCAGCTGATCACATTAAGAGGCACACCTCGTAAACGATCGAGTATTACCAATACGTGGGGCATAATGTTTGAACGTGTGTAACCTCGGAAACTATCAAATTTAGGACACATGTCCATAGCGACATTGTGTTGAGTTGTTCTATCCACTCTCCGATTGCATACCAAATTTTTGCGAACGCACTGTTAAATAACATGTTTTATCGCCCTGCTTTGCGCCTTAATTATCATTTTTCAACGGCTTATTTTCTGTGGTAACCATTAAAAATAAATTAAACCATCGGAGAAGCAAAGTCGTTAGAGAAATTCTCCGCGATTTTGAAACTTGTTTCTTGCGCTGCCACGAGGTTGCGCTTGGATCACCTCAATTTTCAGACGGCGCCATCTTGCGACGAGCAGAGTAGCGTAACGCTACCCATTGCTAGGGAAACCCGATTTTCGCGAAAAAAATCTCTAACCGTGAAAGGTTTCATACCTTACAGACACATCAGTAGGTTTCTTTTGCTTATTGGTCGCGTGTCTTCGTGGGGAAACATTTTCTTACACGAATGACCAACCAGTATAAAGTTTCTCAGATACTGTAAATCTGTGAATCGCAGGCAGACAGCCTAGATGCATAACACGCAAATCATCCAACCACGAAAGTGTATCTGAGCTANAAATCTGTGAATCGCAGGCAGACAGCCTAGATGCATAACACGCAAATCATCCAACCACGAAAGTGTATCTGAGCTATCGTGTCATGAAATACAACTGGTCATGAAATATTTTCGCGAAAATCGGACTCATTGTTTATCCTCTCCTCCTACCCTCCGCACGCCATTGCTGTTCATAAGCTTGGCGTCAATAACTAGCATCGTTTTCCGTTACCTGCAGCGATGCAGTTGCTAGGAAACTCGTGCGATGTTGTTCCGTTACTAAATANAAATCTGTGAATCGCAGGCAGACAGCCTAGATGCATAACACGCAAATCATCCAACCACGAAAGTGTATCTGAGCTAACGTGTCATGAAATACAACTGGTCATGAAATATTTTCGCGAAAATCGGACTCATTGTTTATCCTCTCCTCCTACCCTCCGCACGCCATTGCTGTTCATAAGCTTGGCGTCAATTACTAGCATCGTTTTCCGTTACCTGCAGCGATGCAGTTGCTAGGAAACTCGTGCGATGTTGTTCCGTTACTAAATANAACTAGCATCGTTTTCCGTTACCTGCAGCGATGCAGTTGCTAGGAAACTCGTGCGATGTTGTTCCGTTACTAAATACGTTCTTGAGGGCACAAGGGAATGGACCAACAATCCTGCGCTTATTTAGTCATGTTGACTCATAATAACTATGATGACTGCTCAACATGTTACCGAACTTTTCGCACGTTAAACTATCATTTCGTACTTTAATATTAATTTTCGTTCTACACATACGCTGTAAAAAAATAAGTGTAAATTTACACATAAAAATTTTCGGCTATTTTACATTTTGTATGTGTATTTTGTAAAAACCAACTACAGTACGTGTAATTTTACACGAATATTATAAATAACCTAGAAATAACTGCATGTTTTTGGTGAAAATACACGAATGTATGGCTTTATAAACACAACCTTGGTGTTAAGTTATGTATTTTTACTACTACATAGTCGTTGTATGAACACCCAATGTCAGTATAGTTGTACATCGTCAATTGTGTAATTTTACAATGACTGTGCGTGTAAATTTGCATTACATTCTGGAGTGTCTGTAAGCATTTATTTACACATACAAATTTTTGTTAATTTTACATTTTTATGTGTAATTTGCTAAAATGTGTACAGTATTTGAAATTTTACACTAATGTTCCTGTGAATCCAAATATAATGCGATCTAACGGTAGGGAGTAGAACTACTTAGAACTCCTTTTGTGTGTTCAAAAGGGAATCTTAACTCCCGCTGAGGGAATATAATGGGTTTTGTATTTAACTACATATTCTATATGTAAAGTAAAATTTTATCCACATTTTAAAGGAAACTTTTTGTAACTCTGTTTAACTACTGAGTTACAAACCGGAGTAAAATAACATTAAACTTGTTAAAAACACGTACACAATATGTGGAATAACATGACGTAGCTCTAAAAGAACATAAGAACATATGGTGATGGTAAAATTGCTTAGTGAAACAGTGAAAAATGTACAGAATTTGTGTAATTACAATTACAGTGAATCTGCGAATTTACTATTTTGTTAGCAAGAAAATATACATATACAGTGGTGAAATTACAATTGCGATGTCAGTGTAACTTTACTTGCCGTGGAGAGAAAATACACGAATGTTGCAGTTTACTTTATGCTACATAGCAATAGTAATTTTACACCATTCTATGTAAAGTTAGTTGTACAAAGTATTTGCTTTTTGACTAATTTTTAGCATAGATTTACTTCAACGTTAAGTAAAAAACATAGACACATGTAAGTGTAAAATTACACCGAAGTCAGTGGAGACACCGCTGCCACATACATTTTGTGTAAAATTACAACAAAATTTTTACAGTGTTACCTAGCTTAAAGCTGTCGCCTAGTTGCTACTATTTTCTNATTTTGTGTAAAATTACAACAAAATTTTTACAGTGTTACCTAGCTTAAAGCTGTCGCCTAGTTGCTACTATTTTCTAGTGCCTAAGAGACTCAGAATCGAGTAGTCGATAAGAGCTTCATTGATTTGCTTATCAAGTGCGCTATCGCCATTACGCGCAATGTTTTGATTGCGTGTAGTGTGTGTGACTACTGNTCATTGATTTGCTTATCAAGTGCGCTATCGCCATTACGCGCAATGTTTTGATTGCGTGTAGTGTGTGTGACTACTGGGTGTACTTACAGGACTTTAAGCTATGAACATATAATTTTATTAATGGGAAGTATAAATAATTTTAATATAGGCTCATATTGTTGTTTGTCTTGACACATTTTGCGTCCCTATATTTTATTCGTCAGAACACACGCTCTGGCGAAGCTCGCAGCCGGACGACCGCAATAAGGATTAAGGGTTTTGTGGATGTGCCGGCAGAGTGACGCCAGGAGCCTCGCAGCTGCAAAGGCACGTTACCACAGGTTTCTGCACGTGCAACTGTTCCTGCACGTGCAGACGACATCCGGAGACAACGGAAGGCACCAGGGCGCGGACACAGCTGCATTTTGCAGCTGCCCAAGGGACACCGAGATCCCACCACCAGCTGCATCTATCCCAGGCTTGTACTGCAATAAACCATGAGATCTTTTAGCGGACGTGCGTGCAGAATGGGACAATAAACTTCCAGGCCAGAACCAAGGGACGACACCACGCCGGCTGCGGACGACACGAGCAGCGGCCACGTGTTTTATGACCCGGGGGGACGACAAGCACCCCGGACCACGTGCAGAGAAGGGGGAGGTTGAATATGGTGATCAAGCCTACATAACCACGAGGAGCAGGACCAAGCGGGGCAGTCGGCCGATGGAAACGGAAGAGAACGGAGCGAATCCGCGAGCAGACGTCGACGGCAGCCGGTACTGCGTGGAGTACTGCGTGGACCCGGGAAGAAGGAACTTCGAAGCCAGGCGTCGAGACGCCCACCAAGTTCGAGAGCAGTTCCAAGCCGCCAGCCGAGGGAATACAGCGCTGCAGTGTCANTAATCTCTCCCCCCCCCCCCACGATGCAAAATCGCCGTGCCAAGTATCACGTAATCTACGTACAGAAAAGGGAGGGGAGTTTGTCTCGTGAGTTCATGTACCAGTTAACCTGTTCAAGCAACAATAAAACTCGATTATATGAACTCACAAATAAAGTGTATGTTATTAGTAAATTGGACCTAGAGACAACAGTGTCGACGTATTTATACGCCCTATCACTGAGGGCTAGCATCAAGTGCTGGCGCCTCACGCCGCAGAGCAGAATCAATACCTACTTCCAAACTTCAGCATTTGGCAGGTATCAGTCTTGTGTTCAGATAGTATGATTAAAAAATACTCCAGTCTGAAAAAGCCGTTTTATAACGATGCCGAAGGGCTCTAAAATAATATTAATTGTATGTACGATGTCTTGAAAGTACCATTCCGTCCTTGTCTCGAGTGTGTTTACTTTTTGTAGGTAATCATATTGGTGACTCATAATATAATTAAGTCTATAAAAAAACCAACAAAGCGAACGTAAGGCCTTCGGCAGTTTGGCCGGCCCGTGCTCCTTTTTCCTGTGCATAGCCGGTTTGTCTCGTCCTTTGCCATGCATTTGAATATATTCACTCTGAAATTCCTGACTTATAGCTCACAGTAAACATACTCCGCAATTAAAGTTCACCACCATAACGAGTAAAGATTTCCAAATGTCCCCATTAATTTTTTTAAAAATAATATGCCATGAAATTTTTGAATAATTCGTAAGGAGTTTTTATAAATTACCCTCTTAGCATTGAATTTAAAGAGCGGGCGCCCTTGTATGTCCTCAGTTTTAAAATGTAGTGATATCTTAAATAACAGACCATAAATATATTTAAGTTTGAATCTTATATATTTTTTAGCAGTAATAAGTAATTCATAAAATAAATTTTAATACACATAATTTTTTATCGTTACAAGGAACTGTATTAACTGCAAAAGTATCCAAGAATCCTACATCGTATTTAGTTTTAGCACATAAAAATAAAACTCCCGCTTTCCATAATTCAATTCACATATCTTAAAAGACTAATTAAATGTGCTTGTTTTTATTTCGTATATACAATTATAATGTTCTGTATTAAAAAAATTGTCTCAATGTCTTAATGTAAATGTATTTTCTTAGAAATCCTAAAATTTGATAAGTCTCTCTAAGCTGATAAACGGTAATTATTGTTATTTGCCGATGTACCCACAACACTAAATTATCAACGTGGAAAATACACAGCTAAAAACAAAACTTCTTAATTTACAGTTGTGCTACATTTCATACCAAAGTGGTTACGCAAGAAAAAAAAATCCTTGCGTTGAACCACTCTTTGCGTTACTTACTCCCTCCCATATCCAAAATTAGACCGTTATTTGATGAGCGTTCGATGTTGTCTCGACAGTTGTACTTATAATGGACAATTTTATTTTCCCGTTTAGTTAGAGCAAGTTTTTTAACTCTGCCTTTAGAGCCTCTATTTCAGCAAAACTTCACCACGTGTCCTCGGAGCTGCTGGTGTTAGCTGTTTAGGTTGATGGTTACATACGCGGAAAGAGAGGGGGTGTGGTTCTATGCCTGTGTGTATGTGTGGGTGTGTGTTTTTCGGTGGGTTTGGGGGCAGGTTAAAACTGCAGGGGCTGGTAGTTCAAGGGGACGAACTCGTGCATAAAAAGGAATTGCTATCTCGGGGGGAAATAAAAATTAAACAGCCGTGTGACTTGGAAAACTTGGCTGTTCACTGCGGCAGAGCGGACCATTCCTTCACCATCCCACCCCGCTTCATTTTTAAGTCCTTCCAGTTTCGCCCTCGAAGGGGCGTGGGAGAGGGGTGACTGGCTCTTGCAAGTTTTTAAAAGCGCATTATCAACGAGAAGTTGGCAGTACGCTCGGAACACGGGAAGTAAGTACCTGAAATAGCAATAGGAAATGAGTTACTGCTTCTGCCGTCCTCACTTCCCGGAGAGTTTGTTGTTGGGTTTTTTTACAGCCTTTTAGATGTCGTTAACATTGAGGCTATAGAGCTCGTTCGTACCGTATAAAATAAACTGTCGCAAGAAAAATTTGTGCTCACTGAAAATACTGTACAAAACTGCGACATAAAACGAAGAACGCAGTTCAAGCACCAAAGTAATCTAAGGCATTGGCAAGTTTGGTTATCAAACACAGGCTGGTTTTTTTTTTAGTTTTCTTTTTGGTGTTCATCTCTTGTACAACACACTCAGCAAGATATATGTATATACACATGTATATATGGTAGTCCACCTAACGTGGACACCCGCAAAATTTCCGAAATGGTTGCAAATAATAAAATGCTGTTTTCGGTTTAACAAATCAAGTATGGGGGCAAGTAATTTGCCACAAAGTGACTTTTCGTAACACGTGTATGAACAAAAATTATTGAACCACGTATATTTTTTTCTCCTGGAAACAAAAATTTATTTCAACGGCATCTAAAAGTACGTGAAAAGAGGAATTGAGTTAAATAGCATATGCAATGTAAAGTAACACAGAAACGCCAAGAAATAATGTGCAAAAATGATTGAGTTTGGGGGGCCGGTAGCATGAGGAAGTGAAACTGTACTTACAACTGTAGGCAAACAACACGTGTCGTGACTTATCCTGGCGCGACCGCTTCCTAATAACAGCGCAGCACCACCCATTATGTTTTGGAAAGTGGTATTGCAATGTGTTGCTGTAGGTACGAAATGATGTTCACGAATGGGGAAAAACTGGACGCTCTACTTATTTACGGTGAGTGTGGCAGAGTTGCCAAACAAGCCGTCCAAATGAATGGTAAAAGGTATTCTAATCAGACGCCCATCTCACGGAAAACGACACGAAGAATTTGCACACGTCTCTTGTCACGAAGTGATTGGAATTCCACAACACGAGGGCGATGAAAGACTGCTACGTGCGAGAAGCATCAACACGATGTGTTGGCACATGTCGATGCAAACCCCCACCATATAGGTACGCGGGAACTGTCCAGGTTCGAAGGAATAAGTAAAACAAGTGTGTTATGGATACTGCGCAAACGGAAATTCCATCAATAACACATGGTTCTTTACCAGGCATTACATGAAGGTGATTTCCAGCAGCTTGTTCAGTTTTGAAGTTTTGTTCTAATGTCTGTGATGGATGACAGCAATTATCTGAAGAATATACTATTTACCGATGAAGCAACCTTTACAAACCATGGGTGCGTAAATTTACGAAATATGCACTACTGGGTGACGGAGAATCCATTTTGGGTCCGGAATGTGGAGCACCAGCGACAGTGGAAAGTGAATGTGTGGTGTAGAATCGTTGGAGACTACGTCATAGGGCCATACTTCATTCAAGGGAAAATGACCGGCTGTATGTACGTCCATTCCCTCAGAGAAACCTTACCGGCACTTCTGGAAGACATACCGCTCGACGTACGTTGTGATATGTGGTTTCAGCATGATGGTTGTCCTGCGCATTTAGATTTGGTGGAGAGGCAAATGAAACGTTTCTAAACTAGTGGTTAGAGCGTGGTGGTATTGTAAGATGGCCAGCTCGCTACCCCGACCTCACACCTCGCGAATTTTTCCTGTGGGGAATACTGAAAGATAGGGTGTACATAATGGTTTCTACGACGCTAAAGATATGCAGGAACGCATTATAGCAGCTTACAGAGGTATTATGCCAGGAACAAGCCAGGCCGCTCGTCGTTCACAAGTGCGTTTACAGATGTGTATGGCTGTCGATGGTAAACACATCGAGTACATGCTGTGAAAAGACCTCATGTGAAACATTTCAACCATAACTGTGCTCTTTTGTTTTATGAATGCGGATGCGATTGCATTTATGCTTAGGTTGATGTGTTATTTTTTGTTGTGCATCTGGACGCACTCATTACTTAGTGCAGTTAATGACTAGGAAACCAATCTCCTCTATAACGTTGGTATCAGAATAAAATGAAATGTATTGCTATCAGACTTGCACTCACATTGCCCGTCTTCCCTCCACTCGGTGCTCTCGTTTGTCCAATATCGCATTCCGTGCCCCTTGCCCCATTAAGGTAAGCGCTACGCTGCTATAAGGAAACGACCACGCCAGGATGAGTCGGTGCGTGATGCTTGCCTACAGCTGTGAGTTCAGGTCCGTTGTCTCATGCTACCGGCCCACTTAACGTTATCATATTTGCATATTATTGATGGGCGTTTCTGTAATTTTTTTCCATTGCATATGCTATAACGCTGAATTCTTCTTTGCACGTACTTTCAGATTCCGTTGAAATAATCGTATGTTTCCAGTGGAAAAATCATATGTGGTTTAATTATTTCCGTTCATACACATAATCTGCAACAGTTCCGGAAATTTTGGGGGTGTCCACGTTAAGTGGACGATCCTGTATTTTACCGATTCTGTTGTATATATAATTAGTGTTTTAAAACAGATATTTTAACTGTGCTACGTTTGAACACTAATTATTAATTAAGAACACACATGTTAAATAATATGTATAGATATGTGACATAAAATTATAAACTGTTGTTTTTCTTCTACAGAAAACTTCAAAATATGTGTGAGTTTAAATTTTATACCTGTATTCTTTGTTATACATTGTCATAAAGAAAGAATAAATCACTGTTTATCGGCATAAAAATACGCGATAAAAAGTAATAAATATATTTGATTCGTCCTTAACGTAGCAATTTTGAAATAAATCGTTAAAAAGTATTCACTCTCTGTATTTTTATAAATATCAATTTGAACTTTAACTGTAGCAGATAAATTTTAGCGGATGGTGAAAAAAATGAAAGTAATGACATGTTTTAAGGTATTTTTAATGTTGCTAATGTAAATTAAGGGCACTTGGAACTGATTTTCTATTTCATACAGATAAAAGCTAAAAAAAGTCGTTATAGTGATAAATAAAGTGTTTAATATGTGCAGATGGCTAGTTCATCTCTTCCCACTTCACAGTCGTAAGGCACATGCAATTTTCATTTCCGCAAGCAGCAAGAGTATACGCAATGGACACACAAAATAATCTAAGGAAAGCGTTCAAAAGTTCTCAGTAAACATCGAATAATCTCACTTTCTAAACTTCAATATCAGAACTCCATAAGAAGCAAAAACCTGTTATATTGGGCACGCCCTAATAAAAACTATAATGTGAGACTAAATTTCCAATACATTTACGGAAGAGAGAAAGTTTATGTATCTTGATTAAACATCTTCTGCGGAGTGAAGTGTATAGTGGACTGGCGAACCGGCCCGTCTTCACCCGGTAACAATTTAGTTTTTACAGCGATACTTCTAAAGACAAAAATGGTTACTGTGGGTCATCCTTAAAAGATAAACATGTTCTCTCGCAGACTTTTCTGTAGACCTTTTGGAGAGCTACAACTCTGTAGTACAATAATTTGATGTAGCTCTTATGGTTTAGTCAGCGCACCATGTAAGCGCCCTAAAAGCGGTTTTTTTACGACTTGATTTCAAACGGTTCGACATTTTTCTACTATCCTTACATTAAATATAAATTAATTATACACCAGAACCTTCCATAAAAAATTCTCTAAATTGTGTTGATAATCGCATCAAAATCAGTCAAGTAGTTTAGAAGTACTAAGCGAATACATAGACAGACGCGGATAAGCGACTTAGTTTTATACTATTTAGAGATAAAGAGAATAAGCCGGCTAACTTTCGCTGTTACGAGTACATTCACGTGTGATGTATCATATAGTATTCACCACAAACAAGGCTATCTTCATCCAGCATGCTGAATTGTATCGCTACAATCACTCTCGCCTTTTTTTTTATGCACGCCAGTATTTTTTTTTCCGCTTCATATGAAATAGGAGGGTGGGGATAACCGGTGGACAGTTGTGACATGCATGTAGTACCTCGCAGTTTATATTATTTCCCCATGGAGAAATGACAGCGGTAAAGAGCAAGTCTGAAGAAACTCGAGCGCCCAATGTTTACAACACGTTGTGTAATTCGAAACGAGCAATTCGAAAGTGGTTAGTCGTCGCCGTAAAGTTTGTGTTCTCGGGAGGAGAGAAAAAAAAAAAGGTCGTTTGCACCCATGTTCGCCTCTCCATTTCATCTACGAATAATTCACGGTGCCGCCTGTTCGCTCGGGTATCGGGGGCTATCACTAATGTATCAAGGCTCGCCTGACGTCACCTCGCGCGCCCGTATGCGAACGGCTCCCNCAGAGAACTTGGAATACGCATACACCGTGGTGACCCGGTTCCCGTCCTAGCAGGCGGCGGGTAATGATCGTCGTTATGACCTACAGTCTACCGTCAGCAGAACTGCAACAGATAACGGTGCGCCAACTGAAACCTAGCTTGCCTGCCTTTCCCTCTTGCACCTTTCAACCCCTACATTTCCCCTCGTTCCAACCACCCTTCATCCCCCTCGCTAAATACTCTCAAGGACTGTTAGTGTATCCACCCCGGTCTCGTGCGCGGATCGCAAGAAGAATAATCGTAAACATTACCATTTTCATTTCGTCGTATTAAGGTTAATGAAGGCGACTGGCAGTACCAGTATCTTTTTTTTTCTTGCAGTTCGATGGCGCTGTGCACTCACCCAACATTTTTCTTCCGCCATTNCAACGCCCTTTTTTTTGTAGAAGAGTAGCAGTTTTCGAACTGCCGTTAAGACTTCGTGTGGAGTGATAATTAAGTGTGCTGGGGCGTAACCTTCTTCGCAAGCATAAACTTTTCAAATATAACTCAGTTTATTCAAGAAAATTCGGGTCGGATACTCACACAATGTTCCCCCAGTTTTCAGTTATCGAGATTTAGAATTTTTTTTAATCATTTCATGATCCACTAATGAATATATTATTGATTAAAAAACTGCTTGAAACTGTTTATTAGTTTTTGTTATTCTCGGTTGGTGTTTGGGTGAAGACTGCCGAGGTAACCGCACAGCTAATGTATCGGCTTCCCAAAAAAAATTCCTGCATTCAGTTCCCAGCGGTTTCATGGACATAGACCACTTTTCGTCTTCGGCGCATTTTTTGAATTATTTTTAAATGTGTTTATTTACATGAATTGGTCACACTTTACAGCAAGTACAAAAACAATAACAGGGTAAGTGAAAGTTGGCATGTATGCAAGCGCAAAAATACGCTCTACTACACGATGGAAGGAGGGAAACGACGAAGGGAAACGGTGAGAATAATAATAAGGAAAGGAAAGAAAATAAAGGGTTCGATCCATTTTTCCCAACTATTTCCTCACCTATTGTCGACACAACCATCAAAGTCACATGGTCAGTAGTAACGGACGTGCTTGTTGACTTATAAATTTTCAACAGAACCATCAATTTAGACGCATGAACTCTTTGGGTAGATTGAATGTATTCTAACGGCACTAAACTAGGTTCAGGCCACCTATTAATAAATCTCAAAGCATGAACCCACAGGAACATTTCTCTAACCTCAAACCCCACCCACGTGGGTTTTGATAAAGCTTCCGGCGGAAAAGCAGTTCAATGTTGAAGTACGGAGAGTAGTCATGTACAGCCCGCGCGAGCACTGTCTTTCATATTCCCTCTACGTTCACAACGTGAATTTCATCTCGTGGGGAATGTGTTGGTAGTTTCCTCTCGATGGCAGGTGTTCTCGAAGTACTCCCGCTTTCTGTTGACACTTTGCCGTGGCCCCGCTACACATACTCAGGTCTCATCCGATGTCATATTTCAGAAAGGAAGGACACCGTCATCAAAAAAAAAAAATGGAAGCCCGCACATAGAGAGCTTAACCTTATTCGTAGGGTGTGCCCATTACTGCTTGGATTTCATTTATTATTAGTGCCTTATTTATTGAATTCATATTGCCAGGTGCGTTTGTGAATACAGAACGTTTTCCACGTCCTCGAAGTGCGCCATAATTTTCCCTGAAACACTAAATATGAAATAATCCCAAAAGACTTTTTCCAACACTTAGGAGTAAAACGTGAACGGATGCTGTTTTTTTTTCAAAATTACACGAAACTGACCCTGTATTATGTACGTAGTCTCAGCGGCATGGAAGATAGCATAATAAGCTTTTCTTATTGGNTTATTCGTAGGGTGTGCCCATTACTGCTTGGATTTCATTTATTATTAGTGCCTTATTTATTGAATTCATATTGCCACGTGCGTTTGTGAATACAGAACGTTTTCCACGTCCTCGAAGTGCGCCATAATTTTCCCTGAAACACTAAATATGAAATAATCCCAAAAGACTTTTTCCAACACTTAGGAGTAAAACGTGAACGGATGCTGTTTTTTTTTCAAAAATACACGAAACTGACCCTGTATTATGTACGTAGTCTCAGCGGCATGGAAGATAGCATAATAAGCTTTTCTTATTGGNTTACACGAAACTGACCCTGTATTATGTACGTAGTCTCAGCGGCATGGAAGATAGCATAATAAGCTTTTCTTATTGGTTCTACTTTTTTTTGTTACATTTTCTTCTGTGATGCTGGGAATTTTTCTCATCAGTGTGTGACATCTCCACAGGACCTTTTGCTATAACAAAGATTACGAATATTTTAATTTGGTTTGAAAGAAATTTTGTTTAAGTAATTGTTAATGTAATGTAGAAAGGGTTTTCAATACATGTGTCGGCATTAGGAAAAATATAGATAGTGTATTTTTATATGATGTAAAATATATTATAAAATTTAATACAAATTTAATTTTATTAACTGAATGAAAGTATTCTCTCTAACGCACAGTCCTAACAACAAACTGTAAAATAATATATTCACAAAATACTTTGTGCCCGCTAAAATGTTTTTGTTGGTATACACACAGCCAAATTATTTTGTGGTAAACACAAAATGGTTTAGTTGTCACCACTAAACACGTGCGGCCACTAGAAATTCGTGGAAAAGTTACTTTACGTCTGAATTTCTATGTCCAGATAGAACTAATTTTACTCAACTTTTCTTTTCTATAGTAAAATGTGACACCCCTAATGCATAGTGCGTGAATAATGAACACAGTATTAATTTATACAGCTATATTATAACCTTGACTTCTACTGAAATAATTATGAAGTAAATATATAAAAGCTAACTTATGTGCTTCCTTTTATTTTGGTAGTATCTTAACTTATATAGTTACGCTAAAGAATTTCTCAGTTGAATTAGTGATTATTTTATGTGTAAAATAATTTGTGACTGGAAGCAAAAAAAAAAAACACACGTTATCTTTCTGATTAACATAAATATTTAGTAGGATAATTGTGTGTTATGTAAAATTCCTTGTCACGATTTGTTGGCAATGTTAAAAACGTAAATACACTGAAGGGCCAAAAAAACTGGTATAGGCGTGCGTATGCAAATAACATAGGTATGGAACAAATCAGAGTAACTCGATGTGGTAGGCAGCGCCTATATAAGACAACAAGCGTCTGGCGAAGTTGATCACTTGCAACCAGGCAGTGGTTGAGGAAGGTAGCGCTTCCTCTCCTGGTCTAGCCTCGCTACCCCTCAGGTAGCCTGGTCAGCTACCACTGCTTTAGGTTTTCCTAGGCACACATCGATGATTTCTGGTAAGTCTCACAGCGAAGAGGAGGCGTCGGCCTCCTCTTCCTCGGTCGCACAACACACTACACATTGGCAGAGGCCCAATAGGAAACATACAGCGCACACAACCAATCAGAAAGAGACAGATATCGATTTTTTGACCAAAAATGCTTTCTCACCATTGGGCGAGGATAGCGAATCAAACTGTAGTAAGGACACTACCGAAACTGTTGTTTCAGAAAACACTATTAAATATAAAATCGCGCCTCCAGTGTATATTCCGGACACCACGAGACTTAGAACTTTGGCTAATACAGGTTACTTTGGGAAAAAAATAACTGTCACTAAAAAGCAACACTTGAAGGTGGTTGTTAAGTTAGAGAATCACTTAGATTTATTGATACTTTTGAAAGAACAGAAAATACAGTACTACACACATGCTAAAACAAACGAAAAACCGAACAAGATACACATACCACCGAAATAAAACAAATAAGCAGACACGTGAAATATTTTCAATTTACTCCAGTACACATTTGGAAATTCCGAACACCTGCTGATGCACCTGCAGTCTTTGGGGCTGTAGTGCAAAAGCATCACGAATACGACATTCTGAAACTGAGCAGACTTTGTCATCTGCCAGTTAAAATCGAAATGAACAGACATCGTCCTGAGGATGTGGTGCAATGCAGGCGATGCTGTGCACTGGGCCACACTCAGAAGTACTGCACACTCAGGCCAGTCTGCCTTTTGTGTGCAGGAGATCATGCAAAGGCAGACTGCCCTAATACAGAACACGATAACACAAAGTGACAATGTACACTTTGTAAACAAACAGGACATCCGGCTGCGTGGAAGCAGTGCGAAGTCATCAAAAAACATATACAAACACGAAAACAATGGATGGCACTGAAGGCTGCCAAACCATTATCAGACACTCAACAGAAACCGAAGGAAAAATCACGTACAAATGTTCAGTCAGAGACTGAATTTCCAGTACTCAAAAACCCATACACAGAACAAACACCTACACAACAGCAGATAGAAAAACCACAAAAACTTAGAAAAAGAGACANTTTTAATATGTAAATAAGGCTCGAATAAAAAAGTGTTTTATTTCTAAGGCAAGACTTTACATAATACTTTTAAAAAGAAAAGGTATACTTAAAAAAAATTGTTAAAAAAAAAACATATATATATATATATATATATATATATATATATACAAACACATATATAATATATATATACTTTTTAATTTTTTATAATTTATTTTTTAATACTATTTAAATTAATGACTCATAATGACGCACTGACCTGTCAGTTTATTGCAGGTTGGGAAGAGGACGACTTGGGAAAGAGGGGCCCTATTGGTACTGGGTTCAGAGACTGGTGCTAGGGGCCCCTCCAACTGTAATTTATTTTTAATGGTTTTCTCTTTATGTGATACACTTGGAATCTATAAATCGTACCCCGATGGAGACCTGTATAGGACACATCGGGAGACTAGGGCTACTCACACAAAATACACTAATAGCACACTTGCAAACAACTTACAACTGTTAGACACACCCACACGACACAACATTCACTCCAGCCGGGAGGCTGAAGGGGAGCTTCACTCCCCCGCCGAAAACACGTAAACGTAATTGAATTTTAAATAGGAAACATCAAATTACTCGCCCAAATAAGGGCCCGGTGCCCAAAGCCCCACAGTACACAGCCCCTGCCGCCGACACAATGATTTGAGAAAGTGTCAGGGTGCATTTGTTCTTTACAATAACCTAGTGAGTTATGGGAGTTTCGGCTTCCGGTCTCACAACACTAAATGCCATCCGGTGGCGAATGAGGGTTCGGCGGCGGCAAAGTTGATAGATCGGTTACTGCTGCTACAATGGCAGGTTATCAAGATTTAAGTGAGTTTGAACGTGGTGTTATAGTCGGCGCACGAGAGATGGGACATAGCATCTCTGATGTAGCGATAAATTTGGATTTTCACGTACGACCATTTCACGGTTGTACCGTGAATATCGGGAATCCGGTAAAACATCATATCTTCGACATCGCTGCGGCGAGAAAAATATAGTGAACGAACGGGACAAATGACGACTGACGAGAATCATTAAACGTGACAGACTTGCAACCCTTTCTCAAATTGGCGCAGATTTCAATGCCTGCTGCATACTTTCAGACATTGGTCGATTCAATGCCACGTCGTCTTGCGGCACTTCTGCGTGCTCGCGGGGACCCTACATGATAATAGGCAGGTGTACCAGTTTTTTTGGAACTTCAGTGTATAAACCTATGGTGGGGTATTTTTTATGTTAATTAGTTCAATTTATTTTATTCATTTGAAATTTACATTTCGCCGTATCTTATTCTTATAACAGGTTTCACTAAGGTGACTGTGTTATTACTTCTAAATAATGAAATCTCATAATTTTCCCCACCCTTTTTTCGTAAACATTATACCCTTGATATTTGACTATGTATTTATGTCTGATAAATATCTCCCGAAATTTTTTAAAAACATTTTCCGTTCACTCAGTCGTAGAATTTCAATACATTAAAGTGAACATGGCGAGGTGAAAAGTCCTATTATGCCCACATACCCGCTAAACATTTTTGAGGGAGACGGCTTTAGAGCGTGATTTACGTCCAGCTTGAATTATTTCAGGCATCTGATTCATGCCGTTTCCTTTTTACACCTCTCCCGCCCTCCTGTCCCCCTGGCCCGACCACGCACGCCGTTGCACTTGTTTTTGTAAAAGGACCCAATCACGCAGAGTGACTTCCATTGTCAACACAATCGAAATAACCGATCAAAGGGTTCTGCCAACATCGCATCATGGGTTACTCCTCGTTGGCGTGGAAGTTTAATTCCATTAGTTCGCCGACCAAACAAGTCTTTAAAGGACTGTGCCGCTGGTTTGTGTCGCACGCGCGGCAGACCAAAAACACGCGACCACTCCACAACTGTATACAAACTGCAAAATACACATTAGCTTGTTGAAAGACTCAGCAATACACTATATTAGCTCTTCGTGACAAATTAGCTTTTAATGTTAAGAAAAATATCTTCACTATTTAAAACAATTAATTTAATATGTATTTTAGCGAAAATTATTCGAATTATTAGATACATAAATAAATTGTTTTATCATTTCAATCCAACGAAAAAAAATACGTAACATATTGATAGAGACGTATCTACAACAGAGTTTCAAAAATACGATTTTTTTTTAATATAAAGATTACTTTACGTATCACGCGTTTGTGGCCTTACAAAAGCCAAATTAGCACGTTTCAAATAAATATCCTTTAAAAAATAGCTTGCTAACTTCTTAATAATAGTAAGCACTTTCTGAAAATAAGTCTGTGACAGTAAATTATTTGAAGATACCAAACGAAAAGAAATGAATGCCAAGTGTAAAAAAAAAACATTTTGAATAAAATTTTTCGTACAGTTTTATTGGTTTCCTTGGGATTTATTAGTTGCGTGGTTTCTGCGAGTTATATTTATCTCTCTTAATCTGTATTTATTTTATGTTGATTGTTAGTTATATTAAATTACGTTAATATTAATTGTGTTCAGTGACTTTATGAGGAAAACGCACTGAAATGTGAGAACGCGACCCTGATACGTTCACATTTCTTGACAAACGTAACTGCAACTGTAGCTTTATCAAATATACTGTTCCTATTTCAAATCATTCCTTCCTTCCCCATCCTCGTTGTATTTGCGCTTTCAAAATTATATAAACAACATAACATACAAATAACGAAATCCTAAATTACGAGATATAACATTTTTCGAGGCCACCTATTTCGAGAGCAAGCATATAATATCTTCATCATAGCCTAATATCTCATATTCTTGTCAAGTACGCTCAACTATGGTTTAAATTCACAACTCAATTACGCAAACTTTTTTTTATTACCAGTTACATTTTAGGCAACTTCATCCCCAGATGTGCACATAAAGGAACACAATAAATTCATATTGTATTTACGGTCTCCTGGTCAACAGTACGGTAAAATTCACAAAAATGCAGTTATTTGGTATTTCCAGTTAAAAACTTTTCAGTATAAATCACTGCTAAATCTGAGAGTTTGAATCACTGAAACAACAAGCAGTCAGACATCAGTGGCTCAGTTTTCTCTAATATGGTTCAGAACCATGAAACCTCTGATTTATTATATAATGTTATTTTGTAACTGAAAAACATTTTTTTTAATACTAATTCGTGAAATTTAATTACTCGAAGGAAGACAAATGAAACGTAAATGATATGTGAATTAGTCGTATTGTAATTTCTAAATATATCTGAGAAAAATATTTCAAATTTCGATAAAGACAGGCCTTAAAAGTAAATAATATTTAGGGCTGGAAAATAAATATTTCTCTAACCAAAATAATATACCCTACAATATTACGTATATAGTATAAGTTAATTATTTTAGGATACGTTAAAGTAAATATTATTTTTAATGAAAGTTGTATCTCGCAACTTGAAAACTCCGTCGCGCATAAATAAGGAATACAAACGGCCAGATTACAGCAGCTAACCAGATTTCTAAATAAGGCGTAACAGTTCTATGATGTGTGGTTATTACTACAAAATCAAAAACGGAAGAGGCTTTCGGAAAATACAGAAAAATCTCAGGCGAATTATCGTATTTAACTAGGTCTGTTTCAAGCAGGATACACAATTTTGCAAATCGCTGTTTCCTTAACTGTAGTAAATGCAGTTAACCGGCAAAGCGTGCGTGAAATGCAAGAGATGCAGTATTTGTTGCGAAGTGCACGTCTTAACTACGTGAGGTCCGTGGGTATGTTCCTTGCAGGCACAACCAATGAAAGTGTCTCGCGATGAAAAGAGGTCATATTACTAAAGAATAATTTCCTGTGTGTTTTTTTTTGCACGATACTTCGAGAAGAGTGACTTGACTCGCTGCCCATTAAGGCTGTTCGTGGTAAAGTGAGCACTTTATAAATAAACGTTTGAGAAATGTCACTGCCCCCAATAAGCATGTATTTGAAAGGACACAGTTTCTGACATGGGACCAGTAAGGTTGGTAACTTCGGAAGGGAAGTAGTTTCATTCCTTAACGTTGAATAAAAAGTATTAGGTGAAAATTTGTAGATATTAGCATTTAGTTTTCTTTCCATTTTATTTTAATGATCTTATGTGTAAGAATTACTAAATTTGGAAATCATTTATATTTTTAAGAATTTTGCAATATCACGTGAGCGAAAAATGAATAAAGTGATGCGGCCCATGGCAATGTTAAATTTACATTTGGTGGAAGGATACAATGAATTCAGAGAAGTAGACCCGAAGCCGGGCTTTCAATAGTGCTCAGTTAACAGCGAACAGCCTATATCACATTGTTGGTCCGAAGAACCTCTTAGAGCTGTTTACATTCATCTTCAAAAATTGCTTCCCTTTCAACACATTAGCATATCGACAATGATTTAATTTATTGAACAACTAAAACGTAAGTATTGTGTTCGAAATGTATATTAAACATAAGTTCTGGAAAATACCTTCTGAGGTTTATTTTAGCCAAAGTATTAAAAATCTCTAACTTTTTATTCACAAAATTGCGGCTTTTAGAATTTTATGTAAATCAGCATGTTCAGGAATCTATAATTAAGTGGTTCTCAACGGTGTCATATGATAGATAATGGTTAGCGTATTCCTGTGTGTTGGTGAGTTCGGGAAAGTGTACATTTGTTAACAGTTTATAGGTTGACGAATAAATCATACGGTTTTTGCAGTATATGCGAATTTTGTATGACTATTTAATTAAATCCAATTTCGAGATTTAATCACACATTACAGTGGCGGTTTATTGATCACGTTTAAAAGTTCAGGTTAACTCATTTCTGTTTATGTATCTTTTCACAAAATAAAAGTTAAGACTTTACTCTGTCTGATGATTAGTTTCAATGCACCGTTCAACGGTGCTATGAGATAAGAAGTAAAATTAATATAATCTTATTTCTGTCATCATTACTTATGTCTGAAACAAAAGGAAAGCAATTTTAACTGCAACCAATAGGCTAAGTAAATCAAATTTTAAACTAGACATCGAAACGTTGAAGTAATTTTTACAATTGCCTTGGAACATTACTTTAATAACTCCTGACATTGCTGTAAAACATGTGCATTACCGGGTAAGGACATTATCAAAAATTTTAATTTTAAAAGTCGCCCAAAAGCGGGGATCAGAAATAGGTAGGAACATAAATATATTCATTAACTATGTACACACGAGCCACAAGTATGTGTTCAGCGGCTTCTGCTTTTACTTGCAAGATCTACCAGGGTGTCTCTGATATGTTGTCACATATAAGCACATCAGCCATAACGTTTTGAATTACAATTATTTCCCTTATTTCAAGAGGAATTAAACGTCAGCATTTCCCATTTTCTACGAAGCTTTTCATTGAAAACAGTGGTACTTCTCTGTTTAATATTATTCTGTAGCTGTCTAAGATAACCCAAATTTTCCAAAAGCCACACCTTAAGTTCGATTTCACTCCGCGCGAATTCCTAAATTTAAAATTGTTTGTAAAGTGAGTGAGGTATTGACCATGTATAGTATTTACGGTTAATGGAGCAATTTTGAAATAATACTTTGAAAATAATTTGAACCGCTGTCTCTATAAAGTGTAAACATCACTGGCGTGCTTGCTTTTAAGTTGCCACTGAGTTAATGAAAATAGTTTTGTCTTATAATTTCTTCTTCTAAGTGTTTTTAATAACTGTCATCTGAATATTTATGTTATGTATATTTTTTTACCATGTTAACTTACCTACAATATTAACATATCTCCACAATTAACAAATTCACAACGTCAAATGTTAAGCACTCGAATAGTTTCTATACGTTACGCGGAAATGATTATTTTTACGCATCCCCTGCGAGGAAGATACGAAATGGGCATAAAAGAGAAAAACCGGACTTATAAATGTGAAATGAATAACAAAATATACTTGAATTATTTCTCTGTCTACAAATGTTGGTCACCTAAACTCACAACGTCACGACTGACGAAGATAAATATAGAACGTTATTCTGGAGCTATAACTAAATCAGTAAAAATTTTATTTCTAAAATTGGTTTAGCTTATCATAATTACAAAACTGTCTTTTTCATTGGAAAATTGGTAAAATATTTTACATTTTTCATTTTTTTGTGGCAAAAGTACTTATTTTTATAGACGTAACATGTAACATAACATTCAAATTAAAAATAACAGCCAGAGCGATGAGGTGCGCTGGTAGTACACTGGAGTTTTTATTGGGAGAACCCTTATTCCATTACCTGTACCATCGTAATGATTTCGGTCTCCCCGTTGTTATACAATATCACTCCAGGAGAATGTGGACCACGTCCAATTCCTTCGGATTTATTCGTTTTCTAAGCAATTGTTCCATCTTTAATTGCCCCGTTATCTGCACGATCTTAAGACCTACTTTTTACCTACAATGCAAAAACACCCAGTATAAAAAACATTCGTCCAGGTATAATAATTATTACGGTATGTAAAACACACACTAAACTAATTATAACTAAAATGTAGGAAAAAAATTATGACAATATAAAACACTCCCATGAACTACTTCAAAATAATAATGAAATCACAGAGATGAATTTTTTTTTTATTATTTACATATTACTCAATATTTTATTAATATTTGCCTGTTTAAAATAAAGTTCACCCTCAACCTATTAATTTTTGAAAAGAATTCACAACGAAATATTTTTAATTCTTCTGACTTTTTTTTTTTTGACAATTTTTAAATTTTTCTGTGTTTAAAAATTAGTAAGCCCATAATTTTGAATTAAGAGATAACTTAAACTACTGAATCAAAATTACATGTTATATAATGCGCGGAATTCAAATAATTACCACCAAAATTAAAAATTATCTCTTTGTTACTTTTCGATGACTGTAACACCATTCAGTTTGCAGAAGTGATCAAATTTCCTGGAATAAACATGTAATACAACTATAAATTGAATCATAAAAATGTGTCATCTTATATTGTGGAACCTTGTGTTGATTATTTCACGGTTCCTGTTATTTTCTTAATGTTTAACACTCAAGGATAATGGAAATAAATGAGTTTTCAGTTTTTAGATGACGTAAAATTAAAATTATTCGTTCTTAATCAGTAAGCATGGATTTTGAGAAACATTAATTGTTGAACACAATATATGTTAGATTATCTATTTTCACGAACTCTCTCGCATTTCTTGTCTTTTGCACTAGAAAATTCTACTGCTTTCCCAAATATTGAAGAAAAAAAAACATTTTATTAGTAACATTTTCTGAAGTGAACGATATGTTACAGAGAAATACTTACTTACTTACTTTTATTGTTAACACGTGCAAATATATACAATCGCGCCACTTATTTGAAAAACTTGCTGGCGCCACTTTTAATCTCTTACTTTTTAGCCTGTATATTTTCGAGTACGATGTTCCTTTTTAAATAAGTACTATTTTCTATTTTTTTTCTCTTAATTTCCTTGTATATAAAACGACTTAGTTGCTATTCTGTCTTGAGAGTTTCTCCTAGTAATTTATAAAAATATTAATATTATTTCACCAATATCTGAGCCGCTTATATTGGCTTTCAATGAAACGTAAATTTTAAAGTGCAATCATATTGAGGAATACCATATTGAACGTTTAGGCAGTAATATGTCGTATCACAGAAACAAATATACTTATTTGTAAAAAAAACATGCGGTCTAGTTATATTACCAGTTTCCAGATAATCTTCGGCATATTTATTTGGTGTCCCGTTTCATTTTCTCTTTTATTATTCTGTGATATCAGCAATGACAGCTCACACCTGCATAAATTGAAATAATTTTTTTTTAGCTGTGCAATTTTTAATGCAAAATTATATAAAATTTTAAATTAATATTTTATACATTCGAAAAAAAAGATTCTATCTGAACATAATGCCGAAAACCAAGTTGTATATAAGGTAAATATCAAAATATTTTTCCTTTACTATATTTTACTAGCGTGATGAAATAAATCGCTGGTAAATTTATAACACAATATTTTCTCAATCCAGTATTCTATTAAAATGAGTATAATAATTAAAGTACTTGATATTTAAAAATAATTTATTTATATTAGATCCAAATAATTAGAGAAATTTTTACTTTAATGATAAAGAGCTAATCTGTGAACTGAAAAGGAAACAATAAAATCGCAAGTCATAAAATTTTGTTTCCAGGCAGGCATGGAATTTGTCGCTTCCCCAAGCCCAGCAACTCGCTGCGTTCCAGTAGATTATTAATCCAGCGCTCTTCTCCCTTTGTGTATTGTTTCTTTAGCCCGGGGCCAGGAAAGAAAATTTCAACTCACGGCTCGAAGCGAAACATGCCACAAATCTCGCTCATCTCGTTCTACTCAGCCCTTATTTTGCGAGGCAATTCGTGCCGGATTCGCCGAACTGTTCACTTGCGAAAAAACAACCACCCCCTCGAGCGAAGCTACACCAGCCTCTCCGAGCAGGAACCTCATTTCACATCGTACAGCGCTTGCCCGTTCTCCACCCAACAGTTACACGTAAACAGTGACAGAGATTCCATTGCGAGTGTAACGCTCATCTCAGATATCACTGAATGATAAATAACAGTGACTTTGAGGTATAGAATTCTGTGCTTCAACATCACTTAATTAACCCGTTTTCAGTTACTCTACAAAGTACCGTCGAACGTTTATGCTGCTATTTTTTCGTTAAAACCCCGAATTAAATATGCGAGTAGAAACTGCATGAAGAGAGATTGCAGTATGTAAAATGTTTAACAAAATATAACAAGCGATTTTATATTACACAGAAAATCAAAACATTTATATTAACGTATACCGGTAGTGCATTAGTGTGAAAGAAAGTTCACAAATTCACAGTCATAGTAATTCTTCAGCGAACGTGATTTAATGTAACAGGGATGTTTATTATGTTGTTTATGTTCAGAGAGTTAGATGAATGCCATAGTATTTTAATAAGAAAGTTTTATTTTTCTTCAGAAAATATATTGACGACATGTAGTGGAAAAACGTTTACCAATTTATTCAAATGTGAGCAAGGTTTGAGATGATTCCCATACGTAACAGAATAAAAAAACGTTATAGGCGTGTGTGTTTTAAAATGACTCGTTTAGTTGAAAATAACACATAGTGAACAATAACGGATCGCTTGAAAATCGTTGGAATTATTTCACGCTAAGTGTAGAATTACATCGTCAGGTAAAGAAAGAAAACTTATAAATNCGCTTGAAAATCGTTGGAATTATTTCACGCTAAGTGTAGAATTACATCGTCAGGTAAAGAAAGAAAACTTATAAATGCATAAATAACAATTTTTGTTCAGCACAGATATAACCTGAAAATAAATTAACAAGAATTTCGCGTATGGTTGTGTACGCCATATTGCTTCTTAAATTTCACTTTCTACATCTGTCGGTATTGCGCTAATACTACCTACCACTGCTACCACCCCAACACAAACAACTCTAATACGCACAGCCATTGTTGTTGTCCAGAAACTGATGTCGGATACTGTATGCTCTTTTCTACTTAGTGTGTTTTCAGTGCGAAGGAATACATTTTTACATAACTGATATATTGGATTTTGTACGATGTGCTTTCGTTTGGCGAATATTAATTTTGGTGGAAAATTACCTGGTTCTTCAAGGTGGGTGATTGTATTGCTTGTTATTTTTGTGAAGATTAGAAAGAACTTTCTGTATTTTTAACACATTTTATATTTTTTTGTGACATGAAATAATAGTCTTTAAAGTAAGAAAATTATTGGAAAGTCACTAATATAAGACTTATAAATAACTTAAGTAATTTTAAATTTAAATGTACTTTCACGTATTTTTCAAAATTAAAAAAAAAAACATTACACTAAATTAGGGCTAAAAATAATTGTTCAAGTCATCAAAATGTCACGACAATACTTTATTTTTAATTTTTAATTTTTTTTGCTCGTTTAATAATTCTAACTTTTAAGATAGAATTTAAAATAAAGATAACTTAATACTATTGCAGTTTACCAGTTATAGCGTTTAGATACTCAGAAGCAACAATAGCATATGTTATGGTTTTAGATAACTTTCTAGAAAATATTGTAAACGAAGTGTATATTGTAAAAATTTTCATAAGAAAGATGTCTAAAGCTACGTTATTTTACTTTATAGAAAGTCAACAAGACCCACTAATGATTTTATCTTGGACGGTCTGCAGTTGTATAAACCTCTATTTAATTCTCATACATACCAATCTTAATGAAAGGTGTCTCATGGAATAAGACCATTAACATTGCTACTGAAATGCTTGTAGTTAGGGAATTTGAGGTTACGATGATAGTTATAGATTAAAAAATGTATCGCGTTACTATTTGTTATTTATTTTCTATACCACACTGCTAATAGACACCTAATAGATTTCGCAATGCAGAGCGATAGGCATTCANAATAAAAAATGTATCGCGTTACCATTTGTTATTTATTTTCTATACCACACTGCTAATAGACACCTAATAGATTTCGCAATGCAGAGCGATAGGCATTCAGCTGTAAAACTGGTTTAATCTTCTGCCCCGAGTTAACATAACGAGGTATTGCAGTTTAAATATTTTTAGGTGCTTTATTTGAATTGTATATTGTTTATGTCTATTATAAACATGTAAAGTATGTTTGAAATACGAAAGTATGTTTTGAAATACGTTTGGTGTTTATTATACGAATTCGAGATAGTCTGTAAGGTTGAGATATTTTGAAGTATGAAAATTATGTTCAGGTAGTATGTAAGGCATATTAGAGGTGTTTCAGAGGTTTTCTGAGATGTGTTTGAGGTATGATGAATCTACTTTTGTGATATGATACACGTATGCAAATTATATTTTAAGACAGATATATGAATGGTAGATATAGGAAGCTTCACAAATGCTGTATTCTTATTATTTTGTTTTGTGCTTAATGCTGAAATTCTTGCTGGAATAGCGTTCCACACNGCTTCACAAATGCTGTATTCTTATTATTTTGTTTTGTGCTTAATGCTGAAATTCTTGCTGGAATAGCGTTCCACACAGAAATAAGTAAATATAATGTGTGCTGATCTATATGAAAATTGTATATTAATGAAAATTATATTGCAATTTTCGAAGGTGCAAGACGAATAGTTATGACGAACGATTATTAGAAGTTGTGAATTTTTTCCTTTTTGTTACTAACCTGACCAATAAATTTCGTGGAAGTGTGAGGTCACACGTCTCATTATGTTAATGATATCTCAAAGTGTTTTATTAATTATCAAACGGCGTCAGTCTCATTTCTAAACCCTAATATGTGTTGCCAAAATATTGTTTGTNTTTGAGGTATGATGAATCTACTTTTGTGATATGATACACGTATGCAAATTATATTTTAAGACAGATATATGAATGGTAGATATAGGAAGCTTCACAAATGCTGTATTCTTATTATTTTGTTTTGTGCTTAATGCTGAAATTCTTGCTGGAATAGCGTTCCACACCGAAATAAGTAAATATAATGTGTGCTGATCTATATGAAAATTGTATATTAATGAAAATTATATTGCAATTTTCGAAGGTGCAAGACGAATAGTTATGACGAACGTTTATTAGAAGTTGTGAATTTTTTCCTTTTTGTTACTAACCTGACCAATAAATTTCGTGGAAGTGTGAGGTCACACGTCTCATTATGTTAATGATATCTCAAAGTGTTTTATTAATTATCAAACGGTGTCAGTCTCATTTCTAAACCCTAATATGTGTTGCCGATATATAGTTTGCNTCTCATTATGTTAATGATATCTCAAAGTGTTTTATTAATTATCAAACGGCGTCAGTCTCATTTCTAAACCCTAATATGTGTTGCCAAAATATTGTTTGTATAATTTGCGTATTGCTAAAAGGGAATCAGCAAAATTTGGCACTGCAATATACGCTAGTGGACACAAGGAATAATGTCTCTTGCTTCAAAACTTGTAAGGTGTAGAATTATCCAATCAGTGGGTTACGAGAACATAATGTTAAGAGTTTTTCATCTTATGTTTTCCTCTTAGTAAGATATTATTAAAAATTCATGACATTTATTTTGCTCGTATTATATTTTTTAAATAAACATTACGTCTATTTTATATCATATTTATAACTAATTGAAAGAACTACTGCCGTGTTTTATATGCAGTCACACTATAGATTAAGAAAATACATTTGAAAAACGGTTGGAAATTGCAGCTTTTAGAATTGGCATTACCGAATACAACATGGCTGCCAATTCGTATGACCAAGAATATGCATGGTAGTTCCCGAACCAACTTATGTGTCAACATGTATACAATAAAGAAATTATTACTTTGCATGTCCTTATATTGCAGAGTATATAACATCACACTGGTAGTTAAAAAAAAAAAAAAAAGTTATGGAGATAGGAAAGGTGGTGATAAGTAGTAAAGTGGTTATACGAGTTAGATGTGTTTGGGAAGGGTGCAATTAGCAAGTAGCCTTTGTTGGTAATTTGCTAGTTTTATGGTTTGTTGCTATCAACATGAACCCACGACTCAATTTAAAATATTTTACTAATTCGCTTTAAAGAATTTGAATAACTGGTTCCATGTAACAACTTTATGTTAAAATATTTTTAATTTTGCAGATTTTCCATTAGTTTTTTTCATTTTTTCAGGTAGATTAGATTATTAGTGGCGCCACTGCCACTTAAAGTTAAGGTCGTAAACATACAGCATGGCTAAAGTCTAACTGGAAAGACATAACATGGTAAGCTCGCACAGTGTGACATACTTAATCCGCAGATTCTGAAGCGTGAACACGAAAACATGTCCCTACACTACATTTGTTTTCGGACTGTACGCACATGAGTGAAAATCAGGTTTGATGTGCTATATGAATGTTACAATTACTCAAAGAAAATTTACGAATGTAACAAAATAATAATAGATTAACAAAATATATATATTAATCTAGTTTTCGATTGCTTATATATAAAAATTACGTATACAAAATATCATAAAAGGGAAGGCAGAAATTTTTACTCGCGTTTCATCTCATAACTAAAGTTACGTAAAATTTTCATATAAATTAAATTTAATGTTGAATGTACGTAAAACAGTATTCAGTTTAAATTGCAGTGCGTTATCAGTCTTGTTTAGGTCCCGTCTCCTTATATAGGGCTGAAAATTAATCGTTCTTCATGGTGAATAAACAGTATTTACGAGCAGGTTTGTTTTTATCAAGTTTAAGTAATCATAATTTTAAACAAAAATTATTTAAATTATTTTTATTTATGTTTTTAAAATATTTTAAAATTCATGTAAATACTTAGCACAGGGAAGTGTGAACTGGGTATCAGTAAACGTAAAACATAGCATTCTAACTATACTTTCTGGTTTTGCTGGTTTTTTTACTTCGGATATTAACTTTTCCGCGGTATGCAGTAAATGATGGGGCCCTGTAAGATTTCCGTGCTCTTACAAAAGCAGGAGTATCGATTATGAACTGCTGTACTATATTTAACAGCTTCGTCATGAAGAAAGATAAACTTTCTTCGTACAGTTTTACGTACTGAGCCTAACTGTGCATACCGTACGTAAGTGTAATAAAGTTTGTTTGGCAATCGCGTAAGATTAAAAAAAAAACTGTTATATGTTTTGTGTCATGTTTTTAAATTACATGCAAATGTAAAGGTTGCATTTATTTTAATGTTACTGACATTNGATATTAACTTTTCCGCGGTATGCAGTAAATGATGGGGCCCTGTAAGATTTCCGTGCTCTTACAAAAGCAGGAGTAACGATTATGAACTGCTGTACTATATTAAACAGCTTCGTCATGAAGAAAGATAAACTTTCTTCGTACAGTTTTACGTACTGAGCCTAACTGTGCATACCGTACGTAAGTGTAATAAAGTTTGTTTGGCAATCGCGTAAGATTAAAAAAAAAACGGTTATATGTTTTGTGTCATGTTTTTAAATTACATGCAAATGTAAAGGTTGCATTTATTTTAATGTTACTGACATTNGGTTATATGTTTTGTGTCATGTTTTTAAATTACATGCAAATGTAAAGGTTGCATTTATTTTAATGTTACTGACATTGCATGAAATACGAATTCATTTTTATTTATGACGCTTCTATAAATATCAATTATCACTAGACGCTTGATGTATTAAAATAGCTTTGTGGGATGCAACCACATTTTGCTTGATATCGTAAAAAATATATTTTATCATTACACTCACGATATTCCATATTATGTAATGCACATTTATCGATTCTGTGTAATTTTAATGACCGATTTAATACAATTTCCTATGAGTTCGTTTATTATAAATAATGATTAGGCGATTTAAAATATACATATTTCTGATAAGAAAACATCTATTCTGGAATTTTAATAAGAATTTAACACTCATACACAAAATTATTTGAGTTATCCAAAAAAAAAAAGAAGCAAATTAATTTATTTTAAAAAAAATAAGTGAATATCTGTATGTATGTATGTATGTATGTATGTATGTATGTATGCATGTTTGTGTATGATTTAAGGATGCGTTAAAAGGGTTCAGAGTTTATGTTTCCTTAAAAATTTGTATCATAATTTTAAACATTCTGTATTTATATTTATATTTGTCTGGTCTTTCCTGTTATCTGTAGCATCTGGCTGTTTAACATCTACTCTAATGTTGTGCTAGGATCTTATATTAATGCTGTCTTCACTGAAATATTACTAACAAGGCTTTTTATTTCCTTAAACCTTTTTCGTCTAATTGTTTTTAATTAGTTAACAGTNTCACTGAAACATTACAAACAAGGCTTTTTATTTCCTTAAACCTTTTTCGTCTAATTGTTTTTAATTAGTTAACAGTATTGTTTATGTTTGCACTGTTCTATACGGAACATTTACAGCATATAGATCCCATGTAAGCAGAAGAATGATTAATTTAGCGTTGTGTAGTCCCTACGAGAAATTATCTTTTATTTTAAAATCCAGACATTGACTCTTTAGTGTATTTTTGAGGGGGTTTCCATTCGTAGTTTTTGTAGATGTGGCCTGAAACTTAAACAACTTTGCAACTATGCNAGTGTATTTTTGAGGGGGTTTCCATTCGTAGTTTTTGTAGATGTGGCCTGAAACTTAAACAACTTTGCAACTATGCCAGTAATGTTCCTCCACGCAGTGATTTTGAACATCAGGCGAGAAAAAAAAAGTCACTAACTGCGTCTAAAGAGGAAAGAATACCGATCATCTTCCTCTCAGAAATTGCTCGCTATAAAATCGCTGATATTTCAATGAATTAATCCGCTTTGACACAGTAAATTTTATTTAGGAAATTCATACCTATGTAAAACCAGCTATCATAATCAGAATGGGAAGACTCGCAGGGTTTCTACAGGAACGAAACTTTTTTTGCTGGCAGTTTTCGGTAACTCCCTCACAACTACCGATGGAAGCATGGATTGTTATTTTGCAAGATACAAATTTTAAGTGTGATTATTTTATTCGTCTTTGTCAATTATATTTACACCGTTCGTCTATTTTAATTATCTTTTTGTGTGTGTATATATATATCTATATATATATGCAATTTTTGGCTTATAAAAATATTTGGGAATAAAGATTTATGATTTAATTTCGATTAGTCAGTGTAACAGTGAGTAATACTTGAACACGCGAAAAATTTGTGATAATACTAGTATGCAAATTTAACTGCCATTTACATAACTGCATGGACGTTGTTTATTATTAAACATATCTGGAATTCTCCACGAGGTAAGACGATGTAATAAACTGGAGTAATCATTAACCAACGGAATGTAAGGGAATCATTTGGCTGTTTCCTTAATTAAATTTCTTTCGGAGAAATGTATGAAGAAGAAAGTGCACTTCCACGAAGGAGAAAATAGCAATAAAGTATCGCCGTGAAATATCTTTGAGAAAGCTTTTGGAATATAATTAATTTTGCTGAAAGGTGGCTCACATAACAGAAGATGTCTTTCCCCTTTGATCTTCGCAAGACAGAGGGAACTGCAAATTATTAATGGCAACTACGTTTAATAGTAAGGAAGAAAAATGTTTGAACGCTGATCGTCCATCATATTACAAATTTAAAACCATTTATTTCACTATGACTTACATTCGTTGCCTAAAAAAATTCTAAATTAATTCAGTAGAAGATATTATATATAATAGGCACCTCCTTATCAGAAAAAATAGTTTTTATAATACTTAGTTTTAGGGAACAAGAGCGCCTTGAAATAATTTCTTAGATATGATGAAAGGAAAACAAATAACTGAACCCAGTTTAAAATCGTGGTTGGTTACGAGTGTTCTAATTTGCAAAAGAATTTTTCTCGCGGGCGAGGTTACCAAAAATATTTTTC
The DNA here is from genome assembly GCA_002778355.1 of Clitarchus hookeri. Taxonomy (NCBI): domain Eukaryota; kingdom Metazoa; phylum Arthropoda; class Insecta; order Phasmatodea; family Phasmatidae; genus Clitarchus; species Clitarchus hookeri. Next base: position 182,827 of record NQII01004097.1, on the reverse strand, counting down.
CCATTTGCCACATGCGTAATATCGTCTCACCAGTTTTATTAACTTACATGANGGCGAGGTTACCAAAAATATTTTTCCCATTTGCCACATGCGTAATATCGTCTCACCAGTTTTATTAACTTACATGAGGCAGTATAAAAATGTAGATTTACAAATAAAAATTTAAACATATCGTATTGAGTGCTTTAAATTGTATTGCTCATGTTTAGTATATATTAGCATTTTTAAAACCCTTGCATGACGTTATATATTAAAGTCGTTTCTGTGAAATATTTTGCGGCAGCTATTTTTTTTTGGCACTTCAGGAAAAAAATGTAATTTAAAGATTTTGGAAATATACTATGGCACACATTGACACCTAGTAATCCGTGTGCTAATAAAAATACTTGAACAGCATTGGAAGCCAATCTATATTTGAGACGATGTAATTTTTAATTATAGCCCTATTGCCCATGTCTTANACTTGAACAGCATTGGAAGCCAATCTATATTTGAGACGATGTAATTTTTAATTATAGCCCTATTGCCCATGTCTTATGATATAGAGAGTATGACGCACACTGTTTCCTAATCGTTATCACTTAACGAATTTAATTGAATTGGGCTTTGTTGAATTAGTGTGTTCGTATGTATGAACTTATTTGCATTGTAAATTTAATATTTNTATGAACTTATTTGCATTGTAAATTTAATATTTTAAGTTACATTGAGTTTTCAGCTCTAAGAAGATGGCATTAAATTTTGCATCGTGGCCAGTGGAAAATACGTCTTTCCAGAATAATTCCATGTATACGCCGAGTTCCCCATTCATTATTCCACCAAAATTCATATACAGAGGATGTACAAATCCCTAAACGTTATTCTGTACACGTATCTTTATTCACGTTATCGTGTGAAATATGTCTGCCCAACACTGAGAGGTGATTATTGACATAAATATAATACAAAAAATTATGTATTTTTTTCCCCTAAACTGATTATTAGAAGAGCTATGTGTTCTAAAAAATCACATTTTATATAAGCATATACGCATATATGTAGGCATACATATAAATATAGGTTTAGTATCATGAAGGATTTAGAAAGGCGTGGCAAGAGAAAACTTGCAGTGATTCATTGCTGTAAATTTTATTAAACAACCAATAAGTTAGAGGAAAACTAATTTGCAAACATAATTTTTTTTTAAACAGGAGTTACCACAGTAGGTTTAATACAGTATAATTTTTAGAATAATTAGATATTAATTTTTGTGGTTTCAGTTTTGGAGGTTTTCGAAGTGGAGTAAAAAATTACTCCTCCAAAGTAATGCAGAAACTTTCGGAATGGTTTTTGACTGGAATTTTCTTTGACTTCATTGTTCATATCCATTTATTAAAAGAATGCTCGAAAACCTACAGCATTATTATGCATTTTTCGTCCTCTCCCTACGAAACTACTAATAAAATAATTTCGCCATTTTTAAACTTTCGTAGTTAATTAGGTTGTAATAAATATAGTAAATATTGTTATTACAGAGGAAAGGTAAGACGCGAATAGTTAAAATCATTTCGCTGCTAACCTTTGAAAGAAAACGTAGTTTACTTCCGCGCCGTGCATTACGACACTTCAAACAACGGCAATAAAAGGGTCGCGAGTAAAACAGACTGCATGGATTTATGAACGTTAACATTATTTTCACTAGCAACAGCAGTAAATTGAAAGTCAGCGGAGATTGACGCATTTCTTGCTGCTAAAACAGCAACTTGCGACAAAACTGCCATCTAGTTTTGATTGTCAAATGCGATCTCAACGTAATAGCTATAATTTTAACGGATATGAAATGATATACATCAAAGTTACTGCAGTTATGGTTTGTAAAAATGTTTAATCGTTAACAACTTAAAATTTTCTCATATTCCTCACTCAAATAAGTGTAAAACCCAATTATGTGTTACACTATAAAATTTCGCTGTATGTGTTCGATTATCACCAATTGATCCCGTACTAATAATGTCACTCCAGTGGCTGCTACACGAAATCTCATTAGGACACACCTTACCCTATGCATTACTTAAAAGAACTCTAAAATTAGTTCACAACTGTAAACACTCGTTATTTTAAACTTATTTTTATTTAATGCAATTTATATTAGAACTTTGCTCTAAGCCATTCACGTGAAAATACAGGTAAATGTTTTAAATCACAAATTTTATTTGACTTTCATTGTCTATAATTTTGTCACAAAAATTATAATAATGAATATTAAAAGATCTGAAAAGTTTTTTTTTTATATTTGGTGTCACGGGTGTTATACAAAATAAAAATTGCAGAAATCCTTAAATATTAGGATTTTTATTTTTAAGTCATTACTAACGTAAGTAAAAGCCACGTAGCAATCTCTTTTCAATCTGAAGTGTATTTGTAACCATGGCACGTGCGGTCTCTTTGAACCATGAGTCGTACGTGATGAATCAATGCAAAATATGTGCCTGGAAGTAACGAAGCATATCTGGGAATTCGGCGGGCACAGAGTTTTGACACCAAAGTTTCTGCAATAAGTTAGGAGTGATCTAAAATTGGCATCTGTCCTCTACGTCGTCGACGCTAGCCTGATTCACAAATAGCACGTCAGCATCTGTTATACCAGTCAGCAAGGGCAGGATACCACCCTGCTGTACAGGATTGAACTTATGAGTTGCCTAACACACAATTGTGCAGGGGCATTAATGTTACGTAGGGGTGGCTTAATGTTGTTACCTCTCTGGCTCCTTCCGACAAATTATTTCTCTGGGTGCTCGCGCCGGAACGTTAGTTTATTTGACTGCATGATGTATTCGCCGGGGAGCCGTGATAGAGCTTGCCACTCCGCAGATACTTGCAGAATCCCCTACCTCTTTTCTGTAGGATCGGTGTTCAAAAAGCGATCTCGGGCTATGTCACTGTCCGAGTGAGAGCGTACGTTGGCCCCCGCAGAAAGTAAATGAGCGGGTTTTGGTCTGTGGAATAAAGCTACACTACAGGATGATTCTAAAATTAAGGGACAAACATTTAGGGGTGGTAGAGCTCACTAAAACAAACAATTATTGTATAGGAATATATGGGCGGAAGTGACGCGTTGAGGCACAAACACAAAAATAACGCATGAAATGCAGCACAGTGTTTATTTACAACGTCGCCGCTAAATACCTTTTTACAGCAATGTTTATAATAATTGCTCAAATTGCTACCACCGACAGTAATACAAGCATGGTCGCATCAGTGGAGTGATGTTGATGCTGATGCAGCAGGTCACTGGCGCACCGTTTGACTGCCCTCAACTATCGCCACCATTGTCAGCCAATCACGCCATATGTAGAGGTCGCCAAGCATGCGTGACTGTTGGTGGATGCATTTCCAGCAACTGTTTTAACATTTTCTGTACGGAATCACTCGTTACGTATGCTGCTAATAAACATTTTATGGTTCTGTTAATGTGATATGTTTTTGTGTTGGTGCCTCAACGCGTTACTTCCGCCCATATATTCCTATATAACAATTGTTTGTTTCAGTGAGCTCTACCACCCCTCAATGTTTGTCCCGTGATTTTAGAATCATCCTGTATATTGTCTATCAATTGTTACCGTATGGCATAATACTCCTAAAATTAAATATTAGCAAAAAAAAAATGCTACGTATTTAAAAATTATTTCAAACAAAATAAACAGATTCTCATAGAATAAATAATATCTCAGCAGGTCCATATTAATGTACTGAATCCATTTTATTTATTCTGTGGTTTACGTTGGAAAAATTGAAACAAGTCACAAAAAAACATTTCAAAAGTATTTCGTAAACAGTAAGAATGCCTACAATATTTGGTGTTAAAAAATAAAAATCTCTTTATAAATCCTACTTTATACGCAAGATTGCATCCAAGAAATTCTCACGAATTCCGTCTTAATGAACAGGAGTTGCTCAACGAGTATATAAATACATTTAATATTTGTTGACATCACTGCTTAAGCCCTATCACAAGCCTAGGCGTAATGGATTGTTGTGTGAAGGAGCTCATGTTACATGATCCTATAAGTATAACAGTCCTTCTCGGTTACTGTTGAAATGATGGCCTCTCCAGACCAACAAGGCAATCATGTGACATNCTATAAGTATAACAGTCCTTCTCGGTTACTGTTGAAATGATGGCCTCTCCAGACCAACAAGGCAATCATGTGACATCTGATGATGCCAGTCCGTGTATTTGCATGTTGAATTCAACAACGTGTCTTTCGAATAAAGCTCTTTGATTTCTCTACTTGTTTTTAAATGTGACTCGTTGACAGCTCCTCAATAAATATAAAATCGTCCATATATTTACTAACGCGCTGTCATTCATATAAATCGTAGAATCCGTCCTTCTAAATTACGAAATGAAGAAATATGATTACACCCGCTCTTTAAGGAATTTTTTGTACTCATTTATTTTTCAATTAGCGGATATATCAGCTCATGTAACCTCCACATAAGAATATGTACCAAAGAGACACATGTAGTAAGATGCTCACAATGGAGCATTTTTANAGCTCATGTAACCTCCACATAAGAATATGTACCAAAGAGACACATGTAGTAAGATGCTCACAATGGAGCATTTTTACAACAGAAATAGAGACGCTTTCTTACTATCAGATTTCACGACGTAAGAGGTTATACGAAAAGCATGTGCTTTCCTCATCCGATTACCACGAAACTTTGATTGAATAAGAATGTGATATGTATTGGCTTGTGTGCTACGTGCCTAAGATATTTCGTATCATTGCATATTATACCTACGTATGTGAAATTTTACGCAGTCATGAAAAATGACGCCTAGCTAGTTGAGCATTTCCAAAAAATAAGTACGTACACTCTATTTGATTAAAATTGAAGAAAATACACAAATATATTGAAAATAACTTCTTCGCAGTTATATCAGTTACCGCATTATCGCTACATAATATATTTTCTGAAATGAAACATATATTTATTATTATATCAGCAATAACTTTATGGCCGTATACGTATAATTAAAAAAATGTTGAAGTGATTGAAAATTGCATTTAGTGTTCTGTTATTTCCTGTAGATTAGTATTTGAAGGCTACCGACTGTAACTTAGCGTTTTTGGTATTTAAGAGAAATCAATAATAATTATTAAAGGAATATTTATTTTGTATTTTTAAAAAAGAGTAAATTTCATGTTGGAGACATTTTATGTACCAGAAATCTCTTAATGGATAATTTATTTAAAATCTGTTATTGCAATATTATTTGTTGACATTAGCAAACGTTATAACGAACGCATAAACTAACTATGTGAATTCACTTGTGTACATTAATATTACATAAGGAGTTGTGTAAATATGTAGATATAATAAATGTTTTACTTTTACATCATTGATTAAATACTTAGCAGGAAACATAAAAAATTAGTTTAAATAACACATTTAGGTGTACTTCATTTTTAAAAAAATTGTAAAACTTGTATTCATAATTTTTAAGTTCCTGGTAACATTACTCTAAAGAGTGGTGATAGATTTCAAACTTTTTCTGTTTCGCGCAGAGCATTTTATTATTTCAGTGATTAAAACTAGTTCAAATTATCGTGAACACTTACTATATATTTATTTGACCATAAAATATGTTATTTTATTTTTATATTTCAGAATTTTGGGTAAATTCTGAGATGGTAAAACTAAAATATAATTTAATAACGCTGTTACTGTTTACTTACAATTTAGTTTGCAAAATTTTTTATTTAATATGAATTGATTTTTGACTATATTTCTTTTCCNGTTACTGTTTACTTACAATTTAGTTTGCAAAATTTTTTATTTAATATGAATTGATTTTTGACTATATTTCTTTTCCCTACTTGAGATAAAAGTCATCATTATAATGAGTGTTTTTTTTTTCAATCTGCGTTAAGTAATTGTATTATTATAATATTTTATTTTTGCACTATTTTGTATGTTATGTAAATTAAAGTGTAAGTAACGGACGCTCAGTGAGATTATCGCCTTATTAGCCAAACTAGAAAAAATATTTCAGTAATAAATGTATTTTCTGTATAATACGTAANGAAAAAATATTTCAGTAATAAATGTATTTTCTGTATAATACGTATGTTTATTCATCAAACATGGCCAGTAAACATCCCAATACTCAAGTGTTGCTGGTTTGATGTATAGACTAAGAATGACTAAAAAAAAAGTTTTTTTCTCATTTTAAAGCAAGTTAGTTTCAGTATTAGAGACTTTTCTAGTGTCGAAAATCTCATAATTGATCATTGATTTTTACGGCGTAATCTTAGGAATTTTATTTATGTACACGTTTTATAAATTGAGGCAAACGTTTTACTTGTCTTTACGCACCATTGCTGATAATGGCATTTAAGTGTTNGTTACTGTTTACTTACAATTTAGTTTGCAAAATTTTTTATTTAATATGAATTGATTTTTGACTATATTTCTTTTCCTTACTTGAGATAAAAGTCATCATTATAATGAGTGTTTTTTTTTTCAATCTGCGTTAAGTAATTGTATTTTTATAATATTTTATTTTTGCACTATTTTGTATGTTATGTAAATTAAAGTGTAAGTAACGGACGCTCAGTGAGATTATCGCCTTATTAGCCAAACTAGAAAAAATATTTCAGTAATAAATGTATTTTCTGTATAATACGTATGTTTATTCATCAAACATGGCCAGTAAACATCCCAATACTCAAGTGTTGCTGGTTTGATGTATAGACTAAGAATGACTAAAAAAAAAGTTTTTTTCTCATTTTAAAGCAAGTTAGTTTCAGTATTAGAGACTTTTCTAGTGTCGAAAATCTCATAATTGATCATTGATTTTTACGGCGTAATCTTAGGAATTTTATTTAAGTACACGTTTTATAAATTGAGGCAAACGTTTTACTTGTCTTTACGCACCATTGCTGATAATGGCATTTAAGTGTTTTGTGTGAGCACTTTAACATATGCGTTTTCAAACATTTTTCTTTAATTCGTGGTATCCACATCTCTTGCTACACTTTTTGTCTTTTAGCTATTTATTTTAATTCGAGATTGTGTAAACTTTCTGGAGACGATTTTTTTTTTTATGGTTTTGCGATTCACAGCCGTTTCAGAAGATTTTTTAGTTATTCTGCAGTTTTAAGAAGAATACAGACTGCAAAATATAATGAGGTCAGATACATTATTTTGACTTAAATATGGTAGTACACGATGTACAATAAAAATAATAACATTAAAATTTTCTATTTATGACAGCATGTTCAAATCACCTATTTTTGTTTACTGTTCAGATAGTTAACTGCAAAACAATTTTTACATTAGAAAAATATTTTGTCGTGTACATTTCAACGGTTTCTGCCTGTCCAAGCTTCGTTTTATTTAGCTGGAAATTCCGTGAAGACTTTACTACAAGTAAATAAATAGTACTCTTCCAGGCGATAAACCCTGCCCTGTACCTCAATATTAGGCCTATATTGATTTATGTAAAAGAGGCCATAAAATTTGCTGGTAGTTTGCTTTTTCGGGGAGAAATTAGTTCCTAATAATCCTTAATATCTTCAAATAATGACATTAGCGGGTGATATAAAGGAAAGCCTATAGGAAAAAAAAAATGCAAGAAGTGAAGGAGGGAAAGCGGCACGAAAAAAAGTTTCCCGTATTTAAGCTCATTACTTTCTCCGAGGTGACTAATTTTATTCCCTCCCTGGTTTTCCCTTCTTTATAAGTAATCTTCTCGGCATGAAGTTTTCTGCGGTTTAATACTTTAGGAAAGGAGTTTGTGCACATCTCTATAAAAAGATTTGTATAAATAGGATGAAGCTTAAAGTTTGNATTTGTATAAATAGGATGAAGCTTAAAGTTTGATAATTTTGGACGCAAAACAATGGGGGAGGTTAATCCTCGACACCTGCGTTGCCAAACGGAAGAAGTAAGCAGAATCACAATTAGGGTGCTAAAAAATTCAGTACCAGCAACTACATTTTATTTCATTTCAGGTTATGCATATAAAATATATTTCTTAAGTTGCTTGTGTTAAGATAATAATCTGGGGAAAAGAAGTTGAGTCTTTTCCTCTTTGAATTAACACATTTTTGACGACTTGCACTCAACAACAAATGTAGTTCTTAATAAAATGTAATTAAATATTTTTATTTTACCTTTCCAAAAATTTTCTAGCACGTTTTAGGCGATTGGCTAATAAAGAAATAACTGAAAGAAATTCCGAATATATAAAAACCTTTATTCTCCAACAGATAATATGCGTTATGTAATCACTGAAACACAGTCTATTGCAAAATAAAAGTAAGGCTTAAGGTTCAGCCTAAACGTACAAACAAAGGAACGATCTTACCACTTCCATCTATCAGTTTATCAAATATCTCGTTTTAGGACGTTTTTCTATAGTTTTAATTAAATCATTAAACATTGTCAAATACTAGTGACTGTTTCACTAAAAATTAAATTTCATAACTATTCTAGTAATTCATTTAAGTCCGCTTATACAATGAAGTAATTCACTCGTAGTTTAAAGTTCATAACTGCTATGCGGATTAAAATTCAATCAAAATGATTTCACAATTTAAAGAGTAACAAGTTTTTATCATTTTGCATTTATTCGTATTTTTCAATGTAGAAATTAATTTCATAAAAAGCAATTGTATAGTAGATAGACGAAATTATTTTGCATNTTATTCGTATTTTTCAATGTAGAAATTAATTTCATAAAAAGCAATTGTATAGTAGATAGACGAAATTATTTTGCATCACTGTAGTCATATTTCGAATCCAAATAATTAAAAAATATATTTACATTACTTTTATGTATACAAAATGTTTTATATACATGCCAAATATTTTGATTCAATAAATGATAATGAAATAATAATAAACTGCTTAAAAAAAGTTTTGCATAAAACGAAAAATAATTAATGTTTTAACATCATTGCTCGGAACCCATTTAGANAAACTGCTTAAAAAAAGTTTTGCATAAAACGAAAAATAATTAATGTTTTAACATCATTGCTCGGAACCCATTTAGAGAAAAAAATGTACGCATTTTTCTTGCGTTTTTGTTGGAATGTATGTGTTCCACTTTACAATACTTCACTTTGTGATGCGCTGTCTCAGTTACAGACGAATGTCAACTTGTTTTCATTCAGTGATGTGGAGACTGTTAGTGAGGGCTTGACTACAGAAGTGATCGGATCACGCCGCGGCACACAGTAACAATGTTTCAAGGTGCTGGGATCGTTTTTCTCTTACAAAGTGGTGTTGTACAACGTACGACTGCTGAAATGGTGGGTGTGTCAAAAAGTGATCTGTCTAGGATCTGGAGATGATACATAGAGACTGGTATTGTAAATGATCGACCAAGATCAGGTCGCCCAAGAGTCACAACACCTGCTCAAGACACTTGATAGTTAGTGGATACCGGAACAATACCTAAACAGCAAGGTGGAGATACGAGATCGTCTCCGAGCAATCTCGGTTGTAGAACTCTCAGATCAAACCGTGCGTGATCGTCTCCGAGAGGGAGGCCTACGTGGTAGGAGATCCACGAGATGCCCTTATCGCAAAATATTACATCAGCAGAACTGCTTGCAATGGGCACAGGATCACCACGAGTAGACTGATGAAGAATTGTCCCATGTTGTATTCACTGATGAGGCAAGTATTTGTTTTAGGCCGGATTCCAGAATCTTGAGGGTGCGTAGAAGACGAGGTGCACAGGCAAGGCGTCGTGCTGCGCAAGGAGACCATGCACACCAAGGTAGAGTAATCCTGGTCTTTGCAAGAATCATGCTTTGGACGATGAACGCNATCCTGGTCTTTGCAAGAATCATGCTTTGGACGATGAACGCATTAAGTTCCAATTGAGGGCACAATGACAGCTCGACGGTACATCACAGATGTTCTTCAGATTGTTGTGCACCCTTGCCGATAGACAGTTGGCGAAAACGTTCTGCTGGCGGATGATAATGCCCGCGCATATCTCGTTGATCAATACTGTCAGCAAGCCGGTATTCAAAGAATGAAATGACCAGCAGTAAGTCCAGACAAGGAGTGCATAGAGCATACCCGGGACCTTCTGAAAACTGCCATTCAAGCACGTCATCAACAAGCCAACGATGTACAGGAGCTGATATTGGCCGCGCAGACAGAACGGGACAACTTGCCACAAGAGCGACTGAATAATCCTCATTCTCAGTATGCGCGTCAGGAATCTTGTGAGTTCTCGAGGATGTCACGCACGGTATTGATCCATGTGAAGCGTGACAATAAAGGAGATGAGAGCAATGGTGTTTTTCAAACAAACGAACAGCTAGTGTATTTTGTTTATTGTAATTGTAAAAAGTAATTTTTTTTGCAATATTTTTGTTGTTTTGTAACACATACACTTGCATCAAGGGGAAAAGTTACATTATGGTATTTTTGGTACAACACATCTCTGATGCAAATCATTTTTTGGGCAGTTTATATTAATAACAACGTACTAGTACATGCTGTATATTTGAATTCAATAAATATAGAAGGAAACTTATTTCTTTAATGGCATTCCACAAGAATCAGAATTGTACTAAAAATAGCTAAACGAGAATTGTAAAACATACATATCTTTAATAAGATATTAGGCACAAAAGCACCAACAGACTTCGCCAGATATCTTCCAGTACTTTCATCCGAGAACGGGACAGTGGAAATGATGTTCCTTCACATGAATGGCATTAGGTATGTAGCTGTCTCTTGAGAAAGATACGAATGTATAGCAATGATATCCAAACATAGCTGAAGAAATATGTTCCTACTCGTGCAGTATTTATACACTGGAGGAAGAGTCGTGCGCATATTGCTTCAAACAATAACTCCAATGCAAAAGCATGTTATTCAAAATTGATGTTACTGGTTTTACGTCTAGTATCACAAAGCCTTAATGATAAAATACTACATGAAAAGCTTCTATTAAAAGAAATTACTGACTATTACAACTGAATAAAACTCAACAATGGTTTATTGAAAAAATTAAACATCTAAAATTAAAAATAATAAACATCAATGTATGTTTTTCTTATTAAATAAAATAGGTTTTATTATGTCTAGGAGGATCAATATGCCTGAGAAATGCAATGTGTAATTAAAATGTCATCAGATTTAATTATCGTAAAATTGTAATTTTTGTAAATATAGCACACACATATTTAAGTTAACTGCAAGGAATATACATGTTTTGCAGCAGTATGAAGCGAGGCAGCTTTATTTTAAAATTATATTTATCTTATGTAAAAGTAAATGAACTGATACTAGTTATATATTGAATTTGTATGTACGAAGATTTTTATTTTCTTTCCTTGTTTAGTGCACACGTTATTTTTATTTTCTTTTTGTTTCAAAACAGTCTAGCTGTAGGATATTGGCGGTTAAATTCTAGGCGTCGCTATTACCATTTAAAATGGTTTTTTCAGCAATCATTAAATGTTTGCTTATTGCGTAACCCACGTTTCTCATGTGCGAATCGAGGATACGGAACAGTAGGGAAAAAAGAAACGAGTGCATGGAAATGAGTCACGTGGATGTACCGGAACACGTGTCGAGAGACATGCGACCACCATCGCGTCTTTCACCTTACACTCTCGATCTCGTTGTTGTCACGACAAAATTTATCGTAGCCAGAAGAGGTAACGGGCGGGGGAGTATTAAATGTCATAGAAATTTTACACCTCCGGCAGACCTGTATCTTTACAGTGTTTCGTTGTTTCTTCCTCGCTCCCCCGTCCGCCACAGAGCTAGCTCTCTTTACGTGATTGGAAAACATTCTCCCTCCGAGCTAGGGGATCATTGTCGTTGGACTGTGAGCGCGCACACAACTTTATGGTCACATATTTTCGGACCTGAGCTGAATGGGAAAGGGATATTACCCGGGAGAATTGCAGCCGGTGTTTGCACTCTCGCCTTCTCTCGTCCTGTCTCTTTTTTTCGGTCTGCAACTCCAGTTCTTGCAGCATCCGCCCCTTCCCTCTGCAACCCCTTTTCGAGTCACCTTTCCTCCACGGTTCCCTCTTCACCAGCATCAGCACCTAGGCACACCTCTTCCCGTTCAACTTCGAGCCACTACCCTATACCAACCCTCCTAGCCAAGTCACCGTTCCAACCCCCCAGACAGGGTGACACGAAATGTTTCCAGACTTGACAACCAGTCTCCTCGTATGGCGTGCAAGAACGGTTGAAGTACGCGCGCGGGCGAGTAAATTATTCCAGTTCCACATCCAATTTATAGGCTTCTCAAAATCAAGGTGTTTCGTAGTCATGGAGATAATGAGAAATAAATATTTTGGTTTATTTATTGCAGCAGAATCATTACAGACGGAAATAATTGCACAGAAAATCAATCAGGAGTGGAAAAGTATTTGACAACGGCCAGTATAGTTAGCCTGTAGTGATTCTGCGAGCCTTGTGAGGGGGAAGGAGCGACTCTGTATAACTTAATCGGAAAAGCCAAGCCAGGAAACGAAACCCGGTCTGCTCAAACGTGAGTCTAAAGTGTCGTCTCTTTCGATGTGAGATGTGGTTGAAGAAGTGGCGAAATGTAAGTACGTGGGAAACGGGAGTATCTCTGCCACTGGTAAATTCCGTTATAAAACGTGAGAATATTTCGTCATTTCGAAAAATATCACTTTGGCCGAGGGTCTAGGTTCGAATCCCAGGGCAGCCTGTAGAAACAAGTACCTATTTTTAGGTGATTTTTCAAATAATTAGTACGTTTTGTTTGCCCTCTCTTACTATGCTTCGAGAAAATTAACGTGGTAATTAGTAAGACCAACATAATAACATTAATGCACGGTTTATTAAATTCCCCAGAGTCACTTATCGTATCTTGCTTTAATTTTAGTTTATTGTGGTCCTCGAGCGTAGTTATTCGCTTGAGATAAACAAGGGACATTTGTCTCGTTTCTACAAGAAAGCCTGGTGGTGTCATTTATTTCCAACTTTTGATCATTAATACACATTAAGTATGAATGAAATTTAGGTACCAACATAATAAACCTATGTGAATGAACTTAGTTTCCTCTCTGATAATTATTTTCTGCAGTTTGATTACCAGTTCAAGAATGTGCATTATTCGATAAAATACGATTTTAACATATCTGTTACAAGTACCGCTATACTGACTGGGTTATATACCTTCCTGTCTTTTTGTATGTGTTTATATGCGCATATGCGTGCCTGTGCATGTGTCCACCATAAAAAATTTTGAAAATGGGTACCAAATTTCACCAAACTCGGTACGCATATAGTACTTACTAAATTGCTTTTAAAGTTTTAAACAATGCCAAAAGCTTATTTTCAAAATGGCAGCCATTTCGAAATTTAAGGTACTGTGCCATATCTCGGCAACCATTTAACCTATTTAAACCAAATTAGAGACGTTGTCAGTGTATCAAGTAAGCATTGATATTCCAGAATGATATTGTCATTGGTCATCAATTTTAGAAGCAGTACTACCTGAAAAAATAAAGCTTTTACATTATTTCCCGAAAAGTACTCAACGGATTCTCACAAAATTTGTTATGATATGGTAGGCTATGTTAACATTACCTATTGGAAAAGTAGACGCAAAATGGTGCTCATACAAATATTTTAGGTTACTTTGCTACACCTACCACATCTATGACCCATTCCAACCAATATTGGAACTCTGCAAGCATCTGGTTGAAAACATCAAATATGCCGGTACATAGCCTCCTTTTGTCTACCATTTTGTAATATAGTGCCTTATTAAAAAAAAGGCTTTATGTCATATCCTGGGAACATGTTAACCAATTACTACCAAATTTGACTGGCAAGTGGTACTTAGGCAGGCCATGAAGAACGTGATGTGTTAAAAAAGCGAGGTACTTATTTTCAAAATGGTGGCCTAATAATATTTTAGTTATGCTGTACCTACAAAACCATGCAACCAATTACAACCTAACTTTGTTTACTGGTCGTGTCTATTACGACAATCAAACGTGTATAGAAATAGCCTATTCTGTCTGCCATTGTATAAGATTTCACCACATTAAAAAATATTATGCCATATCTTAGGAAACAAATGTATCGATTAATACCAAATTTACGGACCAAGTAGTACGACAGAAGGACATGTAATCTTGTATATTTTAATGGTTTAGATACTTCCATACATACGGCCGCCATACATAGATTTTAGTTTAGAATGGCATATCTACAAAACCACGTAGATTTCTTTCAACTTAACTTCGCATAGTGGCAGTATATATTAAAATCATATAATTTATATAAAGAGTCACTTTTGTCCGCAATTTTCTAAGAAATAGCCAAATGAAAACTACAGTTTTTATACAATATCTCGGGAAAAAAATTTACCTAATCCTACCAAATTTTGCAACCAAATACTCTGGTATGGCATGTAAATGTATATTTAAAGTGGATCAGACACTTTCAAAATTATAACAAAAATTAATCTTAGGATGTTATATATACGAAACCATGTAACAAATTCCAACTTAACTTGGTATGCTGCCATTATTTATTTATACAAGATGTGTCTGTACAGAGCGTCTTTATCCCACCATTTTATAAAATAGTGTAATATAAAACTAAAATTTTTTGTCACAACTCGGGAAACAATCAACATACTTCAACTAATTTTAGGCGACAAGTTATAACTTTGTGGTCCATCAACATTTCTCTCGGTTTAAAGGGTGTACTCACATATCAACATAACAGTCATGTAAGCATTATAGATTAGTGTGTTGTATGCCCCAGAATTTTTTTTGAGCAAAATTTATGCTGACAGTGTATGTGACGAAATGTTACATTATTTGTACGTCACTTATGGAGTATGCACCACATGAGAAAATATGGCTTTTATACTATTTCTCGGAATAAACGCTACCGATATCTCACCAAATTTTGCACAGAAGTAGTGCTATGTATGGTCATGTAAACTTACATGATTGTAAGTGACTTGTACTTAATTTTAAAATGACTGGACAGTGAATATTTAATGTTAGTAAAACCTGTCTTCGAACATGTTAGACGCATTACCACCAAAGTTGATGTTCCCAATCCTAATTCTACGTTTGTAATGATTTTTTGTGCATACCAGCTTAGTGATCATGGGGTTCTCGGTTCGAGTTCTAGCTATGGCGCGTGCGTATATGTAACTGTCTCACTAGTATTGCATATGTTTATGATTCAATCTCTAATGATATCTCTGTCAACAAGACGTCAAGGCCTAACTAGAAGTTTCGCTTTTATGAACTTTATGAAAACTATTTGCATCTATGCAGATGGACGCCTTCTTATTTATTTTATTTAATTACTACCATGTTTAAATAATTGATATTTGATAAGGTTGTTTATTGTATGAACGCCTGGTATGCCGTTGATATTTGTTACGGACAATAAATTTTGGTTTAACATCTGTGATAATACTTTCACACGATTGCTTTAAACCAAATAATTGCAAGAATTTATTAAACTGGCTCTCACTTTACCGGATATGACGCTTATATAAATATAGGTGTGTCGCGTTCGCAAATTGAATAACAAGGACTTTGGTTTTACCAGCATTGTTCACAGACTTATCTCAAAATAGAGGAAACATTGATAAATAGTGCGATTACCAAACTAATGCTCAGACTCAAGTAATTCATACTTAAAATTATCAAACACATAAAGTTATTAATCAGAGACGAACAATTGATTCTCAAGGCTGCCATTATCATCAGGCTGTATTGCTCAAACTGAAATTTGTTTGATGCCATGTTTAAATATAGAGTTTTACAATGAAAAGAGTCATTAAAAAATAATGCGATTTTCACTGGTAACAATAAACCTTATGTTAAATATTCACATAAATATAATGCTATACTGAAATGTGTTTTGATGAGTAAAAACGGTGGAATAATAACAAAATACTTTTAGCTGAATGTAATCAAGTGGCATACAGCTATCTGTATTTATTAAATAAACCAGTCTAATTACCAAACTAGAATACATATAAATGAAGAATTGATATGGCACCATGCCGATGTGTGTTCAAGGGAGATAGATACCCTCATGGAAAACTAAAAATATTTATTATGTCGTCCTTGACACCGGTTGATACTTAAGTAAACTTTCCAAGTTCTGGAAGATACATTTTTTTCCCGTTCATATTTAGATAACCATTTAAAATCCAACAACTTGATGAAATTATATATATATATATATATATATATATATATATAAACCATACAGAAAAAGGTAATTAAATTCGACTCTTAGTATGTAGGAATCATATATATATATATATAATTTATATTATTAACTATCTAATGGCATAAACGATATGTATGTTTGCGAAATATCGTATGGTTTACAGGACTAGTGTCGCAATAACACTATAAGGTGGCTTAACACATTAGACTACAAATAAATATCCTATCTTAATTTTTTTTTTTTTACAATATTCTGACAGTATTGGTTCGGCAAGTGTTGTATTTGTCTGCTGGAAGATATTAAAATGGAAAGTGGCTCAAATAACATCTAGCATTTATGGTATAAATGTTGCGAAGATATATCTGCAGTTACTTTAATGTATTGTATTTATATATAAGGAAGGCTCTTTTAACAAAAAGAAGCATCTTTCAGATGTTAAAAAATGTTAAAGCCCAATATGGTTAGTAGATAGATTATGCCGATCTTTGGACAAGGGCTGGGGGCTGCAGCACCTTCACTCTGCTGCCATATTGGATGATACCACTGCCGCCAACTTGTTCCGTCTGTCATTTTGTTTCAGTCCATCTTGCTTCCATCAGCAATATTGTTTTTGTCCACAATCATGTTTCCGGCCGCTATTATATTTATGCCCGTCAGTTTTTTTTCGCCAGCGATCTTGTTTCTGCCATCCACCATCTTGGTAGGTGCAACCGGCAGTCATGTTTGTCGGTGCAGTCCACAATCTGGGCAGGCGTCTGCTGTAGTTCTCTAGTCGTCTGCTAGAGTGCACCACCAATTACAGTAGTGTTGTTTATTGCCACTAGAGTGTGCCACTCTAAATCTCAACTTCATTCGAACCCGCCATCTTGTTTCCACTTGTCTCCTGTTTACATCGGATATTGCTAGGTGGCACACCAGTCATTCGAACACCATTTTTGTTTAAGGATATGGCAGCTAGAATGCGCTGGTGTTGCTCTCGCTCATCCACCATGCTGGTTCTAGAGATGGCCACTAGGGGCGCTGCCTTTTATTTTATTTTCGCATATTTCAAAATATAGCCTGGAGGAGGGCAGGACTAAACTTCTGAACCTTAGGTTGGCATGCTAATGGCTTAGACAACTCGGCTATCGAGATTTGTGCTGGTTCAAAATTTTTAAAGAAATATTTTTAATATCATGTGTATGGGGNTTCAAAATATAGCCTGGAGGAGGGCAGGACTAAACTTCTGAACCTTAGGTTGGCATGCTAATGGCTTAGACAACTCGACTATCGAGATTTGTGCCGGTTCAAAATTTTTAAAGAAACATTTTTAATATCATGTGTATGGGGAAAAAACTATGTATAAAAACTATGTAAATTTTATATTTATTATTATTAGAGAATGATAATCTTTTTCAGTCAACTTACTTAAAATAATTTTTTCTTGTAGAAATTATGAAGAGAAGTACATAAAATAAATTACATTATTTTAAAAACACATAATTTAATTTTTTACCATATTTATTGCATTTTAATTCAGTTTTTATTTGCATATCATTTTTTTCATTAAATACATTTATTTTCTGATCGTCATCCATCCTTTGGTTTGGGTCTGCTCATCCATGTTGAAGATATCAGCAAGAAATCTGCAGTAAGGGTATTTTTAAATAAAATTTTCCACTCTTTCTTTTAAACTTATTTTATTCGGCCATGTACCACATGAGGAAACATAAGCCCTTGAATAAAAGTATTTATATATACATCGACGTCTTCCATGGCGAGTTCACCTCTAGGTGTCCTCTTCAGAGACCCAGGAATTGTAGCAGGCAGGGAAACCCTTCCACTTGATGTATGCCCTTCTGTTATGTAGTTTAAGCATCTTCTCGACCAAATGCACATCTGGAAACTTCGTCGACTGGACCTCTTCGGTGTAGAAGCGGCCATGGTTTGGTATAGTGTTCAGATCTCCGAGATAGTAGGTCCTCGGAGCGTAGTTGCGTAAAAGCCGCATACGAAACAGTTCGAGACTCGAATTCGCTGTGAACACTTTCTCGAAAACGCCTTTCTGTTGAGAGATGCGTACCAGGTCGCCAATCTCGGCTTTAGGCTTGGGTAGGTCCTTCCACTTTTGAACAACATACACAGTTCGCATCAGAGAGTTGTCCTTGACATATTCTGACTTCATGCGGATGGTCGTGTGCACTGTAGAATTATACTCGCAGATGAGCTCAAGCCATTTGTACCTGTAATTCGCCACGAAATGCTTCCACATCTTGCCATTCAGAATCCTGTTGAACTTCCCGATGATAAATTCTTTGAGATTGTTGTACATGGAATAATGTACATTCGCCATGGCCTCGGTGACATAATGTGTATTCTTCGAATTGACTGGCCTGGCCCAGGCGAATTTGCTATAGGCATCGATAACTGTCAACATGTATACGTAGGGCCTGTTGACCCGAGCATACGGTACAATCTCCACAAGGTCGTCTTGAAACAGGTCGTTCATCACACATATCATGACCTTGCGACAGTGGTAGTTTCGCCTGTTGGCGAGATGCAGTTCGTGGCGATTCCCGTCTGACTCATCGTATGTAGACGCCCTCCTTCAGCTCTTCGACTCAGGAATGTTATCTTGGTAAAGTGTGTGTGTAAGTTCAAACAACGTCTTCTATTCCAGTAGGTCGGATTCTGTACACTCTCTGGGCTCCTTGCGATATAGAATGTCGTGAAACCCAGGTGTTCCACGCATCTTGTAATCACCTACTTGGATTATCCCACCTGGTAGAAACTGTATTTCATCATTATGCCTGTATACACCATACATCTTATCATTATTACTAGATGTGTATGATAGTAGGTACCATGGAGCCCGAGCATTAGATTTCAGGGTTTCCTTCCGTACCTTTTTTCGTGTGTGCCAAATCCACATCCTGTCCTTCATCACAATCCGTTTGTATGTCATCATGATTCCTTTCTCCGTAGGCTCAGCATTATCATCGACTTCGGTCTTCAAAACTACAGGCGCTCCATTGTTCTCCCTGACTCCATCGATATGGCGAGTAATGTACATAATTATTTCTTAATTTATAAGGTCGTGCGAATGTTTGGATCTCTTGGCGAGAAAATACTTCGAGAGAAAACGACTATATCACTCAATGCATTTCACTAGCAATGTCCGACGTTGTACTGAATACAAATAGTTACTGTTGTTCTCTTTTATAGTTTAGTCATGAGTCTCCAACAAACTATTTTCGATCATTTCCAGACTTTCACTGCAGATATCCAATATGGCCTTGAAATATTTTTGAATATCAATTTCCATGGCGAAGTGGGAAATTGACGTAGCGAATGTATGCTCTATTGAATCTTTCAGTATTTTAATTTTCTGTTCATTTTGTGCAGATGCCACATTCATTCTGTCGGTAAGTTACCTTTGAACACTCGTTACGTGCTCGTCCATTTCCATCAAATCACGAACGATCTCGGTTTCCAAAAGATCCTTCTTCTCCTGAGCTCTGACAATTAAGTGCGATAGAATTTTCTCTGATCAACCAAACAAATCCCATATTTCCGAGATAAAGCCATTACCAGTTTCAAGGACGAAATTCTTAGTACCAGCATATTCGAATCGGTCGGATTCACCAACATTTCGAATTATTCTTCTACCAGAATCGCAAGTTCCATCGTAACTTGGTATTGTGACAACCTCCATATTCGTCTTTGTCAAGCCACATCTTGAGGCTACCCTGTCCGAACTTCGATATACTGTAACTCATTATCGATGGTCGACGATGAACTGATAGAATCCATGTCGAAACCTGTCATTATACAGAGGCCAGTCTTTTACGATCACCAAAAATACATACTTGTCTTTCCAGCACAAAGAACACAGACTCTTGAAATCCAATAATATTATGTCCGTATTGACATAGTCATTGTATGTATGCCGCAAATTCATATCGTCCACGCGAAACAGCACAAACACCTTAACATTATCGTGACGCAGTTGTTTGGATATGTGCGAATAAGTCTCGCCAAGGTAGAAGCAGTCCACGTGCGCATACCGTCCCATGCTGAAGTACTTCTGGATTCAAATCTGTTTCTCACATGCCACATTGTCGAAAAAACATCAAGTTGGCAATGCTTCGCTCGGTGGCACGACAGTTCCGTNATCTGTTTCTCACATGCCACATTGTCGAAAAAACATCAAGTTGGCAATGCTTCGCTCGGTGGCACGACAGTTCCGTTATCGCTGCAAGGGAAATGTTGCACACCATCTACGGCCTGCGGTACTCATGCCAGTCGCTGGTATTTTGGTTGTTGGAGCGCTTTGGAATACAGTTACACTTTCTCGAACCTAAGACCATTATCTTCTTCTAGCAGGCTCAGTAGGACACATGTTTTCCCCCAATTTGATGGTATTGCGATGATGCACGTAACTATATTCGGAAATAGGCTTCCATATCGCGGTTCGTGGGAGATAGCTTCATTTTCAGCATGAATGTTTGTGGGTAGATTAACATCTTGCTTGATTTTCTGTAAACCGTTTTCTTCTCCTTGGATTATATCATACATTTTATGATAATAAAGAGTAGTATGTATCATAAACGTGCCTCTTGATGACATTAAGCACATTTCATCGGTAATATAATGTCTCGTTAAATTATCCCTCCGAGTAAACAGTCTCTAGCAGAGTTTGCACTGAAATTACATATTATTAGAATATGTGACACATTGGTACTGTTCCCAGTCTAGTATGATCCTGAACAGAAATACATAAAATGAGGGCATTTATAAGTTTTTAGGTCAGTTCACCATGATGTCTCGAAGATGTTATACCATAACTGGAAGTCGAATCGTCAATACACTGATCAAAAATCTACCATTTGAGCTGCACATTCCTGCATACAATTTCTGTGAGCCAGGAACCAAGTTAGCTAAAAGGTTGGCACACGGTGATATGGGTACTAACACACAGGACGAGGTGTGCAAGCAACACGACATCGTCTATGCCCAGCACAAGTATCTAGAAATCCAACACTCGGCAGACAAGATACTTGCACAAAAGGCCGAAGAGATTAGAAAATTATCAGATACCAGGCTTGGAGAAAAAATAGCAGTGTGGGGCATTTCCAACGTTATGAAGGCCAAAGTGAAGATAGGCATGGGTGCAAAGAGCAAGCGGAAGGCAGAAGTGGAACGAGAAGTGGTAAAAAATGGAAGTACTAGTAAAGCATGCTATACCAAGAAAACAACTATCAGCGGAATTTTTCCACTACTTTAGCCTGCACTCGGAGCTCTCAGGAGCCTAATCAGAGCCACAAGTGGTATTGTCCGAGCTGTCAACACAGCATCGAACGAACAGAAGCAGTTGTTCGAGGCCCGAAGACATAATNCACAAGTGGTATTGTCCGAGCTGTCAACACAGCATCGAACGAACAGAAGCAGTTGTTCGAGGCCCGAAGACATAATGCTTATATGGAAGCTAGTGCAATGGGTAAAAAAAAAGGTTAATTCCTCTTCCTAAGGCCATGCGCAGAAAGAGGTGGAAGTGAGCAAAAGCGATGCAGCAAGAGGAGGTGATAATGAAATCAGTACTGAAACGACAGCTTACGCACGTTGGTTTGGAACTGTTTGTACGGAAATTGAAGATACTTAATTTTAGAGGTGTGTTCATGTGAGATTTTTTGCTTCTTAAACCAAAATGTAATGACTGTGCCATAATTAATCTGGACACAACAGCNCACAAGTGGTATTGTCCGAGCTGTCAACACAGCATCGAACGAACAGAAGCAGTTGTTCGAGGCCCGAAGACATAATTCTTATATGGAAGCTAGTGCAATGTGAAAAAAAAAGGTTAATTCCTCTTCCTAAGGCCATGCGCAGAAAGAGGTGGAAGTGAGCAAAAGCGATGCAGCAAGAGGAGGTGATAATGAAATCAGTACTGAAACGACAGCTTACGCACGTTGGTTTGGAACTGTTTGAACGGAAATTGAAGATACTTAATTTTAGAGATGTGTTCATGTGAGATTTTTTGCTTCTTAAACCAAAATGTAATGACTGTGCCATAATTAATCTGGACACAACAGCNATGTGTTCATGTGAGATTTTTTGCTTCTTAAACCAAAATGTAATGACTGTGCCATAATTAATCTGGACACAACAGCCGGGTAGCTTACGCCAAACATAACAAATGTGAAGACTACTGCGAGAGTTTCGGTGCTGATTTCATTATCGCCTCCTTCTGCTGCATTGCTTTTGCACACTTCCACCTTCTACTGGGTATGGCCTTAGGTATAGGCCTTAACCATCTTTTTACCCATAGCGACAGCTTCCATATTTGCATTTTGTCCTGGGACCTCAGACAACTGCTTCCGTTCGTTCGATGCTGTGTTGAACGCTCGGACAATAAACCCAAGAGGGCTCCAATTACCGGCAAAAGTAGTGAAAAAAAAAATTGCTCGTAGTTATTTTGGTTAAGTAAAACTTTTACTGATATTTGATACATAAATCAGAAAATTTCGCTTAAAATTTATATTGATAAATACAGGGGGAAAATAGATATTATGCAAAATATTATTACAATTAATGCACACGGACGGTGCGTTGCATCTTTGGTGTAATTTTTAAGACTGGGTTCACCTTTCTTCCCATGAGGCGGAGGAATATCTAGGACGTAGAACTTTAATAGGGCTTCAGAAGAGTTCGAAGAAATCGTAAATCGACCATTTTTACGTATTGGCGGCAGCGAAGACCGATCATCATGACTCACAAAGCTACAGGAAATATGGGGAGATCCGGTAACGTATAAGAATGGAAGCAACTCTTTTTTTTCCAATACGAAGTGTTTTTCCGTATATTTACTGCAAAATATTCGTAAACAATTGCGTAGATTTACAGAAATTTAAATTTTCGCAGAAGTTTAACGGGAAGGAACAACCGGTGCCTTAAGTTTATACGGGTAAGCATTGGCGTATTTAAGGGAAGTGTCAATATGGAGGTGGCAACCCCCGAAAATTGGGAAAAGAAAACAATTAAAGACTGTGACGAATAAAAAAAGGCAAGGTTCAGACTCTTAAACCGATTTTTAAATATCTTAAGCATTGAATGTTGCAATGCATGCATAAAAAGTTTGTCTCTCTACAGAACTGAAACGAACATCACTAAACGAAAATTATTTATTCGCAGAACTGCCACACACCGGGAGAGTTAAGAAATAGTTAGACACATGAGACTGGTAATACTTTATTCTAAACTAAAACTCTGCCAACTAGGAGAAAAAAAATAGCTATAAAAATAATNACTCTGCCAACTAGGAGAAAAAAAATAGCTATAAAAATAATTACGTTAATAATGAACAACTATTATTAAAATGTTTTCAGCGCATTAATTTGAATAAATGCCTACTCAGCTATGAGCCAAAAAAAAAAAGGTTAGTACTTGTGAAGGTTCTGACTTTACAAATTAATTCGATTGGGATAATGCAAAAATAAAACGTGTTTAATGCTTTTGTGTGAGTTATGTAAAAAATGGGTTGAAGAAGGTTTTTTTTTTTTTGGTTATGCAGTTTATAATGACATATTCGTGTTAAACATATGTGAGGAATTTTTAAAATAACTTCATGTCATTGGCTACGAAACTTCAGTCATCTTTGTCCTTCCAAGGTAATGTCCTATTTACGACATTGTGGGTAAGTAGGGGAAGATAGAAAATTTTTAAACAGTGATGGTATCCAAGTATTATAAAAGGGTAGCTAAAAAAACAAATGAATTTCTACCACAAAGATAATTCTCAAGACATAAAGTGAGTCAAGGGAGAAAGTTAGGAAGATGCATCAGGCCATTTTCAATCATGCGGGAGCCGGTTTGAAAAATAATATCTTGAAAGTATTAAATAATGGTGGCGTGGCGATCGTGAAACAAGAGTAGAAGACAGAAATTAAAACATAATTTAATCTGTAAAAGTATTGCTTATTACCGTTCAGTGAATTTTTAAATATGTAGTATTAGACGTGCCATAAATTAGGGGAATGAGGCGGTGTTTGATTTGTATACAAATCAAAGTGAATATATATGGTAAACATTTTCCCAGGAGGCATTTAAAAATAAGTGTGTCGCAATACTAAACGAATTTACGAAATAATTGTATCCTTATTAGCTGAGTTACAAATGCCAACAATGATAATATTAATGTGAAAAATACAGGCCGCGGTAACCTTTAAGTTGAGAGCTATAAGTCTTCGCAACTTCTCGGAAATTCTCAGAGAGATTATAATGAAATCACGACGCTATCTGCCACAAAGACAAGGTTACCTGTAAGCACAAAAATGATCCCAAATAAGTTGAATAGTGTAACATCAATGAAAGAAAAATTTATCACGGGGAATAAGCCACTGTCTATGCGAACTATGATCGATTCTGACTAACATGATTACAGTCCAAATTTCCGATCACCCAGTAGGACCGTAAGATTAGGGAATCATTCACAAAAGTAAAATATATTAAAGATGAAAATTACGAAAAGCACAATTTAAGAAAGGGTCAAGGCAGAACCCCACTTTATTTAGCTTAATTATTATTTTATTTTATAAAAAACTGTAGATATTAGTTTCAAGATCCGAGCATTAAATGCAAATAATGAACAGAAATATTTTGCACATAATTAATTAAAATCTAATTAAATGAAACTTGCAAATTGACATAAATTAATGTGTTTAATTTCAGCACCCGACATAGTTGTTTAGGAATGTGAGCACATTGATGACAACAATGTAAACGATTACGTTTATTTTACTAAAGAGAGTTTTAACCTACTAATATTCTTTCTTTATATTCGTGGCTTCTCCAAGACAAAATAATACTTTGCGTGGAAAAGTCTAAATTCTNACTACTAATATTCTTTCTTTATATTCGTGGCTTCTCCAAGACAAAATAATACTTTGCGTGGAAAAGTCTAAATTCTTAATTGGTATATTTTCTGTAATTCCTAACGGTTGAAATATATGCTTTGAACTTAATATTTGAGTAAAGATAACTATTTATTTAAAACAACAATACCGAACTTTTACAGCAGAATTAATCTACCTATTAGCTAATATTCAGAAAATATAACTGTCAGAAAATGTTTATCCCATAGTTACCATTATGCTACATGTTTTAAATTTTGTTGTGCAGATTGGAAAATAAAAATTTCTGCAAAATATTAATTTTTTATTCAAAGGAGGTGCAGTTTTTATGTAGCTGTTAGCAACATGAACTTGAAATTTTAAAATAAATTTATATTTATTCAGAGTATAATATCTTTAAATATGTTATAGACATGGAAAGAATTGAAACGCTGACCGTAGACGTACGCTTGATACCAAGAAGAGGGATGGCGAAGGCAAATTAAATTCCTCCACCACCCCCACCGGCTGCGAACGCCCCGTCCAATACGATGCGATAACCTCAATGAGCTGCGAGTTTCTGTTGGTTCTTTGCACTCCACTCCCTGGGTTCTCCTACCCGGAGGGGGCCCCGCTTAACTTAGTTTCGGGGCAAACTGAATCTCCAGGAAGGTCCATCTTCTGCAGTATCGATTGTTGAGGCATTTGGCAAAGTTCCTCCTTCCGCGCACGCAAATGGAAACTGTGAATTCTCTACTCGGCTCCCTCCTTCCCCACCTACTTCATTCCTTTTTTTTCCACCGACTTTCCTTTCTCCTAGTCACCCCCTTCCCAAACCCTACCGCGTATCTGCTCAAGGAAAGATATCCGAACCCGCAGTAACAGCGCAATAAAAATAAATCTGCCATGCTCCCCTCCCTTCTCACTACACCTCACCACCACACACCACCACCCCACACAAACTGGTTTGCCCATTCCACAGCGCTTGCAAACATGCCCACCCTCTTCCTCCTTCTTCGCGAGAGAGTTTACACAAAGCTCCTGTGGTTACAGCCCTATGCTTGTGTTCTGCCAACAATAGTTGGGCCTTTGCCTGTTTGCCCCCTCCGGCCAGCTACAACTTTCCTTCGGCGGGGACCGACCCACGCTCTGCCCTGCCGCCTTCNACTCCTTCCTTTACCACCCCTGCGGGGATGTCACGTGATCTCCAGGGATTGGCGCGAGATGGCAGCAGCGCAGAAGCGATCAATGTGAATATCCGTGGGAGTACTTCGGCGTCTCGCCTACCTTCAGCCGCAGACGAAGAGACATAAACACGTTCCAAGAGATTTTGCCTTACGTTGCCTCCAGACACCGTCATAACTTTTTTGCCTACTTTTGGCCGCAGGGTTACGTTTTGCTATAATCGACTCCCTACCCTGAGGATCGAATCAGTTTTTCCTTAGTTTTTACTGTATTTAATTTATTTACTTGAACAGCATGTTCACCTAGGCATGNGAGGATCGAATCAGTTTTTCCTTAGTTTTTACTGTATTTAATTTATTTACTTGAACAGCATGTTCACCTAGGCATGTGGAGCTGTAGTTATACTTGGGACTCGCATTCTGGAGGATCTAAGTTCGAATCCCTGCCCATCCATTTTGCTTCNATACTTGGGACTCGCATTCTGGAGGATCTTAGTTCGAATCCCTGCCCATCCATTTTGCTTCGATTTTCATTTATTCCCGAAACCACTACAAGCGTATGGCGTGATGGTTCATTGCCACAAGAAATGGCCGATTCCTTCCCAGTTCCTTCTTCTCTTTACAACTTGCTCCACATCTCTAATGACCTCGCTACTGACGAGAAGTTAACTCCTAAATTTTGTACACGCGATAATTTTAATGATAACATGTATAATAAGGGGGATTTCACGTACCTAATGAAGGAATCTTAAGGTGGAGCCGCAACTGTCTATCACACTTAAATGGTGATGTGGGAATTAAAACTTAATTTAGAGCAGTGAATATCTAAAAGTAATGGGAAGGACTATTTGGAGAATACTCACGGCCAAAGGCAACTTCCGTTAGGATTCCCACGAACCGAAATCCTGTCGTGACCCAACCAGCTATCAAAGCAGGGTCGTTTTAGTGTGAGGCTAGTGTATAAGCCATAGGGCGACTGTGAACCACCGTCATCACATTTCAGATACGATTTCAGTAATTATGACCTATTCTGTTCCTAACTGAATAAGTTGCCACTTCACATAAACTTCAAACAAATCTCGATAACAGAGTTTATCTGAATTGAAGCGAGACCTAATAACAATCAATGATCTTAGAAATCTATAAAAAAAATTAAACGCTTAGTTTTTTTTTGTAATTTCTTTTAGAAGTCTGGCATTTATTCCATATGTTTCTTTCTTCAGTGAAGTGTTTAAATGGGTATTTGAGAGTATTTGACATTTTATTACAAATATTTAAATGCTAAGAAAAAATATCAAAACACTTCAGTGAGGGAACATACAGATATTAACATTAAAATTTCTGCTATGGCATAATGTGAAAGCGGTCTCTTTCATAGAGTATAAAAGATCGCCGACAACAGAATACAATAAAGAAATAACAAAATTATTTGTATTAAATATACAAAATAAAACGCAAAATTTAAGGTGAGCGCAAAATTTAAGAAAATATCTCAGTTGACAATACGTAATTAATAACGAATATATAGCATGAAGTTATTAAAATAACCTTTTTCCCATTAATGTTATCAGGGATCTTTGACAGTTCGATTACTACCAACAATAATCAATGTCCAATATTTCTCAATAAATTTCATAAAACTGAAATTTAAATTACAATTTAGTGTATGAAAGCCTTACATATCTAATGGGTTATGGATACAACTTTTATTTGAAGCGAAAGTTATACAAGACATTTTAGGATTGAAGTAATTTAATTCGGTTATTTAAGGATATGTCGTTTGGCTTACATAGTAATTGTGCAAAACTTTAACGGCAATATCGTTATGCTATAAATTTATCAATGTTTGTTAGACAATAATTTTTTGTGTTAAAGACCTTCAATTTATTGCTGATACGTTTCGATTTTCATTTATAGAATATAAAACATGCCTTGTTGAAACTGATCTTTACGAAATTTTACCTGTTCCAGTGGAAATTTCATTTATTTTCTGATTGGTAATCTGCATTCGAAATAAGAATTGACCACCTCAAAATTGGTAAGAAATGCCCTGTAAAAATTAACAAAAAACCTTTAGAAAACTTAGTGTGTTTGTTATTATTATTGGCATTTTAAATTTGTTGGGAGTGCCACTGGAATATGTAAAGTAATCCGACCTCAATTGATATGCTGTGTTACTCAAGCGGGAGAAAAAAATCTTCAGTGACAGAGACGCACGTTATTTTGGAACTCGTACTGGGCTTTAAGAAATTTATAACGGAAAATAAGCATCACATGTATTCTACACAAACTCAGAAGAACCGCTATGGGGTGATTTTGGCAACCGCGAAAGCGATTTCACATATTTATTAATATCTTTCCTGAAAGGAATTCGTTACTCGAACTGAACATGTAGGGTACGTTGGTAACTAAATGGTAGGAGCACAGAAAGACAGACAGCCAGACGTACACAGAACATAAAAATACACAATTGTATAACGCACTAAATATCTAGCCTTCCTTATGATAACGGCCATGCTATTTCTTATTCGACATGAGGAACATCGTGTCATCAGTAAGAGTACCNGAGGATCGAATCAGTTTTTCCTTAGTTTTTACTGTATTTAATTTATTTACTTGAACAGCATGTTCACCTAGGCATGCGGAGCTGTAGTTATACTTGGGACTCGCATTCTGGAGGATCTTAGTTCGAATCCCTGCCCATCCATTTTGCTTTNAGTTATACTTGGGACTCGCATTCTGGAGGATCTTAGTTCGAATCCCTGCCCATCCATTTTGCTTTGATTTTCATTTATTCCCGAAACCACTACAAGCGTATGGCGTGATGGTTCATTGCCACAAGAAATGGCCGATTCCTTCCCCGTTCCTTCTTCTCTTTACAACTTGCTCCACATCTCTAATGACCTCGCTACTGACGAGAAGTTAACTCCTAAATTTTGTACACGCGATAATTTTAATGATAACATGTATAATAAGGGGGATTTCACGTACCTAATGAAGGGATCTTAAGGTGGAGCCGCAACTGTCTATCACACTTAAATGGTGATGTGGGAATTAACACTTAATTTAGAGCAGTGAATATCTAAAAGTAATGGGAAGGACTATTTGGAGAAAACTCACGGCCAAAGGCAACTTCCGTTAGGATTCCCACGAACCGAAATCCTGTCGTGACCCAACCAGCTATCAAAGCAGGGTCGTTTTAGTGTGAGGCTAGTGTATAAGCTATAGGGCGTCTGTGAACCACCGTCATCACATTTCAGATACGATTTCAGTAATTATGACCTATTCGGTTCCTAACTGAATAAGTTGCCACTTCACAAAAACTTCAAACAAATCTCGATAACAGAGTTTATCTTAATTGAAGCGAGACCTAATAACCATCAATGATCTTAGAAATCTATTTAAAAAATTAAACGCTTAGCTTTTTTGTAATTTCTTTTAGAAGTCTGGCATTTATTCCATATGTTTCTTTCTTCAGTGAAGTGTTTAAATGGGTATGTGAGAGTATTTGACATTTTATTACAAATATTTAAATGCTAACAAAAAATATCAAAACACTTTAGTGAGGGAACATGCAGATATTAACATTAAAATGTCTGCTATGGCATAATGTGAGAGCGGTCTCTTTCATAACGATTAAAGTAAAATGTTTGTTATACCATATGTAAATGTTTAGAGTATAAAAGATCGGCGCAAACAGAATACAATAAAGAAATAACAAAATTATTTGTATTAAATATACAAAATAAAACGCAAAATTTAAGGTGAGCGCAAAATTTAAGAAAATATCTCAGTTGACAATACGTAATTAATAACGAATATATAAATGAAGTTATTAAAATAACCTTTTTCCCATTAATATTATCAGGGATCTTTGACAGTTCGATTACAACCAACAATAATCAATGTCAAATATTTCTCAATAAATTTCATAAAACTGAAATTTAAATTACAATTTAGTGTATGAAAGCCTTACATATATAAATGGGTTATGGATACAACTTTTATTTGAAGCGAAAGTTATACAAGACATTTTAGGATTGAAGTAATTTAATTCGGTTATTTAAGGATATGTCGTTTGGCTTACATAGTAATTGTGCAAAACTTTAAGGGCAATATCGTTATGCTATAAATTTATCAATGTTTGTTAGACAATAATTTTTTGTGTTAAAGACCTTCAATTTATTGCTGATGCGTTTCGATTTTCATTTATAGAATATTAAACATGCCTTGTTGAAACTGATCTTTACGAAATTTTACCTGTTCCAGTGGAAATTTCATTTATTTTCTGATTGGTAATCTGCATTCGAAATAAGAATTGACCACCTCAAAATTGGTAAGAAATGCCCTGTAAAAATTAACAAAAAACCTTTAGAAAACTTAGTGTGTTTGTTATTATTATTGGCATTTTAAATTTGTTGGGAGTGCCACTGGAATATGTAAAGTAATCCGACGTCAATTGATATCCTGTGTTACTCAAGCGGGAGAAAAAAATCTTCAGTGACAGACACGCACGTTATTTTGGAACTCGTACTGGGCTTTAAGAAATTTATAACGGAAAATAAGTATGACATGTATTCTACACAAACTCAGAAGAACCGCTATGGGGTGATTTTGGCAACCGCGAAAGCGATTTCACATATTTATTAATATCTTTCCTGAAAGGAATTCGTTACTCGAACTGAACACGTAGGGTACGTTGGTAACTAAATGGTAGTAGCACAGAAAGACAGACAGCCAGACGTACACAGAACATAAAAATACACAATTGTATAACGCACTAAATAACTAGCCTTCCTTATGATAACGGCCATGCTATTTCTTATTCGACATGAGGAACATCGTGTCATCAGTAAGAGTACCNACTAGCCTTCCTTATGATAACGGCCATGCTATTTCTTATTCGACATGAGGAACATCGTGTCATCAGTAAGAGTACCAGCAGAAAATATTAAAACGACACGTGTGTATGAAAGCAGTTCTGGAATTCTGGAGTATTCAAGCGAAGACAGTGCATTCGAATGGAATGATCAGAAATTAAGTTAAAAATTAAATATTTTAAATCTCTGGAATCGGAAATTATTTCGTATGCTGCTAAATGTATAAACGTGCGCACAGATTGAGGAAGGGTGGGCCATGCACCCCCTCCCCTTCGTCATTCAACGCTACACTTTAATGTGGTACTTAATGTAATAATTTTTTTTCAATTTACGAGGATCCCTATATTAACAAAAGTGTAAGAAATCACGAGTAACTTCAAACTGAAGCCAGACATATATATTTATTTATTTATATATATGTGTGTGTGTAAGTGTAAATGATTATGTTTATAAATATAAATACATTTTACTGTGCCAGGATACACTACATAAAATTTAGTCTCCCCCTTAATGGAAGTATCTCAGCACACTTGCAGCTAAATAAATTTTATTCGACAATGTCAAAGTTGTTAACCGGAAGACATTTCCCTACGGCTTTTACAGAAAAAAAGTAAACATTATTATAGAACTTATAAATATCTGCAACCCAAACACATCACCAACGTAATTTTTCACCAAAAACAATAATTTTGTATCTGTAATAACTTTTGTAGTTTTTACAAAAGCAGCCAATATATTTTAAAATATAAAATGTTGGAATTTTAGCCTACATGATATGCGATAATAGTATAATCTCCGTTCGTTATTTAAGAACAGAAATAAGAATGCGCTGTAAGGTTGGTTAAATAATAGAAATCAAGAAATAAGGACNTCCGTTCGTTATTTAAGAACAGAAATAAGAATGCGCTGTAAGGTTGGTTAAATAATAGAAATCAAGAAATAAGGACATGTTCAATGTCTAATTCGCAAAGTGAAACAGAGACATATGAGTGTTTGAAAGGAAAATAGTTGCTATTACGACATTCACATGATATCGAACGTTGCTCCAAAAGTTGAATTTTAAATAATTTAATATCATTTGTAGCTTATTTTTATATGTGAAATTGTCTTTAATTGTTCCTTTATCAATGTCTCACGGGATAACAAATCTCAATATTTTAGAAGCTGCTCACCGATTATCGAAAATTAGGTTTTAAGTGAATATTTAGTATTTAAACCATGCTCTAAACTTTTTTACTATGCAGCAAATAAAAACAAGCACATTTTGATTACCGTACAGATGGTGAAGGTTTCTTTGTCAGTGAACAAAACAACTCTATAGAGTGACTTGAATGTACAGCAAAATGGCTCAGCTAGATAGATTTAGATCGAAATATATTAATTCTTAAATAAATAAACAAACAATTTTTAAATGAATGATTACACATTATTATAAATTACAAATGTTTTTAATAATGAAAATTATGTACACACAAGTGTCAGTATATAAAACTTATATCGATGATTTTTTAATATGTTTCATATATATGATGAATCAACTAACACTTCAACTGTTAATATTTCGGAAATGAAAGGTACTTCCCAGAAATGAAGTTTAGACAAGTGCTCATAGTTGCAGCTCAGATACATATTTTAATAAGTTTTAGACTGTATATTTCTTGAATAAAGTTAAAAAAAATTCAAATGGAACAATGCATATTCACAGGTAGGAAAAAAACTAAAGGACATTAAAATGTCAATAGTTTTTCTTAAAGGATTCTAACCTAAGTAGCCAACGTGGTATCGTAATATGGAATTTTGAAATACAGACAGTTAATTTTACTTCTCCTTAATTTAACTGCTTAGTTACTTGGCTATGATGAACGTATGTTTACTTTTCTGGTTTAATGTGTGTGGTTTCCTTCGGAATGTGCAAGAAAACACATGTTCCAATTTGTACACTTATGTTATTTAACTTTAGAATGTATCAGCATACTCTTAAGAAATACAAAAAAGAGGTTTGAACAAATTCTGTGAATTCTGAAGAAGAAAGTTAAATATGACCTTCACAGGTTGTGTCAAAATATAAAACCACCAGCTACTATACAAGCTTCAAATCTGTCATGTGAAAATTGCTGCAGATGTTGTAGCATTTGAGCAGAAATTTCAGAACAGGCATCTGTTATACGTCCTTTCGTGTCTTCTCGTGTAGTCCTCATGCGCTGGTATGGTTTCCTTTGGCGTTTCCCACATAAAAACACCTAAAGGGATAAGTTATGGTGGTCTCCATCATGAGCACGACCTGTGAAAGACAGATTTCTCTTTCATTTTAAGAATTCACAAAATACATTTATTCACTTTTTTTTCTTCATAGAGTGCTGATGCGTGGTACAGAAAAATCAAATAAATGCACGATATGTAACATGTGTTTTCTTGCACATTCAGAAGAAAACCACACACAAACTAATACAGAAAAGTTAACCTACGAACATCATAGCCCAGCCACTAAGCAGTTAAAAGGAGCAGACACATACATGTATTTAAACTACTTGAACTATAATCCTTTAAATAAAACAGCATTGACATTCTATTTTACTCTAGTTTTATTTTCTTGGTGTGAATAGGCATTGTTCTATATGAAGAAAAAATGTAAATTATTTCAGGAAATACTCATTCTATTAATTATTTTAATCTGTACTAGCACTGCAATTATGAGATGTTGACTTCAATTGTTGGTAACCAGCACATCAATACACCTTCCATTTCAGAAATATTTGCGGTGCAAGTTTTAGGTGGTTCAGCCTGTTTCATTGTTGTACCCATAAATATGAATTTAATGTTTTATTGGGAACATATTCAAAACAGGGATATGTTATTTTGACAGTGTATGGACGTTCTAATTAATTTACACATAACTTGGGAAAAAAATTGATCACCCAAAAGGTGTCATCGCAGGGGCACGTAAGTGGGAACGGGCACACAACACTGTAACGTATGCAGAAAAAAATCGAAATATTGTACCACACCCAGCATGTATTGCAGGGAACCAACACTTGGAGGATGCATTTGGTATGGTCTTGGACCTACTCGTAGTGCGGAGACAAGCGGCGATACGATTAAGGATAGAGACATACGGATGTTCTCCTGAGGAATTCCCTGCCACAGCTGGCTTAACTATCCCTCCAAATCTGCCCTAGTTGCCGCTAGCCGAAGATGCCGTTCAATCCGGTCCCCAAACGTCCTCGATGGTCGAGAGGCCTCGGAGACCATGCTGGCCATGGAAGCATGTTGACATCACGGAGGTAGGCCAGGGATATCCGTGCTGTGTGAGGGCAGGGTATTATCCTGCTGGAAAACTTGGTTGTCACGTTTCACCTGGTGGGGGAGCGTGCACAGTCGCAAGAATTTCCTGGATGTATCGCAGCGCTTAGAGGGTTCGTTCAATCACCGGCAGTGGGGTGCAGTAATAGCAGGAAACGACATCCCACCTCCCATTGGGGCGGTGTGCCACTCTGACATGAAGCGTGGATCACGGCGCCCTGGCGAGAACGTCTACAGAATCGAATTCGGGTGTCGTATCAAGACAGAACCGTGGAGAGTAGAGATTAGGGCGGGTCCGATAAGGGTGAAGTAAGGTGAGAATGGAGCAGTGACAGAATGCAAGGGAGGGGGAAACGGGATATCCTCGAGAAAACCTGCCGACCAGTGGCATCGTCCAGCACCATTCCCAGATGCGAAAATCCGGGAGGANGGGAATTAAAATCTGTTCGTCATGGTGGGAGGCGAGTAATCTGACCACTACACCACACTGCGGCCGTAGACAGAACCGTGATTCGGCGATGAACACCACTCGTCGCCAATCCCTAATCAAAAACAGGACTTACTGAAGAACATCGGCCATTTTATTACAATTACAAAAAGTATCCCTTAGTTAAAAGAATACTTTTGAAACCTTTTGAATATATTACTGTTTAAGAATGCAAAATTGGCATATAGCATAAAACAATTTTACTTCGTAGTGGAAATTTTACAAACATATTTATTTTTGAGCATCTCTCAAATGTTAGTACTTCTGAAAGTAACATCTCAACACATTTTACAATTACATAAGAAAACGCTTTGAAACGAGGTCTTCGGGTAACTAAATATGTTAACTTTGGAAATCAATGACAGGAAAGCTGATCGGCTTATAGAGTAAAATCCTAATGAGAAGATAATCTTCTCACAACTTGAGAGGCTGGAGCTTAGAGGAGGAAGTGTAAGGAAAGGCTCACTTGATGACGCCTCCGAGGAATCGAGGGGAGAGGGAAAACACTTAACACAGATAGACTCGTTGCAGCCCGGCTGGAAATATCGATTGGGTGAAAACGAAGCTAGTGTTGATGCCACTAAGTAAATCGCGAGACGTTCCGATTATGGAATATTCCGTTTTAAAAGCTCAGCATAATTCCTTACTGTTCCTTCTATGGCGTATGTGTGGGGGACTCACTATTCCCCTATATTCTTGAGACTGAGCTTTATGTGCACTGATTACTGCACCAGTGCGTATAATCATTTTCCCTGCATTTTTTAAAATTTGTTTCAAATCCTTCCACATGTATAACAAACAGCGACCCAGTTGCTGAAGAACTTATGTGAATGCCTGCTGCAATAAGTCTAGTTTTTTTTAGCGTGAAAAATATATCGATTTTTTTTATTTCTCCAATAATACAGCATAATCGTATTTCAAATAACATATTAATAAAACATTTATTCAATAAAAATTTAAAATATTCAAAATCTCTAAGCAGATCAGGGTTAATTTCAGGTAATATGAGTGGGTGTTTTTGGGTTGTGCCATTGTGCACCCTTCCTTCATCGAATATACATGCAGGATGATTCACGAAGAGTTAACAAACTTACAGAGCTGATTAAATTAGTCACATTGAGCAAATTAGTTCATATAAATGTGGGTCGTGTTTACACAGTAATTCGAAAAATTGGAAACTAACTATAGCAGACAGCTCGTAGCATTTCTCTGGCCGTCTGACTATTGCTGTGAACAGTGCGTGACCTTGATCATCAGGAAGTGTGAATGTCTGCTTTAGTGTGTACTGCGTAAAAATTGTATTACAACGCCTGGAACATTTTCCACACAAGAATACGTCGATACTGTGTTGGATGCTCAAATGCAAACAATAGGATGATGATTTTTTTTTTTAAACGGGTTTATTTTATTTGTTTTTATTCGCCTTTCAAATTTTTCGAATTACTGTGTAAATATTTTGAATAGTATCCACATTCGTATCACACATTTTGCACCAAATGACTACAGGAATACGCTTTGTGAGTAATGGCAATTCGTCTTGAATGATTTCGTAAATGTATTTTTTTAGAGTTTGAGTTTAAACCGGCAAGAGCTTGACTATTGTGCTGCTATTTTGCTACGTGTCATAATTTAATCTGCGGCATCTAAATTGAAGAGAAGCGTGGGTACTTCTGTTAAATTAAATTTAGAGCAAACATTTTTGCACAGCTTTGAAATATTACACACAAATTATTTAATCTGAATATTTGTTCAAACTGAAGTCAATTTAAATGAAAACTTGTTTTTCAATATACTTTTTTTTTTTTTGCTAGCACTGACAATGAATTCCATGAAGTTATTTCTTTCAGGCTGAGACTATAACACTTTTCTTGTAACACGTGAATTCATTTCAGAAGTCCGCAGATTGGTATCACTGCTTTGCAATAGCAAGTACCTATATTTTACGCCTGTTAACTTAGTTAAACAGATCGGCACGAAATCGTTGGAAATATTTATAAATAACCCTATAAATTATAAATATTTTTATTTATGTTTTGATCCCTTATACTTTGATTCCTCATGTTATACCACGGCTATATTAAAGACAAGGACCAATTATAACTACCCTCTCATTTTTCCGGTTAGCTGAGAGGCAAAAAATTAGAGCAATTTTTTTTTCTAAAACTGTAATGATTTGTTATTCTTCAACTTAGCTACAAAAATACTTGTAAGAATACTGTACGTGCACATATTATCGAAATAAACTTGTTCAAATATTATTTTTTAATGAATTATCTTGCGATAAGTATCATCTAACTAATTTGAGTTTTTTTTTTCAGTTTATAATAATATTTGCTCATTTACACGACTAAGTAACGGTGAACACAAAATAATAGTCTGGTTTTTTTTCCTTCATATACACTTAATATACACATTAATATATTACCATTTCCTAATCATACACATTTAGCTAGATATTAATATTTGCACTAAAATTGTTGCATCTAAATACATCATAGAAAATAATATAATGGAATTTAATAATTGAGGTGGCTCTTCAGCGGAAATTTTCTGTTAAAGTGTGGACAAGTGTCGTTAGCTCTTCGGAATTATTTTGGAGCTATACACATTTACTTTGGTCTGTAGCCACGAAGAGGTGTTCATATTGTCAAACAGTCAGTTTGATATCAGCACTGGTCCTGACACCCTTCGTTGTACCAGATACGAATTTATTTAAATTTTGCATGGTTTCAATTATACCTGTATTTTCCCATGTGGGATTGAATTTATTAAATAATTAGGGAACACTTGATTGCTGTTACAGATGCAAAACTAATCATATATGAAAAATAACTTGGATTAAGATATAACTGTTAAGATGTTCCCTATGCCTTGACTAGCTCGGTTTTCAAATGTTTACACCAAAAATTTAGTTACGGAAGAAAATACTTAAATCCAAGATGGCAAGGATACTTCCCCCTTAACATCGAGGTCTTGAGAGCCTATGAGGGTGAAGCGAGAAGAGTATGGAGCAGCGCCGGAATGCACAGGGAGGGGAAGCGAGAGTTAACCGAGAAAACCCGCTGACCAGCGGCATCGTCCGGCACGATTCCCACTTGCGAGAGCCCGGAAGTGACTCCACCGAGAATCGAACCCGGTTCGCCTAGGTGGGAGGCGAGTAGTCTGACAACTACACCACCGCGGCCCCTCTAAATCTGACCTCTGCTCACTCACATAATTGCTTCTACGGGCAAGGCGTTCAACTAGTGCGTAGTACTACCGTCAGCGACTCGATTCAACGTGACTTAAAGCGCTGACCATACATAATTTAAGATTTTACTTTATGGAGGCGTCGTGAAATAAATGGAATTTATTCATACAGAAATATTTTTATAATGTCCGTAGATTAAAAATATTCTATCAAGAACACTATTTAAAGGCACTTCTTATGTCTGTGTAACGTCACAAAAGGAAATTTCGTAAAAAAAATTGTCACTAATATGGTATTTTTTAACATGAATACTGTTTATTTTAGAGTAATTTCAACAAATATCTGAGATAATTATTTACGTCTGAAGTTTATATTTTAACTGTATCGTGAAGTTTGGTTCTATGTTAGTATAGCCATTTTTTTACTTAAAAATCAAGGGAAATCATAATATAAATATTTCTAACGAGAGTAGTGTGTCTCTTGTCCAAAACAAGATTATTCATTATAAGAACAATGCCAATGTTGGTTTTGTTTGTGTATGGTGTAAGGATACATGATCTA
Organism: Clitarchus hookeri; assembly: GCA_002778355.1. Lineage (NCBI taxonomy): Eukaryota > Metazoa > Arthropoda > Insecta > Phasmatodea > Phasmatidae > Clitarchus > Clitarchus hookeri. The sequence continues at coordinate 144,126 of NQII01004097.1, read as the reverse complement.
AACATATCTTAAAAAAAACAGCAAATAAAACAAAAATTTCCACTGAGCCATGTACGACTTGAGTTGCTCGTTAAGTTCTTCAAAGCATTTTGCTACAAGATCGTTCCTTTCCTATATTTCACCCGTAAAAGCATTTGCCTTGAAACAGGGGTTTCACACGACACTTTCTGCCGTATCGGGTCTTATAGAGGCTTTTATAAGGCTGGGAGAAATACATAGTATACGAAGAGCTATACGAGTCGGCATGAAAGAACCTGTGAGGAGGCAGTAGGTGGGATATTGGTATGAAGAACACTGTATCGGTATTCAAAAGAGCATTTCAATCTCAATATAACTGGACCACACTCGTTGATCAGGTAAGCAGTATCTTCTGTAATTTTAAAACAAGACTATTTTTAAATTCGTATTGACGTGAATTTTCCCAGTTCACATTATATACTTTTTGCTTATCAGAAATTACTGGTTAAAATAGACACCAGTATAGTTTTAAACTTACGCTAGTTAATAACCGTTTTGTGCATAGATCAATAATTTCGCTGTAAGTTAATAAAATAAGATAATAGATATCTTTAAATGAAAGTAATAAGCTAATCCAAAATTGTTAAGCAAGTATCGTATTTAATTTTGTATTATGTTGGCAGTACGACTTCAAAGAGTATTTCAAAGTTGTCATCGCCTTTTCTATTTGACGTCGTATTTAAAGCTGTATTCAATATTGCGGCAACTTTTCTAGCTTCATAATAAATTCATTGCAGTTGCAACGTGGAACTGCGTAGAATCTGAAATGTCATTATTTTGGAAATTTTCGAGTTACGGACAGCAGTTCAGTCACTGTTTGCTTAAAACTGTTAATTTATGTTTCTCACTACCCTTTTATGTATATTTAAATGTATGTATTATATATGATGGCATGTGTATACACACATTCAAAACACTATATGATCATTTTTACATTGATTTTTTAAGTACGAAACTTCCAACATAAAATATTAAGTAAAATGGAGACGTGTAGTACACTTTATCCTTTAATATAACATTTAAAAAACGACAGTTTTACCATTGCGTATCTCATAAAAACGAGTTTCTTACAGGAATAATGTTCAACAGCTCATGCCCTTGCGCTTAGAGGCTACGATAATGCTTCTGAAACATTATTCTCGATATTTAACGCTTCTGCGTTTCAAGGCACCTTATAAAAAAAAATACCTTACAAGTTGGTAAACAGGTTGAAAAAAATTTTGATCCACCCGGATTACAAATTAAAGAAAAATCTTTACCTTCTTTTAATGCATCTTACACGTTCGGTGCATTTTTCTAATTATCCTATTGACGCCTGCGGCGTCCCTATATTTTATTCGTCCGTACCACGCTCTAACGAATCTCACAGGCGAACGACATCAATCAGGATTTAGGGCATGGCAGCCGTGACGAATTGAACGGCGCCAGATCGGCCCTACAAGACGACCATTTGCATGGGAAGGCGGACATGCGGGAGAATAGCGTCACGGTGTGGGATCAGGTGACAGCGGGAAGAACACGAGTGCAGCGGCCAGGGGGAGATCCCGAAGTATTCCCACAACGCCGAACCAAACAACAAACCTCCAGCTAGAATAGAAGGACAGACGCCAGACTCCGCGAGCAGGCAGGAACGGCGAGACGTATTTATGACCTCGCCAGGCTGTGTTTTGTCCCAGGCTTTCGACCACAATAAAAACCGAGAGAGCGTTTGGACGAGCGCAACGAGAGGCCCCTTTCAATTATTTCCGCACGGACAGAACGGAGTGCTGAAACTGGTAAACCAGAACAAAACAGCAGACGCTGGACCCAAGTATGGAGCTGGAGTACACGCCCGCGGTTGATTACCCAGGGGGGCGGTCCGCGGCTACCTGGAGAAGCGGGGACAGTTTAATATGGCAATGGGGGCCTACAAAACCGCAGGAGTCCGAGGAAACAGGGCAGTCGGCTGATGAGATTCCGGGAGGGAGGAGTGATTCCGCAGGAGACGAGCACGGCAGCCAGCCGCCATCAGACGCAGAGTCCTGCGTCGACCCGAGAAGGAGGGACGTCGAGACGAGTCACCGAGGCGCCCGCGACAGGACGAGAGCAGTTCCAGCTCACCGGACCTCATCTGCAGGAACAACTACCAGCACAACCAGCCAGATAAGTACAGTCATCCAGCGAGTGTGAAGGACCTTTAGTAGGTATCCCGCAGTGTGAAGGATCGTTTAGAATCATCCAACAAATGCGACGAAGATCCCCCACCCCCCCTTTTACGACGCGAATTGTACGGAGCATACGTAGAAAAGGGAGGGAGTTGTCTCAAGGGTTCATGTATCAATTCACATGTTCATGCAACAATAAAACCTCGATTTGTGAAATATGAATTATCCTGTATTCATTCATTAGTGAATTGGACCATTAAACAACAGTGTCGAAGCATTCCTACGCTCGATCACTGAGGACTAGTATTAAGTGTTGGCGCCTCACGCCACAGAACAGATTACAACACCTACGTCCAAACCTCAGCTTTGGCAGGTGTCACTATGTATATGTACTCTTATTTTTTTTCCCCCTAGGCGTAGATGCACGTAAACTTTTTCTGCAAAATTTACCGTTTGGTATTTAAATAAGGTCATACGGTGTTCTATTTTCTTCTGGGCCATTATTTTTAAATCACTCTTTTTACAGAGACAGTAAGTTAGTTGTAGAGAATACACGCATTTTACTGAATGTTTTAAGTGCTTAATTTTTTTTACGCCCTACTTCAGAAACAGTATGGCAGGTTGCGCGGTGAATTGAGACATCGTGTTTTGATCTGTTAATTTATAACCAACCTTACTGCCGAGGAACAGTTTGAGTGTGGCTCTAATATGATGAATGCTACCTTTCTTTCCAATATAACGAAAAATCAATGTGAAAATAAGCTATGATATGAGTCATTAAAAAAAATTTAAAATATTTGGATCTTTGAAACCCAGCACTATGATCGAAACACATTTCCGAAGGCCTATTTGGAAGGAAATATATTCATCCGCTGCTTAATATTTTTAATTTCTCAAAACTTAATTTTTTTCTTGAGATTTATAATTATTGGAATATAACATTGTAGCATAAAAATATTGCAACTGGTGTGATAATAAAAAATAAAAAATGGAGAATTTAATTTCGTGTAGGTACACCTGGCTAGATAACATTTTAAAGTTCCTTCAGTTGGTTTTTTAGATATTATATTATGCATAGATATGTCAAGGTACTTTTTAATTACACAACAATAAATACGGAGAACATAAATTAGCTTTGAATTTTTTATAATCATTTTCTTAATGTAACTCAATATCAAAAGGAAATTCATAATGAAGTAACTTTCCTGTATAAAAAGTAAGAATTTCAGCATAATAAGGCCTTTTGTGTTACGAAAATTCTTGGAATATTTTAAAAAGGGAGAAAATCATTTATATAACAAGGCAAGATCCAATTACATATTTCTTCGGAATTGTGTACAAGATCAGTATCGTACTGCCTGAAATTTGTCACGAACGTCAATATAAATAAACGGAAATTACTTTCTAATGAAATGCCTGCGGGTACTTCAGAGGTGACACTTATGTGTTCAAATATGGTTTTCAAAAATTTATTTAACAATAACATATGTAAACTACAGGACCATTTGTACTGAGAAAAAAAATTATGGTTTAGGAACTATCTACACATTTGAAATAGTTACAGCTATCTAATTGGTTGTACGAAGTTACCATATAAACATTGTTAACATAGAAAATAATACCAACAGAATTGTTTGTTGTATTCCGGTGTGTGATTGTTTCTCCGATTGTGTATATGGTTGCTTCAGCAGATAACTTCATTCCTACTACCAAACAGATAGTAGCTCAAACACAACAACTTCAACAATGGTTGGATTTTGAACACCAAAAGAAAAGCTGTAATAACCTAACAGAATTTTCTGTTGCTGCTACACTTGAAATTATTTACAAAACGGTTCAGTGCCAACAGCAGAACATTCTGTTATGTTATTACAATATTGATTGTTGTGTAAACAATCCAAATATTTTTTAAGTTGTTCTCTTATGGGTACTATCTGTTTTACTTTAGTAGGAACACGGTGCTTTGCTCAAGCAACCACGTGTATAATAGTAGATAAAATGACAGACAGGAATACAAAAAACAATTGTGCTGCTATTACAATACGCAGATCATGACAAACTGAGCACTTTTCAAAGCCCGGCCTTATATATACCTTCATGAGTATTGTTTATTCTTCCACCACATGTAAAATTAACATTGCCATGTGCATGATATCTTCATTTAGGCCTCGGTAAAAAAAAACTGTAAAATTATTAAACAATAAATTATCGTACGCACTAGATAATTCTTACAGCCGCGTGCATTTAGAAATAAGCAAAATAAAGTGTCTTGGTGTTCCAAAATGTTAACCTAACACCTTTTGGTTCAACGTTGCGACACGGACCTACTTGCCATCTATCGGTACCAACTTTACTGGGAGCATAAATGTTAGTGTGCCCGGTAAAATACATGCAGCTATGGGCAGTAACGTTGATTTCAAAAGTGCTCACTTTAACGAAAATAACCCACATATGCATGTCAACAATATTTTTATGATACCTACAACCCTATTTTAACAGTCTAGAAGGTTCAAAAAACATTTTTTTTTGTTTCAATTTTAGCAACCGGAAAGATAATAGTAAAAATAATTTATTTTTGATAGTAATATCCGCTAGTACAATTCGCTTGAGGATGGAGCCAGGAGCTTATAAATATCCCCCGCCTTCTCAAACAGTGCAGCTGCTTTCTTCGTCCTCTGGGATTCCTGTCCACTCACTCGCTGCCAGACGGGTCCTATCCCTTCTGCTTTTCTCGCATCTACCCCCGCCTACCCACCCGGACAAGGATCGCTAAACCAAACAGTGCGGCCCCACAATCTCCCACGCAGACATCTCCGCGTCGCGCCCATTTCCTGAACCCTGCTTCTCCCCCCTTCCGCCAAGGATATTGGGATGCGTGCCGCGGCTCCGAAACGCGCGAAGTCGCGTCTCCACCAGACACCTCTCGCGTTGCCCCGGCACAGGCTGGTCGTGTCGCAATGAATCTGCCGCAGCCGTTCCCACGGGTCACGTGTTCCCGCTTTCGCAGGTTTTTTTTTCTATACACCGTTCATTGTCAACTGATCGCTTTTGAAAGCTTCGATTAATATTTACTTTTAGGCACATTGTGTATCCTTCCGCAATATATTTAATTAACATTGCCATGAGCCTGGCCACTTTTTTCATCCGTCGGTCCAGTGGAACTCGGAAATTATTAGAGAAGCGAACATCTCACAAGTGGCTAATTATTGCAATAATGAAACGGAAAACAGAATAAATCATGTCGGTATTCAGAAACGTTTACGCTAAGACATGGGATTTTTCTGTCTCGGTCGTTAAATTTACTGGACGCACGAATAAAATAAATACACTTAGAGGTGATGACGTTTTTCAAAGAATGATTTGAATCTAAAAGTGCTTAATTGACCGTGACCAGCCTGTATTTACTGAGAAATATTTTTTTTTTGGCATAAGTGGGAAAGTAAACCAGGTTCTTGTAATTGGGTGAACTACTGTGACTTTATCAATCACGTTTTCAGGAACATTGCTTGATATCCTGTTTCAACTTAAAATTTACGTTCCAACGAAATTAAATTATTTATGATCCTCTCTTTAATATAATCTTTTATTAACCAGTAATTAAGGGTTATATAATGTATGTATTATTACATGACACAATTAGTGAAAATTAAACATTTGCGTTACTAAAGGAAAGTTATTTCTAAATATATGCATTTAAATTTGTCTTTTTAGAGAATAAAAATAATTAGGATCTGATANACTAAAGGAAAGTTATTTCTAAATATATGCATTTAAATTTGTCTTTTTAGAGAATAAAAATAATTAGGATCTGATAGTAAGAATACTGCGAGGAACTATTTTGAAATATTTAATGCATGTAAAAGCATATTTTGTTTTTAAATAACGTTTATATTTATATTGCATTTAAATATTTAATTATTAGAGGAAAGCAATGAATTATGGGCTTAAAAGTTCTATAAGTTATAAATCCTTCTCCTACTACCTGTTTCGTGGAATATAGGCCGGAGTGTACATTCTGTATTCCTATATCCACCATTCACTGAAAGTGGTTCTTGCAGGTTTTAGATTCTTTTATTTAAATTTGATTTTTGCAACCACTACTTTTATTCAGGAAGGTCAAACTTCGGTGGCACACACACTAAACTAACGTGATTCACGTTTGAAAATGTCACGCACACGAATCATCTGGAATCCGAACCCGTAATAAAGTGATGAAAAGACGCTTTACCGAATACTGCTATGGAAATAGTGCCACTTTGCTCGGGATTCCTGGCTGTGGGACACTTGGCAACACTTTATATGCTCTATTCATTCGCGAGGTGGTGGCTTGTTATACCCCACATGACCGCGCACTTAAGGTAATGGTTGTGTTTTGCCAGCTACCATCAAATTTGTTACGAGCGGCCAGACAAAAGAATAATAAACCCTTTGGATTTTATGTAATAAAATAAATATTTATTTTCATACCAATTTACACTTGGCATTGAATGCATCCATCATCACTACCTTCTGCTTACTTTTTAGCTGTTTTCGACACGCGGCGATAGAAATCCATTTTGAACGTTGAGTTCGCCACGGTACTAGTTACTTGCAGATTTCCATCCCGAAACACACACCTAAAAAACATCATTACAAGTTGCAGGTGCATATAATCTTGCATTGTTCAGAACACTTTAAATTAGTTAAAATTAATTTNAAAAACATCATTACAAGTTGCAGGTGCATATAATCTTGCATTGTTCAGAACACTTTAAATTAGTTAAAATTAATTTCTAATCACTGATATCAATCAGTGAAATGGCCTTCACTGAAAGTCAGTTGATAAGCTACTGCTGATTGGCGCACCAAGCAAAATTAACTGGGAACAAGTGATTTATAGCAGGGAAATTCTTGAAATTTAGTGGGAATCGGAAATATATCAGTGAAACTAAGCCAGTATAATAATTAGTTATCTGGCACCGATTATCAGTGACTTAATTTTCACTGTTTTCGCTAATTTGGCTCAATTCTCAGTCGTTCAAGTTTAAAGTGTACGTTTAAAGGATTCACATTATAATTAAAATGGTAAAATTTTAGCTTAAGGCTGGGTTTATGCACTGCGTTTTGGTGCGTATGTCGGAAAACGTACGTTCCTAAGTACAGGTTGAGTATAAAAGAATACCCCCCAACTTTAAAGATCTATAATATCAAATCCAAACAACCCACAAACTTGGTTGACCAATCAAATGAGCCGTGAAACTGTGAAGTTTCTTTACCACACACACACATATATATATATATATATATATATATATATATATATANAAAAACATAATCACAAGTTGCAGGTGCATATAATCTTGCATTGTTCAGAACACTTTAAATTAGTTAAAATTAATTTGTAATCACTGATATCAATCAGTGAAATGGCCTTCACTGAAAGTCAGTTGATAACCTACTGCTGATTGGCGCACCAAGCAAAATTAACTGGGAACAAGTGATTTATAGCAGGGAAATTCTTGAAATTTAGTGAAAGTGTGTTTGGATGTTTGTTTGTCCTTCTTTCACGACGCAACGGAGCAACGGATCAACGTCAATTTTTGCACAGAGATAGCCTGAGGGCCACGAAGTGACATAGGCTACTTTTTACACCAAGAAAATTTCTCATTCCCTTGGGGAAATTTTTATTGGAAAATAAAAAATACACAAACGCAATAACAATGCAACGTCGCAACCTAGCAACAGATCGACGTAATTTCTTGCACATAAATAGTTGGACTGCTGAAAGTTGATATTGGCTACTATTTATTGGGAGTAAATATGTCAAAAAATATACTTTCGCGAGTCGGTTTACCGTACGTGGGCGTGGAGAACAATGTGGAGGCGGATGGAAGCGACGTGTGAAGAAGGGGAGGGGAACCTTATTTTAGAAAAAACCTAAACAATAATTCCATAGTCCATGTGAGCGGAGCCGCAGGCACAGCTAGTATCTTCATAGATGTTCAATGTATCCACCACGAGCGGCCCGAACGACATCTACGCGATAATCAAATTCGTTCCACACTCTTGTCAGCATATACGGTGTTACGGTTTGGATGGTATCCGTAGTTCTCGTTTTGAGATCGTCATTGTTAGCCGGCAATGGTGGACAAAACACTTGATCCTTTATATACCCCCATAGAAAAAAATCGCACAGAGTAAGATCCGGGTTTCGTGGGGGCCAGTAATGAAGAGCCTGGTCACCAACTGCTCCTCGGCCAATCAAGCGTGTCTTGTTCAGTTATCCGCGAACAGCTAGGTGCCAATGGGGTGGCGCACCATTTTGCTGGATAATGAAGTCCCCCGCCGCCTCTTCTAACTGAGGAAACAACTACTCTGTAAGCATGTCCAAATAAGGGATTCCGGTAACAGTGGGCTCGTGAAACAAGAAATGGCCGAAAACAGTGTATTTGGATACAGCGCAAAACATGTTCACTTTTGGGGAAGCGCGCTCGTGTTTGGTGGTTTCATGTGGAGGCTCCTGACCCCATATCCGCACGTTGTGCCCATTCACCNTTCGTGTTTGGTGGTTTCATGTGGAGGCTCCTGACCCCATATCCGCACGTTGTGCCCATTCACCTTGCCATTTGTATGGACCGTCGCTTCATCACTTAACACCAGATTAGACATGAAGGCATCGTCTACCTCGTTCTGGGCACATAAAAGAAACATCAGACCGTCCGCTTCACATTGACGTGTGGAATGCCAGCTCACTTTCCCCTCACTACCTCAAACCGAGAGTTACACACGCCATCCAAACCGTAACCCTAGACATGCTGACAAGAGCGTGCAACGAGTTTGATTATCGAGTAGATGTCGTTCGGGCCGCTCGTGTTAGTCACATTGAACATTTATGAATGTATGGTCAACAAACTTCACGTTTACTCTGTTCATCTGATTGGTCAGCCAAGGTTGTTTGGATTTGATATTATAGACCTTCAAAGTTGGGGTATTCCTTTACACACAATCTGCACATTTGTTTAAAATAACCATTTTATGCACTGACGTTAGTTTGATTCTAGCGTTCGTTCGCTAAATCCATCCGATAAGTATTTAAAATGGACGACCCTGAAATAAAGGTGTGTTCTATTTAAATCCATAGATTTAAGATAGACTGTTCATNGGGGTCTCACTGTTTACTCTTTTCGCCAGCCCACACGCCGACATTGCCGTTCTTCACTCCACTCCCCTGGTAGCGTATCTTCACACTGTGTTGTCGCCGTTGTACTTCCCGGTAATGTATTATGGCGGAGAATAGTGCAAGTGCTGCGATAGTTAATTTTTCTGTGGGACGTTGAACTTTTAATTGATTGCGTTGAAAATCGTAAAGTGTCGTGGGATCCAATTGACGAAGAATACAGGAATAAAAACCAGAAAAAAAAACGGACTGCAATATGGAGGATATTTCATGCTGATTTTGACGAGAATTCAGAGGTTGTAAAAAAAAACAAAATCAGTAAGTAGAACTATTTATAATAAAAAAAAATACTTCTATATTTTTATATGCATTNGTTGTAAAAAAAAACAAAATCAGTAAGTAGAACTATTTATAATAAAAAAAAATACTTCTATATTTTTATATGCATTGTTACTTACTATTAACACAATAATTTCTCTGGTATTAGCTTTGGTTATTTTAGGATATTCGGATCAACTGGAACTCCACAAGATGTATGGCTAGTAACAGAAATACCTTACTACTATGACTTGTAATTTACCCGTTTTGATACTGCATGTTGCTGCTATGTCGTACGTTCTGGTTTCGGGTCTGTTGGCCATACTGAGTGTAGTTTATTATTTACTTTACTTTTTAAAGATCCCACCAATATAACCTTGATTCTAGGACGTAATTAGGCGATATAATATCGTTTTCACCCTTATAATTAAATATATTTATATATATTTAAAAGATTATAAAATGGGACTACTTATGACACAGGAAACTTTAGAAATGTTAGACATATGTTATAATTTCTACAATTAGTTATCGTAACGCCAAACGGAGTTCAGACTGCCCTTTTAATGATTGAGGAATTGAAATAAGTACACATTAAAGTGTGCCAAATGTTTATTTAGTTTGTAAAATGGAGGAGTACAGCCATATTGTTGGCTCAAATGTATGATGAGTAAACTAAAGGTACATATGTATTTTCTCTGAAGAAAATATTTGTGAATAATGGGAGGATATTAAATAAATATGTATGGTTAACGAGATGGTTCGGCAGGGGTAAAATGGGCGCCAACCCTGTGTGCAAGACTGGACACAGAGTAACAGTGTGAGATTTGTGTTCACACAGATTAGTCTAGACCAGTGAGTAGTAACCATTAGAAGAGGAAAATTATACTGATTCTCTAATCAAGCCATGTCCAATACACAATATAATTCTTTGCTATGGTTTTGGGAATCAATACTGGCAAACATAGAGTCCATGGGGTAAAGATTTATCCTATTACTGCCAGAGAACATATTATTTAATATCAGGCAAAATAGTTAATAATTGTGTTACAACGAAAATTGCATCACTCATTAAAATTGCCTTAAATAAGAAAACGTGTACGAAAATCAGTTGGATTCTCTGACTACAATCCCAAACCACAATGAGACAGAAGATTCCTTGGCCAAGAACTCGGCAGTTGAAGCAAGTACTCCTGATGGCGATCTTGAAGCTTCCCCAGATTTTCAAAACGATATGAATGTATCCAATAAACCGTCTACTTGTACACTATTTAGAAGAAAAAAAGAAGAAATTAAAAGATATTTTAGAAAATTATATTGATGTGATGTCAACACAAACTCAGAGAGACCGTTTTGCAGCATAAATGTGATGATTTCAGTTTCTTCTTATCATTAATGCGAAGCATGAAAAAATTTAGTGATGTTGATACATTAAAATTTTGCAGTAACGTAGTGCAACTGATGTTGAAATATAGCACACAATCACAACCACAGTACGGAGTCCTGCCACCACCCACCATCCAAACCAACACTGATCACATGAATTCCCACAAATTCCACCCAACAATGTTTGGCCATGGCACTGAACAAAACGTTTTGGATATCCAACAAATTTTCTCCTCAATACAACGTCATGTTCCAAGTCTACCCAACTATATGATATCAGAATACCAGTAACAATCGCCCCAAACACACATCCAGACTACTGCCAGTAACAATCAACAAAAACTACACAATACCCCGGTCCACACTGAAACAGTTACTTCGTTCAAGAATATTTTTTCTGAAAACAGCACACTTGCTACTGACCAACGCAGCTATTATTCACCCTCACCAACGGACACAGTGATGAGTAATACTTCCAATAATTCCAGTTCCTGGTTATCGCTACATTATCTATTCCCATTACGTGAAATGTCAATGATTAACTGCCAACGAAATTGTGTTTCTACTATATCGCGTTGGATTTTAGATTGTGGTCCAACTTATTGGAGGTTAATTAATTTTGTTCGTAAATGTGTGTGTTATTTTCATTTGTACTATTTACCACTTTTTGTGTGACCATACACGTTTTGCAATTCTTTAAAGTAAAATGTTTGCCTTGCTGTTGCCCTAACATGTTACTTCAGCGTCAATGATTTCATTACAAATGATATGATCTAGTAAACCAAAGTTTTTTTTGTTTGTATTTTTTTTGTCGAATATTTCACTATTGCAATGGTTGAATAAAAATCATTGTTATTACTTTAAAGTATCAAAATTAATTTGTATACATAGAACACCTTATATTTACTGTAACAAACGTAATATACACGATAATATTTATATATTGCAATAGAATGATTGAAAAATTTTGTATCGGCATTACAACTAATGAGAATCTGTAAATTATATATACTTGTTAATTATTATCACTTCTATATATTATGCGACCTTATGCCGTAGTATACGTTTTCAATTAAAACTACATTTTTAAACTTTTTTTTATTATTGATCATATGTTTGGAAATGTTTAGTTGATGAAATTGCATTAAAGACTGTATTTGTTTGTAAATAAGGATCTGATATGATTTGAAATGTGGAACATGTCATTGCAAACAACATGTAAATTAGGCTTACAATGTTAGTTACACTTCCAAGGGCCACATTCTCGAAATTACAAGCGTAGAATATACAATTCTTCCTATTAAGAAAAAATAAACCTTGTTTGACCTACAATTTCAATTAAACCAAGGCTATTTGACTAATAAGTTATAGCTACAAGCATTTATAAAGTTTTTTGTGTAAAATTACACTTACCTGAGTTTCCTTGCTAGCATTTCCCAAGGACAAAGGCTAATTCACGAAACAAGTTAGGGTTCTCTGTCACAGTAGATTCAACCGTGTTAGAGAGCACGTCAAATGACGCCTGTGACATACGAAAGTAATTTAAAAGCTTTTCACTGTCTTCTTTAAGTTCATGAAATAACGTGTACACTGTTAACGGGGTGAACTGATCACAGCCTCCCCCTACGTTGTTTTTTAAGCAACAATTAAAGTACAACATGATCCTTGATCTGTCTCTATTCAACAAGTGTAAACAAATCGATTTACACTCCACCTGCTACCAACGTACGTTCAAAAACGCATGAACAAATAGACCAAAATGCCATACGTACGTTCGGAGAGACGTCCGTTTGCAAAAGCATGAAAACAATGACGTACGTTTTGAGACGCACGCTCCAACACGCAGTACATAAACCTAGCCGAGGAGGTATAAAATACCGTTGCAGCTATTTCCTGTCATAATCATACTGTGAACAGACTATCCAGCTAAAGGTTTTGGCTTTCACTGGCAACGTTTAACTCTGCTGCCGCCGTGGAATGGGTTAAGAATGCAGTACGAATAGATCACTCTCGGGCAGACAAACTCTGCTTATGCAAAGATTTTAATGAATAATAACGCTTAACCGGTAAATAGACATCCTTCGTCATCAACATCGACATGCTACTGTCAGTAATGCAGGTAACGATTTAAGACAAGTATTTCTACCAACATATTTAAGTTTTCTACAAAGTTTCATTTATAAAAGTCTTGCCACTCAAATCTGACTTGTTTTTACTCCTATTGATATTTTTCTTTATAATAATAAATTTTCTGCAAAATTTTATATCGCGATTTCATACCCTGGAGAGCCAAAAAAAAATTGGCACAGGCGTGCGTATGCTAATAACAGAGGTATGGAATCAATCAGAGCAACGCAATGCGGTCGGCAGCGCCTATATAAGACAACAAGCGTCTGGCAAAATTGCTAGATCAGTTACTACTGCTACAATGGCAGGTTATCAAGATTTAAGTGAGTTTGAACTTGGTATTATAGTCGGCGTACGAGAGATGGGACAAAGCATCTCCGAGGTAGCGATAAAATTTGGATTTTCGCGTACGACCATTTCACGAGTGTACCGTGAATATTGGGAATCCGGTAAAACATCAAATCTTTGACATCGCTGTGGCTGGAAAAAGATCGTGAGCAAGTGAGACAAACGACGACTGACGAGAATCATTAAACGTGACAGACGTGCAACCCTTTCTCAAATTGGCGCAGATTTCAATGCCTCCTGCATACCTTCAGACATTAGTCGAGTCCATGCCACGTCGTCTTGCGTCACTTCTGCGTGCTCGCGGGGGCCCTACATATTAGGCCGGTGTACAAGTTTTTTTTAACCCTTCAGTGTAGATGTAGTGCTTAGTTGTAAAATTCATGGTATATACTGGTTGGGAAAGCTTATAATGGAAAAAATTATCTCAACAGTTCTTGTGTTCAAGTTTATTAACGCACAACTGTGAGTTATTCAATATCCTGCACCGGACAGTCTATTTGCAGAATTGCCAATATGTTGGAGATTACGGCAGCATTTGATTGAAGGCGCGTATAAGGATAATTTATTTGTTAAGTGCCAAGTTGCGTTCTCTGAGTTCGTTTTATGACCGCAGTTGTGGCTAAGGTACTGCTTGTTGAATTATTTTACATATGAAACAATGAAAATATAAGCTAACTCACCTTAAACCAAAAACAATATCCATAATTTTTGTCTATTACTTTTACGCCATTTATATTAATTCATAAATATTTTAGATGTTACATTGAACTGAGCGCTACTTCTAACAAACCGCGGTCATTTTACTTGTGAGCCTGCTTCAAAATGTTTATTTGTGTAAGGGATAGAATAAGAGCTCTTACGATATTTCTGAGAGTAACTGTTTGAGAATACTTCAATTAGACAATTCTTATGAAATCTTAAGGATTGAAAAATTAGTANGAATTGCAAAATTAGTATTAATTCACTTTGTGTTTTGTGTATGATACAATTATTCGGCGAAATATTGCGTGTACCAAATTTCGATACGTATAATAAATTATTAAAAAACTTAAATTGTGGAATTGTTTTTGAAAAATGTTTGCTGCATTATGCAGTTCCAAAAATATCCGTGTTTGGTTATTTTTCTTAAGGAAAACGTAGCATAGACTGAAATTTGCCGATGCGATTTTTGGAGATGCCCTATTTTCTTAAGTCACTAACAAATCAAGTTATCAAGTACTGACGGTCATTTATAGATACTCATAGGTGGGGAATAGGGATAGACAGGTAAATCCTAAAATAACTTAGTTACAACAAAAATAAGAAAGATTGTTCATCCGCCAATCACTTTTATTCACAGAACTATTGAAAATATTTTAGAAATTCATGTTTCTGCAGGTTATATCACGATATTATAAAAAATATGCAAGCAAAATGTGCCGCGTCATATACCTCAATTTATTTTTTCTAGTCAATTGCAGTTCAGAATGCCCCACGTAAATAAAGACTACACTAATCTGCTGATAAAGTGGAAACAAGCTTTCGGAATACTTATAGAAGATGACGCTGAAAATCTTAGAGTAGTCATTATATAGTCCTATGTGCATAACTGAGCATTCGTAAAGACATGCACTGCAGTTCAGGACATTGATACAATGAATGTGTGCGTTCTCCTATGTGCATGTGCGTGTTTTTGGCCTGATTCTTTGATTCAATTTTCAACACTGGTTGTAATAGTAGCAGTGAACCGAGAACTATGACATTTTTGATTGGAGGGTGTGCCCCTCTGCACAGTAATGATGGCGTTGGTGACCTTTATGGGAATGGAAGAAGATCTGTATCCTCCATCTCCTTGAGTGGCAAATGACAACGCTCCTAAACCGTCCAACGGTGTGCTACTTAAGTGTGCGTAAGCATGCACGCTTGTTTGTGTAAATTACTGATAGCATTTTAGTATTGTTTGCGAGCTATGTTCGAAGGAAGCGAANAAGCATGCACGCTTGTTTGTGTAAATTACTGATAGCATTTTAGTATTGTTTGCGAGCTATGTTCGAAGGAAGCGAACTGTAAATTAATACTAGTGTGACACGTAATTTACCTCTTGGAGACTTCTAAACCCTTGACTTNTCGAAGGAAGCGAACTGTAAATTAATACTAGTGTGACACGTAATTTACCTCTTGGAGACTTCTAAACCCTTGACTTAATACTAACCATGAAAAAAGAGTTAAATTCTCGTGCAGTTGAAATTAGTATTTCGCATACGTGTATTAACATTTCTTATACCGATTTAAGAACTAAGAACACTATACCACCTACATGTCGATTCTCTAATTTACCTTGAATCAAGAAGAAGGAACACATGGTTTTCATGCACCTATAATTTATTTCAGAATACACGATATGCTACTGTATCTTCATTTCGTGCCAATGTGCCGAAATAAAACTTTAAAAACTGCGACACAGAGATTCCGAACGAAAATAAGCAAAACATATAAACTCTAGCGAAGAATTCTGGCAAAATACACTGTCACCACATATAACCTAGTAAGTTTATAACAATGTTCGTTGAACTTAACATTTTTTATCATACTGCGGCTGAAAAGACTATAGTGATTACTTGCAGCCGTAAATTATAATTTTGTTCGAAAATAAATATCCATTTTCGTAGTTCTCACAATTCTCATAAAACTTTGCTACTAGGGCATATATATATCATTTAAAATTTACTCTGCATTTTTTTTTATTTGTGTAATTAAAAGAAAATACCTATTGTGGATTAAAATTTAATATCATATATTTATTTTTGCAGAATGATACAAAGTAGTTTTGATACCATGTATGTATCACCATATGTTCTAAAATGGCTTTTGAGAATATCTTTTCTCAGCATCTTAAAATCAGCAAAAAAAAAAACACACAATTGAACTTAACGGGTAATGCGTACGCTTAATACGCGAACAAACCTGTAATTCCCAGCAGTCTCAAGAAATTTATCCTGTATGTATTTATCCGTATGGCGAGTCATGCGACCTTTGCATTCGCCATAGTTAGTTGAGCAGAACAGACATTCAAGTCTACTTAGCCTATTTTCACTTCCTGTACCCCAGGTGCCAACCTCAAAAAAAGAATTTTTGTGTTGGCAATGGGGTAAGGCACAATTCTGAAGGGAGAGTACTGTTAGCGCCACAACTGCTGGCGAGTAAATTTACGGGGAGTAGATAATGCGGCCGGCAAGGGGAGAGGTAGCTGCGCGTGCAGCCTGCCGTAGCCCAATGACCCGCTAAAAAAAAGTTGTCTCCGTATAGTCAGTTGCGCGTTTACCGTTGCGCGCCGAATATTTTCGTATCAGTTTGTACAGAGCCGGGACGNAGTCTCCGTATAGTCAGTTGCGCGTTTACCGTTGCGCGCCGAATATTTTCGTATCAGTTTGTACAGAGCCGGGACGTCACTAATCTCAGCTGCCGCCAGCTGGGCCGGGCCGGCGTCTCAAGTGTAGGCATCTAGTTAGGCGAACCGCCAGCACTTGCGGCGAGCACAGTTGCTCTCTTTTTAGAAGGGTTACCATACGCACCACAATAGTGTTCATGAAGTGGTAAGAGAAGTAACGATGGCAGTCGTAAGTAATTAGGATCCCGCTAGATGCCACAAAGGGCAAACGGTAACGATTTACAAACAGGAAAATGAGCTTCAAAATTGCAATAAAGTCACTTTATGACATTATGTTTTTTCTGATAAAACTGGGAATTTGAGGAAGATTCGTATAAATAAAATTAAACAAGGCATGTGAGATTTATTGCTATATACAAAATAACGTATTTAAAATGGTGCATACATTTTTATGTTTTTTATAGGTACTTTTTATTTAAAGTACACTCTTTCAGAGTTAATAAAACAATTTAGTGATATTGTTTTTTTGAAAAACAAATTTTAAAACTACTTGGGAAATTAAATGGGTGTGAAAGGAGAATTAGTTATTTTTGGTTACAGATACGGGAGAATAAATAAATCCCCTTTGTTGATGACACTTGCTGGCTTCTGAAAGGTCATTAATATGAACGAGCATTGAGCAACGAACATAATTTTTAGCTACTAATTTTAGGAACGTAGTTTGCAGGAATAATGGAGAGCATTAATAGCCAAATATTTTTATTCCCTCTCTTCAAAACAATTTTAATTTTGAAGGGATTATTCCGGGAAATAATTCATGTCTTAAAAACCATTCGATGCAATCATAAATAGTAGGAATATAAGTATACAATGGTTACTAAGCTATCATGCCTACAAACATTGTTTATGACTGNTGCAATCATAAATAGTAGGAATATAAGTATACAATGGTTACTAAGCTATCATGCCTACAAACATTGTTTATGACTGGGCAGATATTAAGCCGAACATAATATGCATTTTTTCACTCGGAATTTGCAATTTTCTAAGAAAGAATCAAGTGATCAAATATAACGTTTTAACATAACTATTTANTTTTTTTCACTCGGAATTTGCAATTTTCTAAGAAAGAATCAAGTGATCAAATATAACGTTTTAACATAACTATTTATTTTATACCAGAATTAAGAAAAATATTTATATTGTTGTAACTTCACAGTCTTCAGCGTGAAAGAAATTTACAGGTATGCTGAAGTTACTTTGCCGGCTTGTATGGTTCACTATACTGCAGTTACGTAAAACTGTATTCAAGTTTTGTTTGCGACGATTTTTACGAAAATCTATAACAAATTTCACATAATGTCCCAAGAAACGGAAAAATTTACTTAAATATAGTTAGTAACTAATATATAAATTGTTGTTTCCGAAATATATATGATATATTTAGTCAAAATTNATTTACTTAAATATAGTTAGTAACTAATATATAAATTGTTGTTTCCGAAATATATATGATATATTTAGTCAAAATTATTGCATGCAATTGTTTTCAGGAGAATTATTTGTTTACATCTCACACGGCTTTAACACATCATTACTACCAAAACACCGGCAAAAGCTAGAAATATATCACACTCCTTGACACTGGTAGTTCACTTGGGGGGAAAAAAAACGAAAATTGTTTCAGATACACATCCACCCCTTCTTGTGGACGGCGGTTGAAAAATTACCCTTCGAACTTCCGAATGCATTTTCCGCTTTCCCCGGGCAAACTTCGGCAAGGAGTATCGCCCTCTTCCTTCTTTCCCTCTTTGCTCCTTCACCAACCCCTCACCGACCACCGGCTTCGGGGGGGAAAAAAACTGTAGACAGGGACGAGTCGAGCCGGGGAACACTTAACACGGGCAAGGGAGGAAATTTGGTGCGGATAAGGTGGCGAGAATCTTGGGGAAACGGTATTAGGTGCCTTCTGCGAGGGCGAGAGAGCATCGCCTCCACCGCGCACCAATGCTCTTTCCCTGGTGGAAACAGCCTTGGAAAAAAAAAACCTTTTCCGCCGGCTTAATATTCCCATCAAGGACACGATGCGTTATCAGGGAGAACGTTATCTGCACCCCGCGCCTACGCACGTCGAGGAAAATTGGACAGGAAGGAAGGTAAAGCAGGCGAGGAAAGGTCGAATCTTTTTTTTTTTATTTAACTAGTTTGGGTGTGTGGGTTTATCTGTTTTGTTGCGATCACCAGGCCATTTCTTGTGATTACCGGAAGTGTTTTCAATGCTTTATTTTTATTTTATCTTCAGCTTTCTTCCCTATTTCATTGGGAAATGAGAATTTGTAATCGCCCACTGTGTCTGCTTAAATTTTGTATGTTGTATTATTTTCAACTGTTTAAATATTCGGTTGTATATTTAGTATAGTGTATCAGTATTCCGTATGGTATGAAAGCGTAAAATGATTTTACATTTCTGTCACAATACTACACTGGTATATTTTGTGTTTAGAGATTTTATGAAACGTAAACATTTTAAGAGACATTTAAGCAAATAAACTTTTTATTATATGAAGTTGCTGTAGTATACAAAAGTTGGCATTATATATCTGTATGTAGTTTCTGAGAAATTTTCTATTTTTTGCCTTTGAAATACACTAAGTACGAAAAGTGTGTTAGCGAAATCTCTTTTAAATTTCTATTTAATTAACTTGAAATTATTTCTTCAAAACTGCTCTTTACCTTTGAATTTAATGGAACCTCATTGCTTGGAAAGTTATTCGACGATTATGAATTAATATCGATTAAACATTTTTGTGAGTGTAAGTATTGGTATGGTGAAGATGTGACACGAAGGCAACTATCAAATATACTATTATTAAAACTCCTTGAAACAGGCTTCCACGTAACTCGTACCTCTGATGACGTTGCAAAAGTAGTAGTTTATATGAGGAAAATTAAATAAAAAAAGGGAGGGTAGTGATTCCTGGACTAACACATAATCCCAGAAAATCTTGAAACACCATTTCTATCAAACCAACCTCATGCAACCTTGTCATGTTGGAAAACGTCTTGCACAAAACCAGCACGTTAATAAATGCATAAAATTAAGAAAAAAATTATCTTTATGTTGACAGAGTATGGTCAAACTCCCTTTTCACATGAGTGACTTTTTTAATTATTGACTTGTAGCTCCACTTTTATTTTGACACACAAGTAAAGAAAGACTGGCATACACAAGCATATTTTTTACATGACTATCACATACCAAGATATTTAAATACACAAAATAAACAAAAAATAATAATCTTACGGTTTTATATAAAAATGTGCATTGATTTCTTCTTCATGTACATAAGTTATTCAATTTATTTAATCAAATTAATCTATTTACAAAATATTTTAATGACTAAATTTGTTCCAACTGGATCTGACTAGAGAAAATTCGATTTCCCTCCTGAGAAATCACGTCCCGATACCATTCTGCTCGCCATTGGTTGCAGCGGTTTTAGTCGCAAAGAAGCGTTTTACTGTAGTTTCCCCAAACTGAAACCACTGTTGTCACAATAAATAATTTAGCAAGAGACAAGTACCATAACATAAAAATACATGCCACATATAAAAAGCTAAATTAAAGATTACGCCAAGCGCGCGTGTGTATGAACACACATTTGCAAAAACATTTATCGCCATGAACGAATCGCGCAAGTACAACGAAGGTCGCCACACAATATCGTTTTAGCCCGACATGTGTCGCGTCTGCGTTAACCGTGGTTTGCTTGCACGTATGTGCCACTAGAAGAGACACAGGTCCCTCCATCATTCATACATAGTTGCAGAGCCACCGAATATGTCGTTAGTATCAGCGTAACCCACGGATACAAGTTCTGTGAACACGTAGCGTGACCAAATGACCCAACGGCGCATTTGGAAAGCCTTCTGCTCAGCTTAATGAGTTGGAGAGAGGCTGCATCNCAGCGTGACCAAATGACCCAACGGCGCATTTGGAAAGCCTTCTGCTCAGCTTAATGAGTTGGAGAGAGGCTGCATCTTCCGCCTCCGAGAGATAAGTTGGACGTTTCGGTGCATTGCTCGCCACCTGTGAGACGATACGGAACGCAGTGGGAACAGGAAAGTACACACACCCGTCGAGAAGACTAGGATCGACTCCGGCGAAACACCAGTAGGTACGAGCCTCTAATCGTGTGGCAGGCTGCAAGAACACCAAGGGCATCGCTGCCCACCATCCAGGGATAAGCCTGTGTCCACAAGTCCAGGCTGCTAGCAGAGAGGAATCTGTCGTCGCGGCGTCCCTCACGACGTCTACCATTACGATCTGAGCATCGCCGAGCACGTGTGACCTTCTGCTGGGAGCGAGCAGCATGGCAGCTTGCGAATGTCTGTGTTAAGCGACGAATCACGGTTCTGTCTGGACACAGACGACCACCGGATTCAAGTCTGGAGACGTCCTGGCCAGCGCTGTGGTCCAGGCATGGTTGTAGAGCGGCTCATTGTCCCAAAAAAAANATTCAAGTCTGGAGACGTCCTGGCCAGCGCTGTGGTCCAGGCATGGTTGTAGAGCGGCTCATTGTCCCAAAAAAAAAGGTGTCATGGTGTGGAGTGCTATTTCCTACGAATTCCATACCCCACTGGTGGTGATTGATGGAGCCCNAAAAAAAAAGGTGTCATGGTGTGGAGTGCTATTTCCTACGAATTCCATACCCCACTGGTGGTGATTGATGGAGCCCCGGAGGTGCAGCGATATGTACAGAATAGTCTGCGAACATGTACGCTCTCCTTCCTGGTGCAGTTTGACAGCCCCCACACTGCAGCAAGACAATGCCCGGCCTCAAACGGCACGGGTATCTCTGGCCTGTCATCGTAATGTCTGCATTCTTTCCTAGCCAGCAAAGTCCCCAGACCTCTCACCCATCGAGAACGTTTGGACGACAACTTCGACCAGCAGCAGCTACGGCGTATTCGGAGGGTCATTTGCGTGAACTACGACAGGATCTTCCTCAGGAGAACATCCGACGTCTATGCCCGACTGTATCGCAAGGTGTCTCCGTACTACGGGTGACCCAACGCCCTGCTAAGTGCATCCTGCAAGAGTTGGTACCCTGCATTGCATGCTTAGTGAGGTACAATACTTTGATATTTTCTGTGTAAACACTACATGTCCTGTGCCTGTACCCACTTTCGTGTTCTGCAATGTCACTTTCATGGTGATAANATTTTCTGTGTAAACACTACATGTCCTGTGCCTGTACCCACTTTCGTGTTCTGCAATGTCACTTTCATGGTGATAAATTTTTTTCCTAATGAGTGTGTGTGTGTGTATTAATACATATTTACAAGTTAAAATACGTTAAATTTTAGTAATTTAATATTTGGAATAACTGTANTGTGTGTGTGTATTAATACATATTTACAAGTTAAAATACGTTAAATTTTAGTAATTTAATATTTGGAATAACTGTAATATTCTGGATTTCAAAACCTACACTCTGAAAACCTTTTAGCAGACAAGCCGACATTGGCACTGCCGCCAAAGTTTGATCTCTCATCAAAAGATATTGTTAAATATTTACCAATGCATTAAACGGCCATGAATTGTTTGCTGGACGGCAATTACAGCTCGCTCTCCATGTCTGCCAAGGCGAAACGGAGATGCTAATAAAGGACTTCTCCCAATTTCCCCCTTCTCACGTCCTAACCCACTAGTCGTTGATGGTAAATAATAGCCGCTCAGGATACATAAATGTACAAAANTTCCCCCTTCTCACGTCCTAACCCACTAGTCGTTGATGGTAAATAATAGCCGCTCAGGATACATAAATGTACAAAAAGAAAAAATAACGGGTTTTCGGTCAACGAAAGCTGATTAAACAATTGCACGCGCAGAGACCTTTACACACACGCCGCTCTCCCCTCATGACAGTGCAATCGCTACATGCAGCAACCATGGATGACGGTAGGTGNGACCTTTACACACACGCCGCTCTCCCCTCATGACAGTGCAATCGCTACATGCAGCAACCATGGATGACGGTAGGTGGCGTGGTCCAGCCGCTACGAAGATTTGCAAACGTTGAGAATCAGCTGTTACTGTGACGTCACCGGCGGTGGTTCAAGCATGTGACGACCACAGCACAGCGCCGGCCACGCCACTGTGGTGAAACAGATACCACCTGTCCGTGACCTACTCTACTACGGATACCGCCAGTGTGCGACGTCCTTAGCTATGGATACCGCCAGTGCGTGACGTCCTTCGCTACGGATACCGCCAGTGCGCGACGTCCTTCGCTATGGATACCGCCAGTGCGTGACGTTCTTCGCTACGGATACTGCCAGTGCATGACGTCCCTCGCTACGGATACCGCCAGTGCGCGACGTCCTTCGCTACGGATACCGCAAGTGCGCAACATTTTTCGCTACGGATACCGCCATTGCGTGACGTTTTTTGCTACGGATACCACCAATGCACGACGTCCTTCGCTACGGATTCGCCGACGCTCAGCCAGCAAGTAGGAAGACGTCTTGCCTCGTTCATATTCTAAAGATAAGGTAGGCCGATTATTCTAGTTCTGCTCACTTACCCACCATTGACCTAAATCGAAGGAACACAACCGCCAAAGTCACACGGTCAACAGTGATGAATGCGTTTCTTACATCAGAATTTTCAAAATACAAGCACTTTTATTTGACTACAACATTTATTGATAAACTTAACTCAATCAAACGGCATTGTAAACAGGTTGGAGGAAGTATTGCATACATATAAAAGCACTTGTTTACTAATCAGTGTTCTAACCTCAAATCCAACCAANCTAACCAATGCTGTATTTGCTAGACTTATTGGTAGAATAGCAGTTTAATGTCGAGACACGGAGGGAGACAGCCAGGTAGATCGGTTTACCTCACCTTTAGTATATATGGTCTTGTTTCTCCTTCCTCCATTGCGAGGCTGAAAGCAAGCATTGTGCGAGACTTGCAGTNATTGTAAACAGGTTGGAGGAAGTATTGCATACATATAAAAGCACTTGTTTACTAATCAGTGTTCTAACCTCAAATCCAACCAATGATGTATTTGCTAGACTTATTGGTAGAAAAGCAGTTTAATGTCGTGACACGGAGGGAGACAGCCAGGTAGATCGGTTTACCTCGCCTTTAGNGACACGGAGGGAGACAGCCAGGTAGATCGGTTTACCTCGCCTTTAGTATATATGGTCTTGTTTCTCCTTCCTCCATTGCGAGGCTGAAAGCAAGCATTGTGCGAGACTTGCAGTAGATGTTACACGCGTGTATGGACTATTCACGGATAATTGGGCACTTAAGAAAGCCCTTCTTGTAATCTGTTTTTCCACTCACTTTTTGTCCTTCTGCTGTATGTACGATTATATTAAATTCGTGGTTACTTCGTGGTTACTTCAAACCCTGCTGAAGTGCAACTTTCAGGCTATTCCTCCGCATCATGGAAACAGAGCTTGACTAAATCTAGAAAATTAAACCAAAGGGACAGTGCACCGCATTCATGCGCAGTCAGTGTAATAATATTTATGCATAAGAACTTTTTAACTAGGCATTACCAACCTACCTATATTATTCTTGTTTGGGTTCTTATAAATTATAAAAGAAATATCGTAATTTACAAGTAAAAAACGAATAAAAGGTCGACTTAACCAAAACTAAGGTACTTTTATGTTAAAACAAGTATAAAACGCTTGTGATACATGCCAGGAAACAACCAAGCACGTATTACTGGTGCGATTTTGCAAAGGTTTGGTTAAAAAAGTTTGAAGAAACCGCGAATAGACTGCCAAATTTTCTGAAATCCTGCTAAAATGTTACCTTCCGGTAACATTTTCCGCCCCACGGAAACAAAGCTTGACTAAATCTAGAATATTACGCCAAATGGACAACGCAGCGTATTTGTGCGCACTTAGTGTAATTATATTTCTTACTAAGCGTTACCAACACACATATTTTCTCCCTGTTTTTCGAATTATTTGTAAATTAAATATCGTGATTCATATGTAAAATATAACTATATAATAAAATTTACGACGGAAAAAAAAAACAAAATACTTTTTAGTTAACATAAGCATAAAACGCTTGTGATAAGTTACATATTTCGGAAACAAGCATACACGTCATTTATAGAGAGGTGTTTCAAATGTTTCATTCTAAAAAGTGTGAAAATACCGCGAATAGATTATAACATTGCCATCGACCGTTGCGCTTTATCCATCCGTCGTCCATATGAAAAGCATAGAATAGTTGGGGAAGTAAATGATAATTAAGCAAATTCATGCTTTTATGTGAATAAGAATAGGATCACTGACTTCAGTTGTCATTGATTTACGTTTTAAGTTATCAGTGAAACGTTAAGTATAAGAAAGGTTTTTTTTTATCATTCCCTGCTGAATAAACTAGGGTCCTACGTGACAGCGTATGTGTCGTTACGGGCGGTGATTGTTGTTCTAAGGTGGATTTCAAAAGTGCTCACTTTACTGTGGACAGCAGGTAGTCGAGCGTACTCGTAAATAAATATGCCAGCTNAAGGTGGATTTCAAAAGTGCTCACTTTACTGTGGACAGCAGGTAGTCGAGCGTACTCGTAAATAAATATGCCAGCTGGAATGGCCGCGGGGTGAAGGTGTGGTACGCGCAGTTCGTAACGGAGTTGCGTTGCCTTCGGTCGCGTTGGCCTGGGGCTCGTGTCGGGGGCTTCTCGCCCGTGGCCGGCGTTTGACGGCGTGGTTCGCGTGAAGTCTGCGTCGTGTGGCCCGCCTGCACGCCTGCTACGACCCACGAACGCCAGTTCTCAGATAGCGGTGTCGGCGATTACGGCCGCTCCTTGTGACGATCCCTCTACCTTTCGCTTCAAAGCATACACTTTACTTACGTCAAAACGCACCCTTTGCGACGACATTTGGCTATACTTCAATTGAAATAATATCTCCCTTTTGAGTAAAATCGAGGAAAGTGTCTGCCGTCGACGTTTCCCGAAATACACTTTTTTGACGTCACTTAAATGAACAACACGCCCGCTAAGAAGAAAATAAGTCGGTTTTAGAAATGCACACATTACAAACATCAAGCAAAATATTGGAAAGTGGTCATCTAGAACGAAGTTGTGAACTGTGATATTTCATATGTCGCGTATACGCTTACGTGCCTTTCTCTAGTGTACCTACTGATAATCCGGTAACCTTCCTGGTGTAGTCATAAAATTCCACGTAAAGATCAGGAGTTTATAGAAAAAATGTGGCGTTTTGAGACGGTAAAACATTTAGAAACGCGAATTCCACTAAAATAATGCAACCTAATGAACAGAATATTCTCTCGTTAAAGTATTGATTCATAATGAATACTCCATACGATGAACCATACTTACTTTAATTCTATGTAATGTGTAACTCGTAATATATAACAAAAAGTGTAATTACGTCCATTGTATTTTTAACTCGTACGTAGTACATTAAAATGCNTGTAACTCGTAATATATAACAAAAAGTGTAATTACGTCCATTGTATTTTTAACTCGTACGTAGTACATTAAAATGCCTAGGCTTACGTGGATATAAATTTCAGACATTAAAAAATTTTCATAATTTGCGTGCACGGCGAAAAATAAGTTAAAAGTAATAGATAGCTAAAACACTGAAAAACTACTATTANTGTAACTCGTAATATATAACAAAAAGTGTAATTACGTCCATTGTATTTTTAACTCGTACGTAGTACATTAAAATGCGTAGGCTTACGTGGATATAAATTTCAGACATTAAAAAGTTTTCATAATTTGCGTGCACGGCGAAAAATAAGTTAAAAGTAATAGATAGCTAAAACACTGAAAATCTACTATTATTTAAAAAATGAATAGACCATACTGGATTAGAACCCACGATCGACTCTATCCACTACACTACAAGGCACTTGGCAACTGTGCGACCCACAATAGTTTTAGTACCGTCCACAAAACTGTGCGACACGGTGGCTTAAGGCTTCCGTCTACCTTGCAGAGTGTTCGAAATACACGTTTTTCAACGAAACTATTAAGCGTGTGTCCAACGTGCTGATCTACGAAAAGAACACACACTTCAGACGAGAGCTGTTAAATACTTTCAAAATATCACGTAACGTAAAAACACCAATTCAGAGTACTCCAAAACCGCTAAAAACGGCCTTTCCAAGGCGCTGTAGCTCAAAATGCACGCATCAAATACATACGAAACTACTATAGGCACCTGCACTGAACCTTCTTAAAGACTTCCCACTAATAAAATAATATGGTCACCACTAAAGTCCCATAGGTACACGCAGCACGACGAGAACACTGTACGCCAGTTCAGAGCCTTGCGCTTAGCGGCGATGGCGTACTTGATGCGCGTGGCAGTGTCGCCCTTATCGCTCCCGCACTTCTCAGCCTAAACGTGGGAAAAAGTTCCTGTTAGACGGGCGCCTTAAAAATATACGTACTCATGTTGAAAAAAAAAATCAGTTTCTTCTGTAATCTTAACCTGCATTGGAAATGAAAATTAATACTTCAACATACAGGAGATACTACTTCTAATCTCCATTATTGAATAACAACAGTTTTTTCTTCATGAGGCTACGACCACTCACGTAAAATGTCGGCCATTTTCTTTGCTACGTGAGGCGCAAAGTGGTGTGCGCGGTGTATGTCCCACGCGTTACGTTTGCGACCGTTTTTATCGTAGACGCAGACGCAGACTTTGCGTTGGCAAACTGAGCGGTCGTAATCGAAACTAACGCAAAGTACGGTTTTACGTTTCCTAGCGTCGCGGTCATAAAATGACCCACTGGTCGGCTGCTCGTGCAAAACTGGGCGCGCTGACGCCCTCATCCCCCCCTACGTGCCTTGGTATTTCCTCTGGACCAATGGTCACGTGCGCTACATCATTTTAGGTCAGTTAAACGTTTCAATGCGATTGGAAGATGTATAGGGTGAGTGTAAAAAAATACCCAAAATTAGAATGTCTATAATATCAAAACCAAACAACCTACAACCTTGATTGACCAATCAAATGAACCGTGGAATCGTGACGTTTGCTTACCATACATTCCATGGGTGGCCCGAATGACATCTACGCGATAATCAAACTCGTTCCACGCTCTTGTCAGCATGTCCGGTAATACGGTTTGGATGGCATTCGTAACTGTCGGTTTGAGGTGGTGAGGTGGTAGCGAGCTCGAATTCTGCACGTCAATGTGGAGGGGATGGTCTGAAGTTTCCTTAATGGTGCTCCACCCCATTAGTACCTCGCTGTTCGCGGATACCTGAACGAGACATTGCCGCAACGCTGGATTGGTCGAGGAGCAGCTGGTNCCATTAGTACCTCGCTGTTCGCGGATACCTGAACGAGACATTGCCGCAACGCTGGATTGGTCGAGGAGCAGCTGGTAACCAGTATCTTCATCACTTGACACCAAGAAGCCCGGATATTACTCCGTGCGATTTTTTTCTTGGGGGTACATAAAGGATCAAGTGTTTCGTCCACCATTGCCGGCTAACATTGACGACCTCAAAACGAGAATTGCGGACGCCATCCAAACTGTAACACCGGACATGCTGACAAGAGTGTGGAACGAGTATGAGTATCGCGTAGATGTCTTTCGGGCCGCTCGTGGTAGTCACATTGAACATTTATGAAGATATGGCAAACAAACTTCACAGTTCCACGGTTCATTTGATTTGTCATCTAAGGTTGTAGGTTTTGATATTATAGACCTTCAAAGTTGGGGTATTATTTCATACTCACTCTTTATTACCGCAGCTTCTAGGAGGTTCCTCCTCCTCGTCGAAGGCGATGATGGCGGTTGCAGATCTCGACTATATAACGCTTCTCAAAAATGACGACAGTGGACACACTGAGGAAGTCACACACTGGGGCATTTTCAGTAAGGAAAGCTAATATATACAATTTTATTTCGGTAAAATAATACTGTAACGATTTAATGTAGGGTTGCAAGTAAAGTTTTTTATTATACCAAAAGTAAATTCTTTTTTCTGTGTTAAATAACGTAATTTTATGAAATCATTCCTATGCCCATAAGTCTGTTGCAATGCGTGTTTAACATGAAAAGTAAATAAGGGAGAAGGTAGTAACTATAATGTAGGGTAACTTTTGGTACCTCTGATACTTTTTTTATCGTGCCTAGTATCATTGATCAGGCATATTATTCTCTGATATTTACAGTGTTAAGACTGTTTAGTGGCACGTTTTAACATTGGGTGTGTAGCATGATTTTAATATGGTGAATTGGGATACATGTTGTAAATTGAGGGGGGAAATTAATTGTATACATCTATTATTGTATGTTTTTGCCATTGTGTAAACATTTTTCAGCGGAGGATTTACAAAAATAAAAGAGAATCACCGTAAAAATATAATCAGAAAATATTTCTGAATTTGTTCAGTTACCCAACCAAGTGTCTTACCATCGTCAAGTTATGAATTTTTTTTCTTTTCAGAATTACGTACTTGTATTTGTAGTCATGAGTGGCATGATTGTGGAGTTGGAGTACGTTTTGCGCACGCGACAGTCTTTTTCTGAGTTTCCAAGTAAACTCTGGGATTTTGTTGCGTGTGCAAGTTTTTCGCAGTCTATCGTTACGTAGAGCGAGAAAATTGGCACCTAAAAACGGCGATACCTTAGTGTGGAAGCGTGTTATACCGGCTCGTTACATTTCTCAACATTTAAAAATTTAATTTGGAGGTACCCATATATGTATATATATATATATATAATTTCACCCAGTTTTATTGCTGAATAGAAACGCGATTATTATTGTGGAAGAAGTTTGCAGGACTTAAAGAAATGTTTAAGTTTAACCCACAATATCAAAAATTTTAGCAGAAATACAACAAAGTGATTCTAATTGACGAATGGAATGAGCACATGGCGTGCGTGTCACAGTGTTTTCATTTTAAGAAGCTATTTATTCGTTTTGGTAAACTAGGTGTTTATTATTAATGTAAACCTACATTTTATCACAGCTTTTACCACTTTCAAGTACTGTATGGGAAGGACTGCGATATAATAAATTATTAAACTTATATTTCATGTTTCTAAGACCTTTTTATAATTCTGACTTTTTTCTTGGATGTTACTAAAGTAACTCGACAAAAATAATGAAAGTTAGGTGTAGATGCTGTCCGTTTTACTATTACATACGAAAAATATTCTCAGTTGATTTTACTCTAGATTATGGCGAAATTAGTACAAACATTTAATTCTATATAACTAACTAGCGAACCGGCCCGGCTTCGCACGGGTGCAATTGTGTTTTACAGTGATACACTAATAAATAAATTGGGAAAAGGCAACTCATTTTTGTGAAAAAAGAATTATAAAATGATACTATTTTGGCCTAGGTTTTAAGCTGATTACGACAACCCAAAAGGAAGGAAACATTTTTTACCCGATAGCCAAGAAGTAGGGTATTGTTTTTGGAGTGTATATGTGCAACTATCGCGTAGTTACCACATTTTCGCTTTCCAGCGTCGATGTACGAAAATAAAAACGTGAGTTTCATCAAGTTGTAGCTTTAGAAATAAGTGTACCTAAGTACTACTTTTTGCGCTTGGCTAAGGGATCTTAATCGATCACCAAAGTTAAGCAACGTTCCCAGCTGCACACATTTGGTTGGCTGACCGTTTAGTGGCATAACATCTGAGTGCTTCCGGGCTTCAAAGGGCACATTAAATATTCGGTCCCACTTGCTATCAGATTGATAGCAGTCCTTAAGCCATTTCAGAGGTCCTTGGGTGACCTGATAAACTCTGACACCAAAGGAAAAAAAAGATTTCGTTCGCGTTCCCAGCAGTTGCAGAATTAGGTTTTGTTGTTATTCCACAGAAAAAGTACAATTTTCCGGGAAAAAAAGTATCTCATGTCCTATTACAGGACTTAAAGAACGTAAATACTAAATTTCATCAAAATCCGTTCAGCCGTTATGGAGCTGAGTGGTAACGAGCACACATACACAGACTTTCACATTTATTATAATAGTAGGATGAATATAAGCGTGCCACTGACATAGTACAAACTTTTAAAATATAGACTTTTGGTGATTTATCATTTACAAACTTAACGTTTGATATATATTAATGTCTTTTACTGCACCTATGTTACATTAAATGCATTACGGAATACTTCAAAGCAAGGTAGGCCACAAGCAATGGTGTGTATTTTTTCTCGCCTGTTTAGTAAACGTGCGATATTTCATACTGGCAGCATTCCTTTTTTTTACACAATGTGAGGAGAAGTGGTGTTTTTACAACACGTTCGTGTTTATAGAAATGTTAAGAGTCGCTTCATTAACGCATCAATACGACTGATCACGTACACGACCATATTAATTTTTGCAAGTGGTGAAAGGGCAGAAAATGGGTGAAGGTATACTGTAGTTCTTAGACGATGATACTAAAATTTCCGACGCTATTACCTACAACAAACATATAATATTTCTAATGTACCTAAAGTGGAGACAAAAGCGTGACAGCTTAGCTACTGCAAACCTGTTCTCATTGTTCGAGTGTTTAGATATCACAGCAGAAGCATAGAATATAAGTTCCGGACTCGGCAATACGCATAAATTCATGTGAACGGAACTGTATTATAAATTCCGAACTTTGAGTAAAGTAGAACAGATTCACAAGAAATTCGGCACTTATAGAGAATTACTGGGCCTGTTATATACTCAGGAATGTACTTTAATGAGATTTCGAAATATGTTGGGAATTCTAGGGATTCGTGGCTTCCATTTCTAAGCTGTTGCATTACTTGCCAAGTTTCCGACGAGGGAATGTTAGAAGGGGTAACGTGAAATTTGAGATAACAACGGGATGGAAATAGTAAATATGTAATTAATTTAAGTATTTGAGCAGAGCGAAGTATTTCTTGTAGAAAATTACAAATCCGGCGCAAAAGCTCTATAAAGAACTCAAAATATATCTTTAGGGCCAAGGAATGGTGCCCACCTTACTGTATTGCTAGCACATAACCACGGTAAACCCGAGAGGACATATAAAGTGGATTTAACTGAACTTCAAACAAAATAAATATGAATACTTTCATTTTGAGCGAAAGATTGCTTCTGAAGTAAAAATTTTTAAGCATAAAATTTTAGTGATTCCTATTTTATAAATAAAACTCTAAATTTTCTAACATTGTCACAGGTATTATTGTCATGATGCTTGTAAAAAAAAGGTATAAACTCAAGCGACTTTAATGTGTTTATGTTTTACCATACCATCCATAATATTTATAATTCACATGAATCATTTATGTAATGTAAAATTTTGTCAATTTTCAGCTTTTCGTGCCAAAATGAGAAAAACACATTTAAACGTCAAGGAAGAATGCATTATTAACTATCATCAAGGATAATTAGAAAATCAAGCGGAAAATAAATATTTATTTTACAGTCTCTTCGGTAAATATAAACCCTTGAGCTGTTATTGTGATATTGTATTGTAATTATGATGTGTCAATTACAGCAGCGACTTTAACACACTTCGAAGGAAGAGTTGAATAATCATCTTGTTTGTTAATTTCTGTATATGGTTTATTGACGATAACTTAATAAAATTCAGAACAAGTGGTTTTAATGAATAAATTCCATAGAAACGGTTAGCAATCCAAAAATAAATAAATTCTGAAGTAAACTCAATAGTACATTGAAAGAAAACACTCTCAAACCATTTTGTAAATTCGGAAATATTTGTACGTAATGAAAATATTTAATTTTGCATTAAATTTCGTTGTAGCCACCGATAAAAATTTCAAATATTGGCTCAAAATTATCAAATAAATCCTAACAGCTTTTGATATTGCATGGGGACATGTATAAGGTTTGAACCGTATGAAACAAATGAGAAAATTATTTTAAGATTTTATCTTAGAAATTATTGTCTCATTTATCAAAACAATTAAAAAGTGTTGTAGTCCACGCCATTATTTTGCAAAGAAAATTTTGCAAACGATTTAGAAAAATTTGTTGATATGTTTTGTACTATTTTGCAAAATGACGCAAACAGACCTTATCGAAAATAATATAAAATTAACGCAAAATCTGCCTCTATAAGTTCAGCAAGATATTTTAAACACGCCTTAATGTGCACATTCAATTTCTGAAAATAAATTGATATATGATTGTGACATGGGGGAAATGTGGCCACTGGAATGGATTGTCAAGATTTCGTGCAGTTAAGAGGTGGTTGTGCTGGCGTCGTCAAGCTGATGGCGATCTTCCTCGCAACAAATGGGCCTCATTCAACAAAATAAGAACTGGTAGAGGATGATTTAACTTCTCTCTACACTAACTGGAAATGCGAAATTACTGGACGACGATAGAAGAGCAGAAAATAAAACTAAGCATGCCTTTTCAGAGAGTTTATAATACTGCGTTCTATCGTTAGTTACAAACTTTTTTGATGAAATTACATACGAGAAATCAAGTACAACATTTATGAATGAAATTTGGCTTGAAGTGATTGTTAAGGAAATAAAAAAAAAAGTATTTTGTGTGTTTTGTGGGAAGTGTTACATACTATCAGAGATTATTGAACTTGTTCGTTGCATCCGCAAACGAAAATCATCATTCTCGGGAATTAAAATTCTTAATACGTCGCCAGCCAGAAACAAAAGTAGCAGTTGTTTTTTCTGATATCGCAGTAATTGTGATACTGAGAATTTCATGACAACTAGACGAATTCTAAACTACCATAGCAAAATCTACCAAAAAAAAAATATTTGTTTGCTACACTAAACCACTACGTTTGCAAAACGGAGCCGTTTAGAGTATCACAACGAAGCAGCAGTTTTTGTACATTTAAACAAGGTTATTAATAATATGTCTTTTAGCTTAAGCAAATAACCAGGGTTACAACATATGCTCGGACCTGATTGTAGCGACCTTTATTTCGTTTCTAATAGTAGATGTTTATTTACAAATACCGTTTCAGAAGTAGACGATTCTCCTTTTTATTATATAAAGGCGAATTTTATACCTTTGATTCCTAGTATTTGCCAATTTTTTTTTTCATTATACGACTGTTTTTTTCGCATTTTCGAGGGTTATTAATAGCATCAAGTTGTGCAAATATTTGATATCGGAGTTTTTGTATGAAATCGCTTACACTTATAATAAATGTAGACAGTACATTAAAATTTGTTTGTTTTTGTTGGCTCTTGTCTAACAGTGATATTTGCGGACAATTGCGTGAATGACGACCTTTCAAGCTTCTTTGCTACATAAACCATTGTTCGTGGTTTTTTTCCTTCATACTTTCGCATAGTTCATACTCATTTTAAAACAGCAATGATGACGTGATTATATATATGCAAAATTTATATATATGTATGTGTATAAATATATATATACACACATACATATAAATTTAACATCAGTCTTTTATTTGTCATACGTTTTGTTTTCTGTCGTATTTTAGAGGATGCCTTTCATCTGGGAATTTGAAAAATTTTATTACATTTAAAGCCTCACAAAGCAAGAATAAACACGTGCCCTTATTTCGCTGTTGCGTTAAATAAATTCATATTAAATTCATAGTTAATTCTGAGAAAATAATATTTTTATTAGTTTTATTCACAAAGAACGCCGCCGGAGAAAATGTTAATGTTTAAAACATTTCATAAAGGCATNAATATTTTTATTAGTTTTATTCACAAAGAACGCCGCCGGAGAAAATGTTAATGTTTAAAACATTTCATAAAGGCATTGTCAGTGATGATTCCAAAAATACGGCAGTTATAATCGAGGCTTCATAAGCAATGTTAGTAAAGTTCCCTTGCATTTCTAAGTCTTGTCGAGGTCGCTGCCAGATAAGAGGAAAATGAAGGGCCGATGGCGGTGAACTCCCTCATGTTATAAACTCCAGGGAATGACCCCGCCCGCTGAGTCGATCATTGTGTCGGTGTGCCATCGTAAATCCTGCCCCCGGAGTATCACAAGGAGGTGTTGGGGGTTGCGCAACTCCGGGAAGAAAAGTAGCAATATCACCTCCCCCTTCCACCAACCCTCTATCATCTTCCTCGTGGAAACTATTATCGTGAGGCATAAAGGTCCTCTTCGTGGATTTACAACGGCGGGGGAGTGGCCCGCTGCTTTGTTGACGGAAGCCGAAGAAGAATATTACGGCACGAGGAAAACTTATAGTTGGACAAGAAACAAAAGATCCTTCTGTGTTTTCCTTCTTCGCATCGGCGGCCTTCCCCTACCACGGCACGGCTGGAGGGGTGGAAAACTGTTTCTCGACGTTCGAGTCCGTATTACACGAGGAAAAGTGGAAGTCCCGCATTTTATTTTATGACGCGTAAATCACGACACATCTATGTAGGTTTTGAAAAATGTTGATTTTTTTAAACGTAGCCAGCATATATAAAACCGTTTTTCCTATTCTTATAGTGGCAATAGACTGAACAAGTGACTTTAGACGTTAATGTCTTGATTAGCTGTTTGTGACACAAATCGGTATATAAACGTCTTTCAGACGAGCATAAAAATGTATAGGCACCTGCAAGTTTATGCAACTGATCAGTGATTTGTTCGAGTCCAGTCTAAGGGGAAGCTAAAACAGTGAAAGTGTCGAGATGGTACTCTAGGTCTTATAAACAGCAAAGCCATAAAGAAAAAAAAGTTTTTTAACCAACATATTTATTCCCCTCATAAACATTTCGCCACAACAAATAATATACAAATATTAACATATANAAGTTTTTTAACCAACATATTTATTCCCCTCATAAACATTTCGCCACAACAAATAATATACAAATATTAACATATATTGTAAAACTTGGAACTTTTTCTTAATCATGTTTAACTTGTGCATTTTACTCCGCACAGCACCACATGTAAAATCACGTACTTCAATTAATTTACGGTGCCGTTTTATTACATTTAGGTATTTAAAGGTAAGATTGGTTTTGCTGTTTACCCTCTGCCAAATTTTTTTGACCATTGGCTCTGAATTTTCTGATGCGGCACTTGTTGCTTNCTGGTTTTGCTGTTTACCCTCTGCCAAATTTTTTTGACCATTGGCTCTGAATTTTCTGATGCGGCACTTGTTGCTTCAATGTCGTACGTAAATTTAAACGAGTATTTTTGTTCACTTAATTGCGCTGTAACTTTGCATACGATCTCCAGTGCTTGTCTATGAAATAAGGGTGTATAAAGTATATTTATATAGTAAGGGTTCGTCTTTGAAAGGGGTTTCTTTTTACCACAGCGACTCGGTTTCTATGCCCAATACCTTTAGAAAGACAAAGTCTTGTTGGCCGAGCTTTCATTTCAGGTGTATTAAATTTATTTGTTAGCACACAATATTTTATCGATTGCGAAATAGTAATGTTAGACCACTGATTATTTACATTACACCTATAGATGCTGACTTGCGTAAGTTAAACCTTATCGCCTTTACGCTTATACACCTTGTTACGATTTGTGGTCAGGCCTTTAGCTGAGCGACCTGCGTGATCACACCTTCACTTATTTATCCAAAACACGGGCTGTGATCGCTAAAAATTAGTTAGGAAATCGCAAATCACAGAAACCCCCTCCACCGGCCAGTAAACGGGGACAACGCAGCCGATATAGGACAGTGCAGTCCGTGAGCGGTGTCTTTTGTCGTCGGGCCATTGGAACGAGAAGACCACTGAAGATGGGTGTGTCCGGCCGTCGACTTGTGCCATCTTATACAGCCTCCGGAATCATGAACAAGGTGGAGACTCTTCGATTAGGCTTTACTCAGAACGTGGCTGGTTAAATCTTTATACACTAATNGGAATCATGAACAAGGTGGAGACTCTTCGATTAGGCTTTACTCAGAACGTGGCTGGTTAAATCTTTATACACTAATATCATTGAATATTTCAGTATATTAGTATAGCTCCGCCCATTCGTATTCAATCAAACTTATATTGAAGTATTATTGCACAACCTTAATTTTAAATAAACCTTTTTTTATATAGTGTTCATTACATAACGCTTATCAATAACTTGTTACGCCCCTATATCCCCGTTAAGGATAAATATCTACAAAATATCAAAATCATAACACCCTGAACTAGCACGCAGTGGTTTCGTCGTGATCGTAGAGCTTCAAGAATCTAAGCACTGACCCTATAATTTTATTGGACGTGCCTCTGTAACAATGTCCAATGCATGCCTCTATCGTACCTCCACATGTATCTGTTCACACATTATGAGATAAAACATTATGAATAAGCAGTTTTTATCTATTTTGGAGGGCATGAAAATATCATTCCGTCATCGTTTGTAATATGCTTTTTTTTTCGTACGTAAACTTATTGGAGGCACGTAAAATAGTTTCTTCGAAATACACATAATTTTAAAATACGCCGTAGTGGATTTCAAGCATCAGGTATACGACCGTCTTAAAAACAGGTTNACGAAATACACATAATTTTAAAATACGCCGTAGTGGATTTCAAGCATCAGGTATACGACCGTCTTAAAAACAGGTTGTTATTTAGGTACAATTTATAAAGTTGTTTAAAAAATGTTGTAGTCCAAAAACATTTATCTAGTTACCCACTCTTAATCAAATTATTATTACTTTTAATTGAATCTATAAATTTAACAAAGTATTAAATTATTCTTACCAAATATAATTTAACGGGCATTACTTTTAATTAAAAATAATAAACCCATGTGTTTTATGGTCGTATAGCTACACCGTTTTTGTGATCGTGTAATAGAAATGACATTTTATTTAACTTTCCATAGTACCTATACTTATACCCTAAAATGTCCTGTGATGCTTGCCTCGCCCCGAATGAATACCTTAAATTATTTCCGAAAGTGATGTAAAATAATAAACTGAATGGAAGTGTTATTTTAAGTTTTAAGAATTGCTCCAAAAGTTACGGTACGTAAGGAATTTCGGTATACGCATAATTCGGGGGCCATGGGGTTAATCGTAATGACATTCGGGATCCTTATAACACCAGTAGGGGTTCGGAACAACATGTCCCCCCATGACCTCTATACCCATGCCCCGCAGTAGTGTACCGAACATAATAGGTGACGTATATGCCATGGAGGTAAGTCGTGCCGTGTAACTAGGGCCGCCCGACAACCGTGCCGGAGCGGTTATGCAGTGCAGCGAGCTGCTGTGTGACTAATCACCTCCACTACCTCTAGTGCTCGTCACGTGACTGCCACGGACACTGCGGGTCTGCTCATTGTTTTTTTGTCCCGTGTCCATTACAGCTGCTCCGGAGCATCCACGCGCTTTAAGGGTGTTAAGTGAAAAAAATATTTTCTATATTTCTAAGGTATTTTGTAATTCTGTTTTATTACATTAAATAGTACTTTGTTAAAGCTATCAAAAACCATGGAAATTTAATTTAGAAGTATTAACAACGGAAAATAGAGGAAATTCTAATTTATAAGTATTGGTATACAAATTTTAAAATGTTGGGATTATCATCACGTTTGGATACAATTCAAATTAACTGTTAAGATTATTAGAATAAGATTAAGAAATTTCATTGAATTTCTTCCAGTGGTTCGGCTAAAATTTTGTTTTAAGTTTTACAATTAAATTAACAAATGCCACACTTCAAACAAATTTCTTCGTTGCGTTCTTAAATAAAAATAAAAAAATAAAAAAAAAACACTTTAGCTGAAATAAAATATTGTGCTCTTATAACTTTTTAAAAATTGTTTGGCACAAATTTTAAAGTTAACATGCTTATGGTTTTACTAAAAAAGTATGCGGATGTTATTTTTAAACTGATATCGATAAAAACTTGATAAAAATGCCACATTTTATCGCAAAACCGCAAAATAAGTTATATTTAAAACGCAGAATAAATTTTAGGCACTTGAACAGACTTAAGAGGCTATGAAACGCGCTTTGATGTAGCTAGCTAGTATTTCCACGTATACGGTTGCCGGTTGGAATAAAACTTGGTAACTATAATAACAAATAACTTCAAAGGTCAATATTTTACTTATTTATGCCAATATAGTTCTTCCCTCATAAATGTTCTTAGTTATTATTTTTTACGCGCCACTTTAAAATATAATTCTACCTACTTTGTCACAGATAAGCACACAGTAATATTTCTATAATCATTAGCTATGAAGAATGTAAAACCAGATATATCCAGTTTTGCTTTCAAATGCGTGTGGAACGCAATCTGTAAATGCTGTGTACATTTTTGTTCAATACAAACATAATGCTTTTTAAATTAACAGAAGGTTTTCATGGCATCAGTAATTTTAATTTTTATGTGATAAAGTATTATACACCAGCTTCAATAAAGTGCAAAATATTGAAGGGTAAAATTTTTAGATATTGGCCTAGATAGCCAACAGAATTTCTGTAATAGTAAAATTAAATATTTTACCAAACAAGTACGTCGTACGAAAAGTAATATACATACGTATAGCGAATATTTTTTTTATTTGCCAAAATAGCACAAAGTAATTTTTCAGAAATTCACTGTGTGACTGTAGTTTCAACTTTTACAAAAAACTAATATTTAGTTTTAAAATAGTCAAAATAACGTCCATTATTAAAGACTTTACATATAGGTATTCAATGAAAATGCAATAAGTGCTTTTATGACTTACAGAACAATT
The DNA here is from genome assembly GCA_002778355.1 of Clitarchus hookeri. NCBI lineage: Eukaryota > Metazoa > Arthropoda > Insecta > Phasmatodea > Phasmatidae > Clitarchus > Clitarchus hookeri. Next base: position 104,603 of record NQII01004097.1, on the reverse strand, counting down.
TCCGCTGATATTTAAATAAACGTTCTATTTCAATGTACCTAACTTTACATAATTTGTTCACCCCAAAGTACCAAATACCGTTGATTTAATTAGACCTACTTTACAAATGTAAAATTAAATAATTTATTTAATGTTTTATTTCCTGAAATTTTATCATTTGTGTCAAACAAACGTGAAATAACGTAAAAAAAACATGCAAATTATCTCAAATATTTGCCCTCCCGTCCACGCTGAACATGATAATTGGTCCTTGGGATATTTAACAGAGATGAAAGGCAAAACAATTACGTTGTTGTATCTAAGCTATTGTTAATTACAAGATATCGTAGGAATATGATCTACGAACGACACGCTGTTAAAGTCAATGTTTTAAGAATAGTAGATAAGAGAGGCCAATATCCCAATATTTGGCTTGACAAAGAGACGACAACTTCTTTATAAAATATTTTTGCATGCGTCATTAACGTCAAGTCTCTTGCAAAGCGTGATAGGTGCTGGTTAAAATTTCAATACTTTATTTTTACCATATTTGGTATACATATGGAAATATTTTATTCGGGAACGCTCTTCAGGCAATTGAGAACAAGAAAACATCCAAAATTTTCAAATGACCAAATATATTTTTTATCAAATGGTAACACCTTTCCATTCAATGTAATATATTTAACCCACTCATTCCCACATTAATTTATGGTTTATGGTGTTGCAAATAGGAAACATTTAAAGCGTGCTGTTCTTGTGCTGAAGAATTGGTTTGGTTACCAGAACCAAGAAGCTGCAGGGACCGCGGTGGTGAAGTGGTTAGACTACTCGCTTTCCAGCTAGGTGAACCCCAGATTTCCGCAAGCTGGAATAGTGCTGGACGATGTCGCTGGTCGGCGGGTTTTCTGGGGGATCTCCCATTTCCCCCGCCCATGAATTCCGGCACTGCTCCATACTTGCCTCGTTTCACCCTCATCGGCTCTCAAGACCTCGCTGTTAAGAACCGCCCAAATCTCTCCACTCTCCAAAAAGCTGCAGGCTTTGGGTTCGGTGATGGGCGATATGATCCACTCCTAAAGTGAAGAGGAGGATCATCGGGCACCGACCTCGCTGTGTGAAGCACATCATTTAGCGGAGTTTTCGTGACCATGATCACATCAACATTTTATCTATTGCCTTGTTCTCAGCTTTGATAACGAGAAGCTTTTTTTATTTTATTGTGATGGTCAGTGGTAACTTTTCAAAAGCCGTCCGTCTTGTGTAAACCATTTTCGTTATCGAAGTAAAAGTACTTCGACGTAGGCCTACACGAAATTACTAACTTTCATTCTCGTTACGTAATATATAGAACATGTCAATTAAAAATTTTAAAGCCACAAAAGTGAATAGTGTTCTTCCCAAAAAAAAGTACATTCCCTTTCGGACCCCGGCTCGGTCATACGTGCGTGAGTAATTTAAGGACCTCCCTAGCAAACAATTTTAAAAACCTCAATGTTACGTCCGGTCCTAAGGATGCATTGCGACGGTGATAGAAAATAGCATAAACACGCTTTATGCGTATTTAGTTTCCTCAGAATTTCAAGCAGTGACTGTCTGGTTTCAATAGAGCAATCTGTACAGGAAATAAAGCATTGTCGCTACATTTTAAAACACTGTTTCACAGAAGAATAAATATCACATATATAATACTACTTAATGCGGTATTTGCCGGCTTTGACACTTTTCAAAAACTAAATTTATATTCGGTAACAAAATATGGATATTAAGTAATAAATAATCAATAATTTTTTAAATATTAGAATATACAGAACTGCTAATAATAAGACAATTATGGCAACTAGGGAGGTCTCATAATGGTTGTTATTTTGATCATAACAGGAACGCTCTAAGAATTCGCGATCATCCAGGAACCAGTTTATGATTATTAAATTCTATGTTTCGTAATACCAAAGGTTATCGCCATGGATAGGAAAAGTTTTGGTTCCAAATATTACACATTTTATCATTTAATAAATGACAATAAATTTAATATTATTTGTGCTTACCAGACTCATTAAAAAAGCTCGTACAACTCTGATTATTGTAAGGCATTAACTTTTTTAATGCTGTCTTAATCAAATCATAAACATCTTGTATACTAAACATGAAGGAATATTTCTCAGTTACACTGGTATAGTCGTATTATTCAACTTAGATTGTAAATATCCTTTTAACTAAACTTTTTCCTAGGGCTACACCAATATGAATGATATTTAATTGTTTGCTAAGAGAGAACTTATTTTCTGTTTTGGCTAGTTGCGCGTAATTTGTAGCGAAGATGAAGTACTTGTTCCGTTTTCTAATGTCTGGCTAGAGCCCCGTAAAGACCGCTTCGAGGAGTCACTGTCTCTGTTTTGTTGATGTTCTGTTGGAGAAAGATAGGAAAAGCCTCGGGAGATTCGTTTCCAAAGAAGATTGATTCCCCTATTTGCGACATATCCCGAATCTCTCTCAGCAGTTGGAGTTATCTGATTTTTACGCAGCAATGGGCCTAATGTGAGAAAAACACTGAAACAATAGATATGATTCTCACATNGAAAAACACTGAAACAATAGATATGATTCTCACATAAATACTTTCATCTGCTCTTCAATAAATGTCTGGCATGTATTTACAAACGAAATTAAAAATTAATTTTATATATAATATTTTTCAACGTTTACCTCGCAACAAAAAAAAATTTGGGAAATTTCTATTGAACTAATTTTTTCTAAAATTGATCATATATGTAGACGGTTACAGTATACGTCCTTTGCATTATTATTTAGTTTCCTTATTATTACCATACCACCACTGTAATAACGTTCAAAAACGACGTGGTTAAACAGCTTGATCATATTACACATATGAGTATCAATAAAAACAGTACATCATAACATTTCATAAAACAAATCGTGACTTTTGGTTAGCTATTTACATTGTTTTAATAAAATCTATTTTACTGTGAAAAGTGTTAATTTTATATGTTCTTTGTGTAGGGACAGTCACTTTCCGTGGTAAAAATATGAATTAATGCGTGGAGGCTCGCCATTTGTGAAGATTGGTGCCGTATTACTATAAGGCTTTATGGCAATTCTAAATGTTTTTTTTCCCGCATGTATGAAGTTACGTATCATAAGCATGTTTCCCAGTATATCTTCATAACTAACAAACATTTGTGTAGATAAGCGCATGCCCAAACTTTTTCGACAGTTTCACAACTGAAACACATGTAATGAAGCTAGCTTAAAGATATATATATATATATATGTATTTATTTTAAGAAACGACAGTGCCACATGGACAACTTCCCTCATCTCCTCCAATACTAAAGTAATTATCTCCCCCTGTACGGCCAGCAGCGCGGGAAGCGAGGACAGGAGAGGCACCGGCCCAGTTGGCATAATTGTGGGTTCTACCTTGACGGGATACACATTGCTCTGCCAGAACACAGCGGAAATGTTTCCAATACAAGAATGATCTGAATGCACCACCGTATTTGAGTGACTTGTGTTGTGAAGAACGATCTGGAAGGGACGTGTTAGCTATATATATATCTGCGCTATACAGTGATAAAAATTGCGTGGTCTTCTGGGCTGAGTGTGCGTGAAGCAGAAACATACAACGGACTTCGAGGCGACGAGAGATACCTAAAGCTGAGGGAGAGTGTATCCAATTGCTGGGAAAACCAAGCGCAATGTTTCAGATGACACTTTTAGGTAACTAAATGGTCACGTTTCCCGATGGTAGTATATTATTTAGTTTTAGTATATACAGAAACTCTCTAATTATGAGTCTACCAACTCACAAATAGCCACCATATTAATTCTAAAGCGATGCGGCAAATAAAATTTCCACTTCATACAATGCACATGCGTGTATATAAATGTTGTATACATTTACCGGATGTTTTCTTGATGATAAATTAAACTCTAAGGGATGATGGAAAATAAAAAAAAAGTAAAACGAGATAGGGAACAATGGGCCGGAAATGTCTTAGTCAAAATTTATAGGCGAAAAACGTGGCGAAGTGAAATTAGAACATTCAGTGCATATCCGGGTGAGAGCAGGCCAACGAAAGACTGGCGGTGTGAGGTGGCGTGGAAGAAGCCTACTTGCATACTGCTGTGTGTGTTTCGCCAATGAACAGTAAAGACAGAAATGGAGTACACGGTTAATGAACTAGCCGATATCGTCTTTGTGTACGGACAAGCAAATTGAAACAGCAGGGAAGTCAAACGTTGTATCGAGATGTACTAGCAAAGGTGGATAGGAAGAGGAGGTCCTTGTTCCGTGGCCAGCGCGTTCGCCTGATCTCACCCCCATATATTTTTTTCCTGTGGGGTTATGTTGACAACCTTGTATATGTAATACCAGTACTTTTTGAAGAAAACCTGCTGGCATGAATCCTTGCTGACTGTTATGTCATCAGAACTTCGCCAGCGATGTTACAGCGAATGATTCAGTACCTCTTGCGACGCTGTCATGCCTGCATCGATGCTGGGGGCCACCATTTTGAACATCTCCTGTAAAATTTATTCCTCTTATCGTGGTATGTATGATGTTGTTAATAAAAACAGTACAAAACATTCCACTTTCGCTTCGCCACTTTTTTCGGCTATAATTTTTCAATAAAACATTTCCGGCCCACCATTACCTATCNATAAAACATTTCCGGCCCACCATGACCTATCTCGTTTCACTTATTTTGTCCTTCTTCATCATCCAACAAAGTTTGTCATATCATCTTGAAAAAATTCTGTATAATGTTTAATCAGTTCACGTAATTGAATAAAAATATACGTAAGTAATTGTATGCATGAATTTAACTCCAATGACACGTTGTGGAAGGCTAACAATTAAAAAAAAAACTTTTCTCTGAAAGTGTTTTTTTATATAAATATTTATTTACTTATTCATTCATCTATGGATAGTCTCACTAAATTCCATGCCAGTGTGTTTTATGCTGTGCATACTAAATTTTGCTTGACACACACAACCATCGCGGTAAATAAGTGACTCGGCACAGCAACAATTGAACCCTACTAAATTACAAAATTGGCAATTGGAACACGGCCGAAGGTCCTTGCGGCTTACTTCAAGCGGTCGGCTAGCTTAGTGGAACTGCAAGGAATCCACAGGGGGAGCAGTAAGGATAGCAATGGAAATTGGAGACTGATTAATTCATGGAAAAGTTTGAAGATGGGGAAATTATGCGGTTGGGATTTTTTAAATATAACATAATAGGCTGTTACAGTGAAATTTTTATTCATATACCGGGCTTCATCCGGTTGTGGGTTATTGTCACAAAGACAGTCATCAAATGTATCATTGCAGAACTTCTTGTTGAAACTTTATTCTATTGTAAATGTTAGAAGTTAGTAAAAATACATTTTGAAGTGTTTAAAGAGAAACAGAATGTATTCTGTGGTGCCCAATTTTTTAAATTTAAATCTTTGATTTGATTGACATAAGACCAAACGTATATGTCGAAACTCTCTGCTTTCGGATAGCTGCAACAACAGTTGCTTCTTGATTATTCTGCGAACTAAGCATTTTCCGGTTTACCACGCTTAATTTTTGTTTATTTACGTTCGGGAAATACAGGTAAATATAATCGTCAATTATTGAATAATATTCAATTTCACCGAATTCACCAACATTTTTCCCTCTTCCGTGTTATTAAAGTTAAAGTTTCCCCAATCTCAAACAATTTTTTCTCTACTTGATATTTTTTTATATGGCTTTCGACAAAGTGCTTTCTTAAATACCGGTTTCAAAAGTTGCACGGCTAAAAACCCAATGCTAGAAATATTCAGGGTAACAAAATTTTTGAATAAACTGCGAAGCGTACGTGAACAGGTTCTACTTTTCCCGAATAAAGATTCCTCCTGTGGGTATTGGAAGGAAACGAGAATGGATGTGGCCTGTAATGTTATCTCCAATTTGGGNCGAATAAAGATTCCTCCTGTGGGTATTGGAAGGAAACGAGAATGGATGTGGCCTGTAATGTTATCTCCAATTTGGGGAGTGAACAGTTTCACGCATGAAATGCATTAATCCTTAATAGCGTTGTGAAATATTCCCTTGCATACAAAAGGAACAGAAAATTTACTTTCTATAGAAAATTGACTTTATAGTGAAAATAATGTGTCAGTGCATGTAAAATCGGTAAGGTAACAACATTTATAGTAAAAATGCTGTCACTGCACTGAAAAAAGTATAAATGTATTATTTTGCACGAAAATGATGTATGCGGTATGAAATTATAATACAGAATACCGGTACACGATCAACGGCTATCGTTAATTAATATTATTTTACTTTTGACGTAATCACTTTACATGCTTTTGCTGCAATGTTATGTAAATATTTTTGACAGAAAAAACTTGAAAATAGTTAACGTAATACTTCGTTTCCATAGAAAGTGAGTTGCATTTTGAAACCGACATTGAAAAATCCTGAGATTACATAAAACGAGTGTGTAGGACTGCAGTACAGTCGGTTTAAAACTTGATACCACATTAACTCAATCGTACATTTATAGGTGGGTATCACATAAGAGTAATTCTGAAATATGAATTTTAAAATGTGTGTCAGGCCGGCTCTGTGGTTCTCCGTGCCAAAATAATGAAAACCAATTTCTGAGGAATGGCTTTGAGTGTCTGTTCACATTATATTAATTTAATTACCAAGTAATTAATGGAACTTACTGATGTAATAAAACGAAAGGTGGCCGAAAAGAAAATCACAATAGTTCCTTTTAGACTTCATATTTATTCATGATTATAAGACGCGTTTAAGTTTAACATTCAGGTTGCCTCGCACGCTTGCGCTTGCTTTTCGAGAAAGTTTATGGAAGTTTGTTCTTTTGTTGACCAGAAAGTATTTTCGCGGGAATGACAAAACGCTACCACGGCAGAAGCACGTCAGTCTAGAAAACTTTCCCCGCGGAGAAAGCGGACGCACGTGCCCGGCATGGCGTAACAGCTGTGTAGGGGAACGCGGGTGGTTGTGTCAGACAGTTGCGAAGCATTTTGATGTAAGTAGAACTCAAAACTTCAGATGTTTCTTTTTCACCGGGGCCACCTGAAACTAACATCATCACGTGCACCGATAATTTTTCATTTCATAAGCACACCCAGTTTCACCGTAAATTATATAGTATAGTGAGTAACCGGTTCATTATTTTTGCCAAATTAATTTAATTGATGTAACACTACCAGTTCATGTTCACCTTTTTGGATATATTTTGCATGTGCGAGGCGTAAAATCGCGGGATGCCTACGGGTGGCTGAGATACGCTTCATCCAATCATAATGACCTCTACGTGCAACGAACTCAACTGACACGTAGTCGTTACGTCTGTAAATGTTTAATAATAAGTTAAAAAATTGTGTCTTACGTCCCTCGACAATTTTAAATATTAATATTAAATTCGTGACAAAATATGATTTTAAAAACGCTTGTTCCCGCCATTTTCACAAAAAAAAAATGCATAATTGACGCAGAAATAGAAAAATAACTTTCGTTGGGAGAAGGGTTTTAAATGCTTGTCCTAGGTGGNAAAAATGCATAATTGACGCAGAAATAGAAAAATAACTTTCGTTGGGAGAAGGGTTTTAAATGCTTGTCCTAGGTGGGAATATTTTATCAGGTTGAACAATTTTTGAATAAGAACATTTTTCCTGAAGTTTCGCGCACCTCTAAACAGTCGGACTACTTATGTAATAAAATATAAAATTTTAAAATATTTACGTAAGCGGTTGGCTGGAAGAATGGCGGCAATGTCTGTCGGCACTGAATTTAATATGTTCATTGTACATCTCGGAACAAGTTACTTATGTACCCACATGCCTGAAAATTTATGTTTCTTTTGATCAAAAGGCCAAAAAAAAATATTAGTTTCTATCAAAAGTCAATTGTACGTATAACTGAATAAAACAAAACCAACGTAAAAATACACCATTAAAAGGGTTTCAATGTTTTTTTAAAATTTAAATACAAACAGCTTATAGTAAAACTACCACCACATTTTCGACATTCGACAAGAGAGTACTGGTGTGTCATTTTAAAATATCTCGTGGCAATGATTTGTCCTGGTCTATTAAATGATTCCTATAATTTAACTGTTAACAAGCTATAGTAATTGCTACACTGAAAGTACTGAATGACTTATAAACACTCTTATACCTCAAATACACTAAATAATTAGCGATACACCAATTGTTCTTTGGTTACAAATTTTTTATTGAATATTAAAATCCTAACTAATATTATAAATGCGAAAGTGTGTTTTTTGTTTGTTTGTCCTTCTTTCACGTCGCAACGGAGCAACGGATTAACGTGATTTTTTGTACAGAGATAGATAGAAGAGCCGGGAAGCATAGGCTACTTTTTATCACGAAAAAATGCCTCATTTCTTCAGAAAATTATTTTAGTAAAAATAGCGCTTGGGGTGCAATGCTGCGGTATTGTAAGTTGTTAGTGTGGGACGACGTCACAACGCAGAAACGGATCGACGTTATTTTTTTTGTACAGAGATACTTGGAGAGCCGAGAAGTGACAAAGGCTACATTTTATCCTGAGAAAATATCTCATTCCTTCAGGAAAAACCTTTAAGTAAAAATAGCGCTCGGGGTACAATTCTGCGTCATTGTAAGTTGTTGGTGTGGGACGAAAGCACAATATCACACAAAAAGTGATAGAGACCCTAAACCAAACTCTACAGGATAAACGAAACAATACAGACATTATGGGAGGAATGGTTGTATTACTGGCTGGTGACTTCTGCCAAACTCTACCAGTGATTCAGAGGGGCACACCTGGAGATGAAATCAAAGTATGTCTCAAGTCGTCAGGCTTATGGATAAATGTCAAGAAATTCAGCTTGACGACAAATATGAAAATGCACTTCTACAATGACGTTGATACAGTACATTATGCTGATACACTATTAAAAATTGGAGATGGGCGGTTAGAAACTGATGCCGAGGGCTGTGTGTCACTAACGAAGGATTTTAGTAATTTGGTGCAAAGTGATACGGAACTGATTGCTAACGTTTTCCCAGATCTACAAAGAAAGCAAAAGCGCGATTCTAGCACCAAAAAATGACATCGTTAGTGCTCTGTTCTGTGTTCATGATCAGTGTCTCTACTAACAAATACCATTATTTCTCCCAATATGTTTTGTTACTATAACCACGCGAGCAACATTCAATGACAAAGTTTTTCACATCGCACTGATTGAAATTGTAAAACCAATTGCAGACATTGTCAGGAAAAAATATTAAAAGCATGGACGTTATTTAAAAAAAGAAACCTAAACAATTTTTCTGTAGTCCACGCGAGCGGAGCCGCGGGCACAGTTAGTACTCTTTAAAATATCGGTGTGTATATGAGAGTTACCAGCATTTAAATACCTTGTCAATGAATATACCTCCAATGAACTATATTAAATAGTTAAAACTAAATTATTCATTAGTTTTTTGGTAAGTTGACACAGATAGACCTTTCCATTGCACTTAAGTTACTTTGTTTGCCACATTACGGCTCCACAAGTAAACTAGGGAGATCACAAAGCTACTTTTACCACGCAAGGAAATAACATAAATTGGTAGGAAATAGGTAACCGAAAACTCTTTATAAAATAAGAGACGCCATTTACGTCATTGACGAAAGAAGGCGGAATTATAAGCAGAATTTAGTGAGGATAGAATACCGATACAACTTAACTAGTTGAGAGGTTTTGGTAAGGGATAAACAGCGAAGGTGATATGACCTGTAGTTGAAGCAGTGACGGAGTGCAAGAACAGGGAAAATGGGAATACCCTGAAAAAACCAGCAGGCCATAGAAACGTGTTATACATACAAAGATCCTGATGAGACTATTGGGAATCAAACCGGGTTCACCTTGGGGTAGGAGCGTAATTTAAGGTGGCCACCTGGTTGAAGAAATTTCGCACGCTGAGCCCTAAAAGCGTGGGAGTGCTAGGGGCGACCGAGACAAGCGNGTGGCCACCTGGTTGAAGAAATTTCGCACGCTGAGCCCTAAAAGCGTGGGAGTGCTAGGGGCGACCGAGACAAGCGCATCAACTCTCTCATCGCCTCTACGCGCAAAGCACTGAACTGGCGTGCAGTCTTACCGATAGCGCGCCTCTATAAGACTTTCAACAGAGACCCTACCATTTAATGACGTAATAATACAAATTAAAGTTTGATGCACGTTCNGTGGCCACCTGGTTGAAGAAATTTCGCACGCTGAGCCCTAAAAGCGTGGGAGTGCTAGGGGCGACCGAGACAAGCGGATCAACTCTCTCATCGCCTCTACGCGCAAAGCACTGAACTGGCGTGCAGTCTTACCGATAGCGTGCCTCTATAAGACTTTCAACAGAGACCCTACCATTTAATGACGTAATAATACAAATTAAAGTTTGATGCACGTTCNTGCCTCTATAAGACTTTCAACAGAGACCCTACCATTTAATGACGTAATAATACAAATTAAAGTTTGATGCACGTTCCTTTTTTTTATGTTGTGTACCGGAATGCTTATAACTAAAAATGGCTGTGAAAAAACACGCATGTGACATTTTATTCATCACAAAAACATGCCTTAGAGAGAAATAGAGGAACTGAAAAAGTATGCAGATTCGTAATGTTTTCTTAAATGCTATTCGTAAGCAGACCTCACTCGGACACATACAAGGTTTTTTAATAAATATTTTCTNCGTAATGTTTTCTTAAATGCTATTCGTAAGCAGACCTCACTCGGACACATACAAGGTTTTTTAATAAATATTTTCTTCTGGAGCTCTGCACACCGTTCGGTGGCCTACCTAGGCGGCCTCCTTAACCACTACACACCCTCGGCTACTAGCACGAAACAAGTTTTACTATAGAAATTATTTCGAAGAGGTCCAGGAAGGCAGAAGAACANGCACCCTCGGCTACTAGCACGAAACAAGTTTTACTATAGAAATTATTTCGAAGAGGTCCAGGAAGGCAGAAGAACAGTCCGGAATAGGCACATTTGTCGAATCCGAGAGAGATTATATATGCTAATGTTCCTAGTTTAAGCGTCGAGGCGCTAGCAGCAAGTTCACGGAGTTTTGCAAAGCCCCAGGTGAAAACCGCAGTTCGCCGCTCTCGATTTATTAACGGGCTTGGGCGTTTTGTGGCCGGTGAACGGCTGAGAGGCATGCCAGCGCTTACGCACTACTTTGCACTCGAAGAGCAAACCGCATAAACAAATAACTACCCTGTAGCCGGGGGAAACGGAACATATTGCGACCGCTCGCTAAGTGAGCGGCGAGACACCCATTACACAAGTGGAGTTACGGCAGATGAGAAAAAACTTTCCATTGGCTGAGGAGTAGATTGGGAATTTAGATGCGTACAATCATTAGCAAGTACCAGAGTGGACTTGAACCACTCAAAAACTCTCACTGGTCTTGAATGTATCCGTCGACTATTATAATTACTAAAAGTCTGCACGTGAAAGTTTGTTTCAGCATTAATATCTGGGCACAAAATAATTTGCTGTAAAAGTTATTATAGACAAAGGAAAACCTCCTTCTATCCGAAATTTGATCAACTGAAATTGCTACCTGCATTTCGTTTAAATTCCTGTCTATGTAAAACTAGGTACATTTTGTTAGTTCCAATAAAAAGCAATTTGTTACAAAATAATAAAGCTGAGCCTTCAGTTGTATTAATGAAACNTACATTTTGTTAGTTCCAATAAAAAGCAATTTGTTACAAAATAATAAAGCTGAGCCTTCAGTTGTATTAATGAAACTAAGTCAATAAGTTTTTGCCATTAAAGACTCTTAAATGAAAGCATAAAAATTCGAATATACCTATGTCTTTTTTATAAATAGAATGCTGCACGAGTAATTTTCTGTGACTTGACTCTAGAAAACCCAATTTATTGGTTACGGGTAGTTTTTGTTATTTGAAAACTTTTTGCAATACGGCATTAATTTTAGTTACCGGATAATTTAAATGTAATTTTTGCTCCAGAGGAAACAGTTAATATTTCTTTACATCATCCTTTCCACGTTCACGAAGCAAAGTGCTGTTCCTGTAGTAAAAAATCTGAGGAATATTATTCTTATTAATTATCCGGGATGAAATTTTTCAGTTGGTTAAAGCTATTCCTATGAGGAGGAGGAGCTATTGTGGTTTTGAGAGAATTGCATTTATTTTGGAAATCTCCATATACTTTTTCATTTTCATCTTAGCCTTTCGGTTGACAGGCGAATATAGTTGAGGTTTGACTGGCTGGTATAAATTAAATTTGCCCGTCAAGTTATTTTCCTGAAAATAAATTTATGAAAGCAATGGGGAACTTTAAGAATTTTCATATAACATTACAAGTATGTACTGCAAAATAGGCAGAAATGTTTCCCCAGAATTGTTTCATTCAAGACAGAAAGATTATGTTTCATATACATCTTATAACCGAAATTTATATGCTTCTCTTACATGATGTTTAATATGATGTGACAGAGTTTGGAACTGTACTTAGATGGAGGAAACCAAATTTGCACTAAAATTTTAACGACAAATATTAATAATGATATGTTTTTTTTTTTAGTTTTGTGGCAGTATTGAAATTACAACGATTTTAATGCACCGTAAAGATTTTAATTATCTATATAGGGTGCACTCAAGGTCTGAACAAATCACCAAACGTAGAACGACCATAAAATGTAGTTATAAAAAAATTGTAAAATATTTCTATAATTTTTTTTATGCGAAGAAAGTATTTATAGTATAACACTCATAAATATTCAAGACAAAATGCTATAAAATTGCTTACAATGCCTAAAGGGTACAAGAATTGGAACTTAACAAGTTTCGGATGTTGCAAAGACAACCGCCCATCCCTAAGACGATTGCTTAAATCCTCTACTGGTCTTGTGTTACATCATGCGTAAATTTTTCCCCATCTTTGCCCGTGGATATTACGTGCACGTTCCGACATTAAAGTCCATTCCGAACCCTTGCTAAAGTTCTACTTTCATGCAAATAAAATTAAGGACAACGAACCACATTCGTGTGCATATTTCTTCATACTACTCCTATTTATACTATTTACATATAAAATGTAGGCAACAGTTCAATTTAGCCAATAAGTTACGATAACTTATGATATACGAATTAACCGAATACATTTGGTGATTTTTCAAAAACTCGCGAATAGAACTTCGTTTCAATGTGTAAATCATTATACATGGATTTACTGCATTTGCACATGCACAGTAAACATTGTTTTTTTAGCAGATAAATTTTTTTCTCTGAAGAGTAAGTATGATGTACATAATATGCGTTTGCTTGAAAGATTGTGTTTTATATTTTGCATCTTACACACCTCTTTAGTTGCATGTAAATACATCTAATTTATTTAACGGCCATTGGACTGTAAATGGATGTGCATAAGACAACATAGATTTATTATCCTAATTGATTTAAATATAAAGTAAAATGCACACATATGTAATCATTTTACGTGTGTGGTTTAAATTTTGCGAGTGTTTATATAGGTGTCTTTAACTAAAAATTTGAAGTTATATATCTGCATCACTTAAAATATGTTCCGTCTGCAGCAACACAACTCTTGCAATGAACGACAATGACTTGAACTTCAAAAATGTGTATAATTTCCATGTAAAATTTAACCATTTTCTTGGAAGTAATACAAGTAATTTAGATTGATTCTTACATATAACATTTACAAGTCATGCATACTATGTTTATCTATATTAATTAAAAAGAATGTGTCTGCAACCTGTTGCAATGTTCCAACATAATGTTAACATTTTTACGATGTGAAATATAAAAATACAGGGTTAGCCTTGACTTAAAATTATATATTTTGTTAAAACTTGTCGAATAGTACTAGATAATTGTAGCGCGTAACAAATATTCATAAGACACCTGGCGATAATATTTTTCATTATTTAAAACTGCGCCAGGCAATTAGAGTAAATTATTTTATATATCAGGCTATCAAGATAAAATATCATATATTAAATCATCAACAAAATAACCTCTATGGTCACAAAATATTTACTTTTGTTCTTCTATAACAATAATCTTGAAAAGCCCGACAGTTATTTTTCGCCATGAAAAGTACTTTTTTAACATCAAGGCATAATCTATCGTTACTCACTATGCTAAGTTCGTTGCCTTCTTGCCATGTGGCATTAAATTATATTTTGTATTTCTCGATTTTAAATTTTCATATTTTGAATACATATTTCTTTTGTTGTTTGAATGCCCCTTTAAAATTATCCATAAAAAAGATTTTAAGAATATGTATATGATGTTCCTGAACTACATGTACAAACGCTGTGAGGTGAATGTTGTGAGGTGATTCCCTATGCAAAATGGGATAGAAAACACTATACGAGCAATGTCGTACAGTAAAATGTAATGGAGGTAGCCACAATTCAAAATCTATATTTGAAATGGTTCTACCGAAAAATAATGAATCTACATGAGATAAAAGAGCCTTTCTGTGAATAATTTTTTCNATATATTTGAAATGGTTCTACCGAAAAATAATGAATCTACATGAGATAAAAGAGCCTTTCTGTGAATAATTTTTTCTTTGAATAAGACATGAAACCTGCCAACAATTATGGAGAACTATCATCCCCGTACCGTGAGAAAATAGGGGGTGGTATGTTAGTATCCTACTTATGTGTGTGAAACCCTTGGGTATTTCTTCAAGACGTCATAATATTATGTACAGTACGTTAATGCACAAATAACGTTACGTTGATGTAACACTCTCGGGTCAATAGTTTTTGAGAAAACAGAGAAAGTTTGTAAGGGTGCACTTGGTTACCTGCCAGGTATGCAACCCACGTTGCAAGGCAGGTAGTAATTACGGCGTGCCGATATAGTTGTGCGTAAAGCTGTAAGATAGCAACGTTAGCATGTGTGACAGGGTGGCATTGCACTGGAGAGTTACTACATGTGCGCAGAAATGGTTGACATGCATCTCAAGTAAGAGCAGCGCAACGTCTGTATGAACAGACCTTTCTAAACACACACCATCCAGGTGATCGGATGTTCTTGTCTGTGGACAGACAGTTGCGCGAGACTGGATCATTTACAGCGAACAGGCATGACACCGGCATGATATGCAATGTCCGGACAGCCAGGTTTGAGGAGAAAGTTTCTGAATGCATCGCCGATACGTCATCAAGTAGCACACGTGGAATCGCTGGCACATTCCATGCGAGCCACCAAAGTGCGTTGAGGGTTCTGCACGAACAACAGCTACACACGTATCATCGTGAAAAGTTGCAAGCCCTACACCCAGTTGATTTACAGCAACGTGTCGATTTCGATCGCTGGTGTGTGCATCACTGTGCAGACCAACCTGGCTTTCCTTGCTACATTCTGTGGACAGACGAGGCTACTCTCTCGCGTGATGGCATTCTCAACAGTCGAAACAGTCACGTTTGGAACGACTTAAACCCACATGTAATGGATGAACACAGCCGTCAAGTGACATCTGCTGTTAACATCTGGGCCATCATTGTCGACGACAACCTCANCATGTAATGGATGAACACAGCCGTCAAGTGACATCTGCTGTTAACATCTGGGCCATCATTGTCGACGACAACCTCATTGGACCGTTCTTTTTTCCACCACGTTTGACTGGCCACTTTTATCGAGAGTTTGCAGAGGACATACTGCCCGTTATATAGGAGGACGTGGGTTTATACACACCAGCGTATGTGGTATCAGTACAATGGAGCCTATGCACAATTCATTTTTGAATCTAGTGACCACTTTGCCGCCACATTTCGTGAGCGTTTGATAGGCAGATGGGGACCAGTGAGGTGGCCACCACACTTCCCAGACTTGACGCCACCTGATTTATTTCTGTGGGGTCATCTCACGACATTGGTGTACAAGACCTTGGTCAACTCTGTAGCAGAACTTTGCTCCCAGATTACTGATGCCTGTACTATCATTCGCAACACCCCACACATCTTTGCTCACGTCAGACAGTCGAGCGTACGTCGCTGTCGTTTGTGTATCGAAACCGATGGTCGTCACTTTGAACAGTTAGTAAAACACACCCAGAGATTATTTTCAAGGCACGTATTCGTGCAGTTGCCTTCTACGGTATTGCACTTTGAATTGCAACTACTCGCAGAGCCTGTACTGTACGAACATGCTGTCCTGTCACCATTATCTGGATTGAAACACAGTTGTAAAGCTGTGTTTGTACCGCCTGCCTTGCAACTCGAGTTGTGTACGTGGCAGGCAAACAAGTGCCCCCTTAGAAACTATGTCCTCTGTATCGAACACGGTTTGCCTGAGAGTGTTACATAAAGGTAACGTGTCTCCGTACTGTAACCTATGATTATGGCGTCTTTACACAATACCCGAGGGTCACACACATATTGGTAGGATAATAACATACCATCTCCTAGTATCTCAATGTAGGGGATGATAGTACACCACAACTGTTCACAGATTTCCGGTCTTGGTTAAAGAAAAAAATATTCACAGAATGGCTCTTGCATCACCTCATATAAGTTTCATAAATTTCCGGTAGAACCGTACGGGTTACTGTACGACATTAATCGTATAATTTTTTATATCCGATTTTTCATAGGATATCACCTCACAGTGTTTGTACCTGTGGTTCAGGACCGTCCTGTATATATATATATATATATTTTTTTTAGGATATAAATATGTGTAGGATTATGATGCTTTTCTGTTACAAAAACTATTTGTTGAGAAATTTTTCCAGGAATTTGCTTAAATTCCACATTTCCAATATGTAATGTGAATATACTGTATTTTATCATTTCATGAAATATAAACATTTATATAGTCCAAAATAAAAAATAATTTTACTTTAGAATTGCACATTTATATCAGATTAATTATTACAAATTAAGTCCACTCATTAGTTAGGTATATCATCCATAAATTTGATTTAACATAGTCAATAAAATATGTAATTTTATCTTGCCTCTGTGACAACATGATTTGGGGGCTAAATAACACAGAATGTTAGACTGTACTTATTATTTTGTAACTCTTTTTATTTAGTCCATGAGTTGAGAACTCGTTACTGATATTTTTTTCAAGAAGACACATTTTGGTAACAATAATTTATGGTGTCTAGCTGGTTTACTTACATTTATTTCTTTACCAACATTTTGTTCGAGATTTAATTTTTAGTATGCGTGTTTAAAATTCAACTAGATAAACATTACGAGCTTCAAGGAAGGTATAAACTCTGTTGAAACTCCGTGGAAACTCCAAGGTGGCTTTGAGGTAGATTTAGTTTCGGAGACGCGTAATTCATTGAGAACGCCGACGGTGAAATTCGTGTCTCCCACTCCATAGCGATTTCATATCTTCTGGTGCAGAACTCCGTCCGAAAACTCACGAACTTGGAAGCAAGGTGCAAAAAAATTGCCGTGTCTGACGGGTGGAAGTTTCTCGAGGTGGCGACAACTCTCTGGACGAGTCTCGGAGCTGCGCGAGCTGTCACCTGGCCGGGTGACTCACCCTCGAGGAGGTAAGGAAAGGGAAACAGGTGGGGGAGGAAGAGGGGAAGGAAAGGAGTGGGAGTAACTTCCCCTAGGCTGAGCTCTCGGTAACGCCACCGCCTGTCGGACATGATGGGCTCCTGCGAGGGGGGTGAAACTTTCAGGGGAACAGAAGTTAAGGCGAGAAGATTCCTCGAGCCCCTACCCCTCGCCGATACCTACCCTCCCAGACCAACTTCTGCTTAACCGATCCCTTGCATGTAACGAACGCGCGCTGAACCCGATAATCCGTCGTCGACGCGGAGAGTGTGCTACACGGGATCTGCGTTCTTAACCTCCCCATTGGCGGGTAAACTCTGGGCTTTCTCCGAAGAGATGGGCCTGACGCACCTTCTCCGTTGCAAGGGAAAGCTTCAGTTAATTTAAGATGAACTGTTTTTAACTTCTGAGGCTTGTATATGATAAATTCCTGTAATTGTACCCCCACTCCAGAAAACTGAATTTGTCATTACATGCTTACCCAATGAAAATATTGTAGGTTAACAATGTATCAAACACGCGTATACTTGTTATTTGCATTGTTTCAGAATTATCACTATAATGACTTTGTGGAATTTACATAT